>JAEMWC010000319.1:237500-417500 GCA_016490735.1 Pachyseris speciosa
CGGATACATATATCATCACTTTCTTATGAAGGAAAGAAAAAGTTGTGTTAAAATTGCGGAATACATAGATCATCAGTTGATTATGAAGGAAGGAAAAGTTGAGTTAAAGTTACGGATGCATATAACATCACTTTCTTATATAGGAAAGAAAAAGTTGTGTTAAAGTTGCGGATACATATATCATCACTTGTTTATGAAGGAAGGAAAAAGTTGTGTTAAAGTTGCGGATACATATATCATTACTTTCTTATGAAGGAAAGAAAAAGTTGTGTTAAAATTGCGGAATACATAGATCATCAGTTAATTATGAAGGAAGGAAAAGTTGAGTTAAAGTTACGGATGCATATATAATCACTTCCTTATGAAGGAAGGAAAAAGTTGAGTTCAAGCTGCAGAATGAATATATCGTTACTTGGTCAAGAAGGAAGGAAAAGTTCTCTTCAACATGCGTAATGCATATGTCCTCACTTGCTCATGAAGGTTGAAAAAGTTGGGTTAAAGTAGCGCAATACATATATTATTACTTGTTCATGAAGAAAGGAAAAGTTATGATAACGGTTGCGGGATAAATATCATATCTTGCTCGAGACAAAAGGGGAAAATGTGTTAAAGTTTCGGAATGCATATATCATCACTTGTTCATGAAAAAAGGAAAGGTTGTGTTGAACTTGCGGAAGGCATATATCATCACTTGTTCAAGAGAAAAAAAATGTTGAGTTAAGGTTGCCGAATGCATAAATCATCTCTTGCTCATGAAGGAAGGAAAAGTTGTGTTAAAGTTGCGGAATAAATACATCATCACTTGCTCATGAAACAAGAAAAAGTTCTGTTAAAGTTGCAGAATGCATATATTATCACCTCCTCATGAAAGAAGGACAAGTTGTGTTAAAGTTGCGGAATACATAGATCATCAGTTAATTATGAAGGAAGGAAAAGTTGAGTTAAAGAAAGAAAAAGTTGTATTAAAATTGCTGAATACATATTTCATCACTTGCTCATAAAGGAAAGAAAAAGTTGTGTTAGTGTTGAGGAATGGATATATCATCACTTGCTCAAAAAAGAAGGAAAAGTTGAGTTCAAGTTGCGGAATAAATATATCGTCACTTGGTCAAGAAGGAAGGAAAAGTTCTGTTCAAGAAACGTAATGCATATGTCATCACTTGCTCATGAAGGATGGAAAAGTTGTGTTAAAGTTGCGGAAAGCATATATCATCACTTGCGTAAGAAGGAAGAAAAGGAAATGCATATATTATCACCCTCTCATGAAGGAAGGAAAAGTTGTGTTAAAGTTATGGAATGTACATCTCATCACTTGCTAATGAAGGAACAACAACATTGGGTTCAAGTTATTTAGTAAATGTATCATCACTTGCTCATCTAGGAAGGAAAAGTTGACTTAAAGCTGAGGAATGCATATATCATCTCTTGCTCATGAAAGACGGAAAATTTGTGTTAAAGTTGTGGAATACATATATCATCACTTGTTCATGAAACAAGAAAAAGTTGTGTTAAAGTTGCAGAATGCATATATTATCACTTCGTCATGAAAGAAGGAGAAGTGGTGTCAAAGTTGCTGAATACATATCTCATCACTTGCTCCTAAAGGAAGGAAAAAGTTGCGTTAGTGTTGAGGAATGGATATATCATCACTTGCTCATGAAAGAAGGAAAAGTTGAGTTCAAGTTGCGGAATAAATATATCGTCACTTGGTCAAGAAGGAAGGAAAAGTTCTGTTCAAGAAATGTAATGCATATGTCATCACTTGCTCATGAAGCATGGAAAAGTTGTGTTAAAGTTGCGGAAAGCATATGTCATCATTTGCTCATAAAAGAAGGAAAAGTTGTGTTAAGTTACGGAATGCATATATCATCACTTGCGAAAGAAGGAAGAAAAGGAAATGCATATATTATCACCCTCTTATGAAGGAAGGAAAAGTTGTGTTAAAATTATGGAATGTACATCTCATCACTTGCTAATGAAGGAACAACAACGTTGGGTTAAAGTTATTTAGTGAATGTATCATCACTTGCTCATCTAGGAAGGAAAAGTTGACTTAAAGCTGAGGAATGCATATATCATCTCTTGCTCATGAAAGACGGAAAATTTTTGTTAAAGTTGTGGAATACATATATCATCACTTGCTTATGAAGGAAGGAAAAGTTGAGTCAAAGTTGCGGATACACATATCACTGATCACTTGCTTATGAAGGAAGGAAAAAGTTGAGTTCAAGTTGCAGAATAAATATATCGTCACTTGGTCAAGAAGGAAGGAAAAGTTCTCTTCAACATGCGTAATGCATATGTCATCACTTGCTCAAGAAGGTTGGAAAAGTTGGGTTAAAGTAGCGCAATACATATATTATTACTTGTTCATGAAGAAAGGAAAAGTTGTGATAACGGTTGCGGGATACATATATCATATCTTGCTCGAGACAACAGTGGAAAATGTGTTAAAATTTCGGAATGCATATATCATCACTTGTTCATGAAAAAAGGAAAAGTTGTGTTAAACTTGCGGAATGCATATATCATCACTTGTTCAAGAAAAAAGAAAAGTTAAGTTAAAGTTGCCGAATGCATAAATCATCTCTTGCTCATGAAGGAAGGAAATGTTGTGTTAAAGTTGCGGAATGCATACATCATCACTTGCTCATGAAACAAGAAAAAAGTTTTGTTAAAGTTGGAGAATGCAGGGATAATCACGGCTCAGTAAAAAGGAAAAGATGTGTAAAAGTTACGGAATGCATATGTTATCACTTCGTCATGAAAGAAGGAGAAGTTGTTTTAAAGTTGCGGTATACATTGATTTTCACTTGCTCATGAAAAAAGGCAAAGTTGTGTTAAATTTGCGGAATGCATCTATATATCATCACTTGCTCATAAAGGAAGGAAAGGTAGTGTTAAAGTTTAGAATGGATGTATCATCTCTTTGCCATGAAGAAAGGAAAAGTTATGATAAAGTTGCCGAATGCATTTATCATCACTTGCTCATGAAACAAAGAAAGGCTGAGTTATAGTCGCGGAATACATATGTCATGACTTCCTCAAGAAAGAAGGAAAAGTTGTGTTAAAGATGCGGAATGTCGGTTTCGGAATGCATATGTTATTACTTGCTCTTCAAGGAAGCAAAAGTTGTGTTAAAGTTGAGTAATGGATATATCATCACTTTCTCACAAAGGAAGTAAAAAGTTGAGTTAAAGTTGCGGAATGCATCTATAATCACTTGCTCTTGAAGGAAGCAAAAGTCGTGTTAAAGTTGCGGAATGCATATATCTTCACTTGCTTATCAAGGTAAAATCATGTGATAAAGTTGCTCAATGTATATATGATCGTTGCTGAGGAACGAAAAATTTGCCTTTTAGTTGCGGAATGCATATATCATACCTTCCTCGAGAAGATGTGAAAGTTGTTTTTAAAGTTTCGGAAAGCATATATCAAAACTTGGTTATAAAGGAAGGCAAAGTTGTGTTAATGTAGCGCACTGCGTTTAGCATCAATTGCTCATGAAACAACGAAAACTTGTGTTGAAGTCGCAGAAAGGATATATCATCACTTGCTTATTAAGGAAGGGAAAGATGTGTGAAAGTTGCGGCATGCATATATCATAACGTGCTATTAAAACAAAGAGAACTTGTGTTAAAGTTACGGAATACATATATCGTTACTTCCTTATAAACGAAGGAAAAGTTGTGTTAAAGTTACGGAATGGATATATCATCGCTTACTTAAAAAAGAAGGAAAAGGTGGGTTAAAATTGCGTATTGCGCAAGAAGAATGGCAAAGTTGTGGTAAAGTTGCAGAATGCATATATCATCACTTGCTCATAAAGGAAGGAAAAGTCGGTAAAAGTTGCGGAGTGCATATATCATCACTTTCTCATAAAGGAAGGAAAAGTTGTGTTAAAGTTGCGGAATGCATAGATCATCCTGACGTGCTTCATGAGAGAAGGAAAAGTCGAGTTAAAATTTTGGAATGCGTGTATTATCACTTGCTCTTGACGAAATCAAAAGTTATATTAAAGTTGTGGAATGCAAGGAAAACATGTGATAAAGTTGCTCAATGTATATATGATCGTTACTCAGGGAAAAATAAAAATTTGCGTTTTAGTTGCGAAATGCATATATCATAACTTGCTATTAAAAGATGGAGAAGTTGTATTAAATTTGCGGAATACATCGTTACTTGCTCATAAAAGAAGGAAAACTTGTGTTCAAGTTAAGGATAGATATATGATCCGTTTCTCATAAAGGAAGGAAAGGTTGTGTTAAAGTTAAGGAATGGATATATCATCACTTGCTTATGAAGTAAAGAAAAGTTGGGTTAAAGTTGCGGAATGCATATATCATCACTTGCTCATGAAAAAAGGAAAATTTGTGTTAAAGTTACGGAAGCATATATCATCACTTGCGCAAGAAGGAAGAAAACGAAATGCACATATTATTACTCTCTTATGAAGGAAGGAAAAGTTGTGTTAAAGTTATGGAATGTACACCTCATCACTTGCTAATGAAGGAACAACAACGTTGTGTTAAAGTTGTTTAGTGAATGTATCATCACTTGCTCATCTAGGAAGGAAAAGTTGACTTAAAGCTGAGGAATGCATATATCATCTCTTGCTCATCAAAAGACGGAAAATTTTTGTTAAAGTTGTGGAATACATATATCATCACTTGTTTATGAAGGAAGGAAAGAGTTGTGTTAAAGTTGCGGATACATATATCATCACTTGCTTATGAAAGAAGGAAAAGTTGAGTTAAAGTTGCGAAATAAATATATCGTCAATTGGTCAAGAAGGAAGGAAAAGTTCTGCTCAACATGCGTAATGCATATGTCGTCACTTGCTTATGAAGGTTGAAAAAGTTGGATTAAAGTAGCGCAATACATATATTATTACTTGTTCATGAAGAAAGGAAAAGTTATGATAACGGTTGCGGGATACATATATCATATCTATCTTAAAACAAACGGGGAAAATGTGTTAAAGTTTCGGAATGCATATATCATCACTTGCGGAAGAAGGAAGAAAATGAAATGCATATATTATCACTTTCTCATGAAGGAAGGAAAAGTTGTGTTAAAATTGCTGAAGGCATATGTCATAATTTGCTCATAAAAGAAGGAAAAGTTGTGTTTCAGTTACGGAATGCTTATATCATCACTTGCGCAAGAAGGAAGAAAAGGAAATGCATATATTATCACTCTCTCATGAAGGAAGGAAAAGTTGTGTTAAAATTATGGAATGTACATCTCATCACTTTCTAATTAAGGAACAACAACGTTGTGTTAAAGTTATTTAGTGAATGTATCATCACTTGCTCATCTAGGAAGGAAAAGTTGACTTAAAGTTGAGGAATGCATATATCACCTCTTGCTCATGAAAGACGGAAAATTTTTGTTAAAGTTGTGGAATACATATATCATCACTTGCTTATGAAAGAAGGAAAAGTTGAGTTAAAGTCGCGGAATAAATGTATCGTCACTTGGTCAAGAAGGAAGGAAAGTTCTGTTCAACATGCGTAATGCATATGTCATCACTTGCTCATAAAGGTTGGAAAAGTTGGGTTAAAGTAGCGCAATACATATATTATTACTTGTTCATGAAGAAAGGAAAAGTTATGATAACGGTTGCGGGATACATATATCATATCTTGCTTAAAACAAACGGAGAAAATGTGTTAAAGTTTCGGAATGCATATATCATCACTTGTTCATGAAAAAAGGAAAAGTTGTGTTGAACTTGCGTAATGCATATATCATCACTTGTTCAAGAAAAAAGAAAAGTTGAGTTAAAGTTGCCGAATGCATAAATCATCTCTTGCTCATGAAGGAAGGAAAAGTTGTGTTAACGTTGCGGAATGCATACATCATCACTTGCTCATGAAACAAGAAAAAGTTGTGTTAAAGTTGCAGAATGCATATATTATCACTTCCTCATGAAAGAAGGAGAAGTTGTGTTAAAGTTGCGGAATACATAGATCATCACTTGCTTATGAAGGAAAGAAAAAGTTGTGTTTAAATTGCTGAATGCATATCTCATCACTTGCTCATAAAGGAAGGAAAAAGTAGTGTTAGTGTTGAGGAATGGATATATCATCACTTGCTTATGAAAGAAGGAAAAGTTGTGTTGAACTTGCGGAATGCATATACCATAACTATTCAAGAAAAAGAAAAGTTGAGTTAAAGTTGCCGAATGCATGTTGAACTTGCGGAATGCATATATTATCACTTGTTCAAGAAAAAAGAAAAGTTGTGTTAAAGTTGCAAAATACATGTATTATCACTTCCTACATAGATCATCAGTTGATTATGAAGGAAGGAAAGGTTGAGTTAAAGTTGCGGATGCATTTATCATCACTTGCTTATGAAAGAAAGAAAAAGTTGTGTTTAAATTGCTGAATGCATATCTCATCACTTGCTCATAAAGGAAGGAGAAAGTTGTGTTAGTGTTGAGGAATGGATACATCATCACTTGCTCATGAAAGAAGGAAAAGTTGAGTTCAAGTTGCGGAATAATATATCGTCACTTGGTCAAGAAGGAAGGAAAAGTTCTGTTCAAGATGCGTAATGCATATGTCATCACTTCTTCATAAAGGATGGAAAAGTTGTGTTAAAGTTACGGATGTATATATCATAACTTTCTTATGAAGGATAGAAAAAGTTGTGTTAAAATTGCGGAATACATAGATCATCAGTTGATTATGAAGGAAGGAAAAGTTGAGTTAAAGTTACGGATGCATATAACAACACTTTCTTATGAAGGAAGGAAAAAGTTGTGTTAAAGTTGCGGATACATATATCATCACTTGTTTATGAAGGAAGGAAAAAGTTGAGTTCAAGCTGCAGAATAAATATATCGTCACTTGGTCAAGAAGGAAGGAAAAGTTCTGTTCAACATGTGTAATGCATATGTCCTCACTTGCTCATGACGGTTGGAAAAGTTGGGTTAAAGTAGCGCAATACATATATTATTACTTGTTCATGAAGAAAGGAAAAGTTGTGATAACGGTTGCGGGATACATATATCATATCTTGCTCGAGACAACAGGGGAAAATGTGTTAAAGATTCGGAATGCATATATGATCACTTGTTCATGAAAAAAGGAAAAGTTGTGTTGAACTTGCGGAATGCATATATCATCACTTGTTCAAGAAAAAAGAAAAGTTGAGTTAAAGTTGCCGAATGCATAAATCATCTCTTGCTCATGAAGGAAGGAAAAGTTGTGTTAAAGTTGCAGAATGCATATATTATCACTTCGTCATGAAAGAAGGAGAAGTGGTGTCAAAGTTTCGGAATACATAGATCATCAGTTGATTATGAAGGAAGGAAAAGTTGAGTTAAAGTTGCGGATACATATATTATCACTTGCTCATGAAGGAAAGAAAAAGTTGTATTAAAATTGCTGAATGCATATCTCATCACTTTCTTATAAAGACAGGAAAAAGTTGGGTTAGTGTTGAGGAATGGATATATCATCACTTGCTCATGAAAGAAGGAAAAGTTGAGTTCAAGTTGCGGAATAAATATATCGTCACTTGGTCAAGAAGGAAGGAAAAGTTCTGTTCAAGATGCGTAATGCATGTGTCATCACTTCCTCATAAAGGTTGGAAGAGTTGTGTTAAAGTTGCGGAAAGCATATGTCATCATTTGCTTATAAAGGAAGGAAAAGTTGTGTTAAAGTTACGGAAGCATATATCATCACTTGCGCAAGAAGGAAGAAAAGGAAATGCATATATTATCACTCTCTCATGAAGGAAGGAAAAGTTGTGTTAAAGTTACGGAATGTACCTCTCATCACTTGCTAATGAAGGAACAACAACGTTGTGTTAAAGTTATTTAGTGAACGTATCATCACTTGCTCATCTAGGAAGGAAAAGTTGACTTAAAGCTGAGGAATGCATATATCATCTCTTGCTCATGAAAGACGGAAAATTTTTGTTAAAGTTGTGGAATACATATACCATCACTTGTTTATGAAGGAAGGGAAAAGTTTTGTTAAAGTTGCGGATACATATATCATCACTTGCTTATGAAGGAAGGAAAAGTTGAGTTAAAGTTGCGGATACATATATAATCACTTGCTTATGAAGGAAGGAAAAAGTTGAGTTCAAGTTGCAGAATAAATATATCGTCACTTGGTCAAGAAGGAAATAAAAGTTCTGTTCAACATGCGTAATGCATATGTCATCACTTGCTCATGAAGGTTGGAAAAGTTGGGTTAAAGTAGCGCAATACATATATTATTACTTGTTCATGAAGAAAGGAAAAGTTATTATAACGGTTGCGGGATACATATATCATATCTTGCTCGAGACAAAAGGTGCAAATGTGTTAAAGTTTCGGAATGCATATATCATCACTTGTTCATGAAAAAAAGAAAAGTTGTGTTGAACTTGCGGAATGCATATATTATCACTTGTTCAAGAAAAAAGAAAAGTTAAGTTAAAGTTGCCGAATGCATAAATCATCTCTTGCTCATGAAGGAAGGAAATGTTGTGTTAAAGTTGCGGAATGCATACATCATCACTTGCTCATGAAACAAGAAAAAAGTTGTGTTAAAGTTGGAGAATGCAGGGATAATCACGGCTCAGTAAAGAGGAAAAGATGTGTAAAAGTTGCGGAATTCATATGTTATCACTTCGCCATGAAAGAAGGAGAAGTTGTTTTAAAGTTGCGGAATACATTGATTTTCACTTGCTCATGAAAAAAGGCAAAATTGTGTTAAATTTGGGGAATGCATCTATTACCACTTGCTCATGAAAGAAGGAAAAATTGTGTAAGTTGTGGAAAGCATATATCATCACTTGCTCATAAAGGAAGGAAAGGTAGTGTTAAAGTTTAGAATGGATGTATCATCTCTTTGCCATGAAGAAAGTTATGATAAAGTTGCCGAATGCATATATATCACTTGCTCATGAAACAAAGAAAGGTTAAGTTATAGTCGCGGAATACATATGTCATGACTTCCTCAAGAAAGAAGGAAAAGTTGTGTTAAAGATGCGGAATGGTTTCGGAATGCATATGTTATTACTTGCTCTTCAAGGAAGCAAAAGTTGTGTTAAAGTTGAGTAATGCATATATCATCACTTTCTCACAAAGGAAGTAAAAAGTTGAGTTAAAGTTGCGGAATGCATCTATAATCACTTGCTCTTGAAGGAAGCAAAAGTCGTGTTAAAGTTGCGGAATGCATATATCTTCACTTGCTTATCAAGGTAAAATCATGTGATAAAGTTGCTCAAGTATATATGATCGTTGCTGAGGAACGAAAAATTTGCCTTTTAGTTGCGGAATGCATATATCATACCTTGCTCGAGAAAGATGTGAAAGTTGTTTTAAAGTTTCGGAAAGCATATATCAAAACTTGCTTATAAAGGAGGGCAAAGTTGTGTTAAAGTAGCACACTGCGTTTATCATCAATTGCTCATGAAACAACGAAAACTTGTGTTAAAGTCGCAGAAAGGATATATCATCACCTGCTCATTAAGGAAGGGAAAGATGTGTGAAAGTTGCGGCATGCATATATCATAACGTGCTATTAAAACAAAGAGAACTTGTGTTAAAGTTACGGAATACATATATCGTTACTTCCTTATAAACGAAGGAAAAGTTGTGTTAAAGTTACGGAATGGATATATCATCACTTACTTAAAAAAGAAGGAAAAGGTGGGTTAAAATTGCGTATTGCGCAAGAAGGATGGCAAAGTTGTGGTAAAGTTGCAGAATGCATATATCATCACTTGCTCATGAAGGAAGGAAAAGTCGGTAAAAGTTGCGGAGTGCATATATCATCACTTTCTCATAAAGGAAGGAAAAGTTGTGTTAAAGTTGCGGAATGCATAGATCATCCTGACGTGCGTCATGAGAGAAGGAAAAGTCGAGTTAAAATTTTGGAATGCGTGTATTATCACTTGCTCTTGACGAAATCAAAAGTTATATTAAAGTTGTGGAATGCAAGGAAAACATGTGATAAAGTTGCTCAATGTATATATGATCGTTACTCAGGGAAAAATAAAAATTTGCGTTTTAGTTGCGAAATGCATATATCATAAGTTGCTATTAAAAGATGGAGAAGTTGTATTAAATTTGCGGAATACATCGTTACTTGCTCATAAAAGAAGGAAAACTTGTGTTCAAGTTAAGGAATAGATATATCATCCGTTTCTCATAAAGGAAGGAAAGGTTGTGTTAAAGTTAAGGAATGGATATATCATCACTTGCTTATGAAGAAAAGAAAAGTTGGGTTAAAGTTGCGGAATGCATATATCATCACTTGCTCATGAAGAAAGGAAAATTTGTGCTAAAGTTACGGAATGCATATATCATGTCTTGCGCAAGAAGGAAGGAAAGGGAATGCATATATTATCACTTTCTCATGAAGGAAGGAAAAGTTGTGTTAACGTTGCGGAATGCATATATTATAACATCTTCATGAAAGAAGGCAAGGCTGTGTTAAAGTTGCGGAATACATACATCATCACTTGGTCATAAAGGAAGGAAAAAGCTGTGTTAAAGTTGCGGATTGCAAATATTACCACTTGCTTCTGAAAGAAAGAAAAGTTGTGTTAAAGTTGCGGAATGCATGTATCATCACTAGCTCATGTAGGAAGGAAAGGCAGTGTTAACGTTGCTTAACGGATTTATCATCTCTTGGTCATGAACAAAGGAGAGGTTGTGTTAAAGTTGCGGAATGGATATATCATTTCCTTGCTCATGAAGAAAGCAAAAGTAGTTATAAATTTGCGGAATGCATATAACATCACCTGCTCATGAAGGAAAAAAGGTTGTGTTAAAGTTTTGGAATGGACATATCATCGCATGCTCATTAAGGAAGGAAAAGGTGTGTGAAAGTTGCGAAATGCATATGTCATTACTTGGTCATAAAATAGGGAAGAGTTGTGTTAAAGTTTAGGAATGCATATATTATCACTTGCTCGTAAAAGAAGGAAAAGGTTATGGTAAAGGAGCGGAATGCATACTTAATCACTTACTCATGAAAGAATAAAAACTTAAGGTAAAGTTGCGCAATGCATATATATCATTAATTGCTCAAGGAAAAAGGAAACATTCTGTTAATGTTGCGGAACGTATACATCATAACTTGCTCATTAAGGAAGGAATAGTTGAGTTAAAGTTTCGGAATGGATATATTACCACTTGCGCAAGAAGGAAGATAAACATGTGTTAAAGTTGCGGAATGCATATACCATCACTTGCTCATGAAAGAAGGAAGAGTTCAGTTAAAGCCGCGGAATGCGTATATCATCACTTCCTGACAAAAGAAGGAAAAAGTAGTGTTCAAGTGGCCGAACGCATAGATAATCACCTGCTCGTTAAAGCAGAAAAATGTGGAATGAATTTGCCGAATGCGTATATCATCACTTGCTCTTGAATGAAGGAAAAGTCCTGTTGAAGTTGCCGAATGCATAGATCATCACTTGGTCACGAAAGAAGGAAAAGGTGAGTTAAATTTACAGAATTCATATATCATAATTTGCTTGTGAAAGAAGGAAAAAGTTCTGTCAAAGTTGTGGAATACATATATCATCACTTTCTCATGAAAGAAGGAAAAGTTGTGTTTAAGTTGTGGAATACATTTAACATCTCTTGCTCATGAAGGAAGGAAACGTCGAGTTAGAGGTGTGGAATACATATATCATCTCTTCCTTATAAAAGAAGGAAAAGTTGGGTTAAAGTTGCAGAATGCACATATTGATCATCACTTGCTTATAAAAAAAGGAACAGTTGCGTTGACTGAGTTGCGGAATGCATTTATTATCTCTCCCTTATCAAAGAAGGAAAAGTGTTGTTAAAGTTGCGGCATGCATCTATCTTCACTTGCTAATGAAAAAAGGAAAAGTTATGTCAGAGTTGCGGAATGCATATATTATCTCTTGGTCATAATAAAAGAAAAAGTTGAAATAAATTTGCGGGATCCATATATCGTCACTTCCTCATCAAGGAAGGACAAGTTGTCAAATTTTCGGAATGCATATATCATCACTTCCTTATGAAATAACGAAAAGTTGCGCAATGCATACAAAATAACTTCCTCATAAAAGAAAGAAAAGTTGAGGTAAAGTTGCGTAAAGTATATATAAAAACTTGCTCAAAAAGGAAGAAAAAAATTGTTGTTAGAGGTGCTCAGAATGCATACATCATCACTTGGTCATGAAAGAGGCAAAAGGTACGTTCAAGTTGCGCAATGCATATATCATCTCTTGCCGCTCATGAAAGATGGCAAAGTAGTGTTACAGTTGAGGAATGCAAATATCATCCCTTGCTCGTGAAAAAAGGAAAAGTTGTGTTAAAGTTGCGGAATGCATATATCATCACTTGCTCAAGAAGGAAGGAAAAGTTGTGTTAAAGTTTCGGAATGCATATATCATCTCTTGCTCATGAAAGAAGGAATAGTTGTGTTAAAGTTGCAGAATGCATATAAGATCACTTGCTCACGAAAGAAGCAAAAGTTGTGTTAAAGTCGCGGAATGTATATACCATGACTTGCTCGAGAAAGGAGGAAAAGTTGAGTTAAAGTTGCGGAATGCCTACATCATCACTTCCTCATGAAGAAAGGAAAACTCGTGTTAAAGTTGAGGAATGTATATACCATCTCTTCCTTATCAAAGAAGGAAAAGTGTATTTAAAGTTGCGAAATGCATCTGTCATAACTTGCTCATGAAAGAAGGAAAAGTTGTTTTAAAGGAGCAGAATGCATCTATCGTCACTTGGTCATGAAAAAAGGAAAAGTTATGTAAAAGTTCCGGAATGCATTTCTCATCTCTTACTCATGATGGAAGGAAGAGTCGTGTCAAAGTTGCGGAATACATAGATCATCTGTTCCTTATGAAAGAAGGAAAAGTGTTGTTATCGTTGCCGAATGCATTTATCATCACTTGCTCAAGAAAAAAGGAAACATTCTGTTAATAATGCGGAATGTGTACACCATCACTTGCTCATTAAGAAAGGAATAGTTGAGTTAAGTGGCGGAATGCATAGATCACCAATTGTTCAAGAAGGAAGATAAACATGTGTTAAAGTTGCGGAATACATATAACATCACTTGCTTATGGAAGAAGGAAGAGTTGAGTCAAAGTCGCGGAAAGCATATATCATCACTTGCTGATGAAAGAAGAAAAAAGTTGTGTTCTAGTGGGCGAACGCATAGATAATCACCTGCTCGTTAAAGAAGGAAACTTTGGGATAAAGTTGCGAAATGCATATATCATCACTTGCTCAAGAAGAAAGGAAAAGTGTGTTAAAGTTGCGGAATGCATCAGATATCATCACTTGCTCATGAAAAAAGGAAAAGTTGAGTTAAAGTGGCCGAATGTATAGATAATCACTTCCTCATGAAAGAAGGAAAAGTTGGGATAAGGTCGCGGAATGCATAGATAATCACTTTCTCACAAAAGAAGGAAAAGTGGAGTTAAAGTTTCGGAATTCATATATCATCACTTGCTCAAGAAAAAAGGAAAAGTTGTGTTAAAGTTGCGGAATACACATATTGTCAGTTGTTCATAAAGGAAAGAAAAGTTCAGTTAAAGTTGAGGAATGCATAAATCATCACAAGCTCAAGAAATAAAGAAAAGTTCAGTTAAAGTTGTGGAATGCATAGATCATCACTTGCTAACGAAAGAAGATAGACTAGTGTTCAAGTTGCTTAATGCTTATATCATCACTTGCTCATGAAAGAAGGAAAAGTTGAGTTAAAGTTGCGGAATGCATATATCATCACTTGCTCAAGAAAAAAAGGAAACTTTTTTTTAAAGTGGCGGAATACATATGTTATCACTTGCTCATGAAAGAAGGAAAAGTTAAGTTAAAGTTGCGGAAAGCATAGGTCATCACTTGCTCATGAAAGAAGAAAAAGTTGTGTTAAAGGTTCGAAATGCATATTATCATGAAGGAAGGAATAATTTGTGTTAAAGTTGCCAAAGACAAGAAGGAAAAGTTGTGTTAAATTTGCGGAATGCATCTATTATCACTTGCTCATGAAAGAAAAAAAATTGGGTTTAAGTTGCGGAATGCATAGATAATCAATTGCTCATGAATGAAGGAAGCAGTTGTGTTTAAAGTGTGGAATGCATAGATCATTACTTGCTCAAGATAGAAGGAAAAGTTGTGTTAAGGTTGCGAAATGCGTGTGTTATCGCTTGCTCATTAAAGAAGGAAAAGTTGTGTTAAAGTTGCGGAATGCATATATCATCACTTGCTCACGAAAAAAGGGAAAAGTGAGGTAAAGGTGCGGAATGCATATATGATCACTTGCCCAACAATGAAGGAAAGCTTATGTTAAAGTGGCGGAATTCATATATCATCACTTGCTCTTGAAGGAAGGACAAGTTCTGTTGAAGTTGCCGAATGCATAGATCATCACTTGCTCACGAAAGAAGGAAAACTTGAGTTAAATTTGCAGAATGCATATATCATCACCGGCTCCTGAAAGAAGGAAAAGATGTGTTTAAGTTGCGGAATGCATATATCATCACTGGCTCCTGAAAGAAGGAAAAGATGTGTTTAAGTTGCGGAATGCATATATCATCACTTTCTCATGAAGGAAGGAAAAGTTGAGATAAATTTGCGGTATGCATAAATTATCATCTTCTAATGAAAGAAGGAAAAGTTGTGTTAAAGTTGTGGAATGCATATATCATCACTTGCTTTTGAAGGAAGGAAAAGTTCTTTTGAAATTGGCGAATACATACTTTAGATCATCACTTGCTCATGAAAGGGGGAAACTTGAGTTAAATTTGAAGAATGCATATATCATCACTTGCTCGTGAAAGAAGGAAAAGTTCTGTTAGAGTAGCGGAATTAGTATGCCGTCACTTCCTCATTAAAGAAGGACAAGTTGTGATAAAGTTTCGGAATGCATATATCATCACTTCCTCATGAAATAAGGAAAGGTTGTGTTAGAATTTCGGAATGCATACAACATAACTTCCTCATAAAAGAAGGAAAAGTTGAGGTAAAGTTGCGGAAAGTATATATCTAAACCTGCTCAAGAAGGAAGGAAAAGTTGTGTTAAAGGTGTGAAGAATGCATATATCATCACTTGCTCTTGAAAGAAGCAAAAGGTGCGTTAAAGTTGAGCAAAGCATATATCATCTCTTGCCGCTCATGAAAGAAGGCAAAGTTGTGTTACAGTTGAGGAATACATATATCATCCCTTGCTCATGAGAAACAGGAAACGTTAGGTTAAAGTTGTGGAATGCATGTATCATCACTTGCTCACGAGAAAAGGAAAAATTTAGGAAAAGGTGCGGAATGCATATATAATCACTTGCTCAAGAAAGAAGAAAAATTTTTGGAATTCACATGCCATCACTTGCTAAAGAAGGAAGGAAAAGTAGTGTTAAATTTGCGGAATGCATATATCACCACCTCCTCATAAAAAAGCAAAAATTGAGTTAAAGTTGCGGAATGCATATAACATCACTTGCTCATGAATTAATGAGAAGTTATTTAAATATTGCGCGGATTACATACATCATCACTTGCTCATCAAAGAAGGAAAAGTAGTGTTAAAGTTGTGGAATTCATATATCATCACTTAATAATAGATAGTTAATAACTTTATTATTTCTAACGCGCAAATTCAAATGAGCATATGATCAAATCCAGGTGGTCATGAAGGACGGAAAAGTCGTGTCAAAGTTGCGGAATGCACATATCTTCTCTTGCTCATAAAAGAAGGAAAAGTTGTGTTAAAGTTCCGGAAAACATATATTATCACTTGCTCAAACAGGAAGAAAAAGTGTTTTTAAACTTGCGAAATAAGTATATCTTCACTTGCACATGATAGAAGTAAAAGTTGGGTTAAACTGGCGGAGTCCATATATCATCTCTTCTTCATAAAAGAAGGAAATATTGTGTTAAAGTTGCCAAATACATATAACATCACTTACTCGCGAAGGAAGGAAAGGTTGTGTTAAAATTGCGGAATGCATATATCATCACTTGCTCATAAAGGAAGGAACCGTTGTGTTAAAGTTGCGGATTGCATATATCATCTCTTGGTCAAGTAGGAAGGAAGGGTTGTGTTATAATTGCGGAGTATCATCATTTCCTCGTGAAAGAAGGAAAAGTTGTGTTAAAGTTGCGGATTACATATATCATCACGTGCTCAAGAAGGAAGGAAAAGTTGTGTTAAACTTGCGGAGTATCATCACTTCTTCATGAAAGAAGGAAAAGTTGTATTACAGTTGCGGAATGTATATCACAGCACTTGCTCATAAAGGAACGAAAAGTTGTTTTAAAATTACGGAATGCATAAATCATCACTTGCTCAAGTAGGAAGGAAAAGTTGTGTTAAAGTTGGGGAACGCAAATATCATCTCTTGCTCATAAAGGAAGGAAAAGTTGTGTTAAAATTGCGGAATGTATATATCATCACTTCATCATAACGAAAGGAAAATTCCAGTTAAAATTCCGGAGTGCATATATCATCTCTTCTTCATAAAAAAAGGAAAAGTTGTGTTAAAGTTACGGATTGCATATATCATCACCTGCTCAAGAAGGAAGGAAAAGATGTGTTAAAGTTACGGAGTATCATCACTTCCTCATGAAAGAAGGGAAAGTTGTGTTAAAGTTGCGGAATGCATATAACAGCACTTGCTAAGGAAGGAAGGAAAGTTGAAAGTTGTATTAAAACTTCGGAATGCATCTATCGTCACTTCCTCATGAAAGAAGGAAAAGTTGTGTTAAAGTTACGGAATGCATATTTAACAGCACTTGCTCATCAAGGAAGGAAAAGTTGTGTAAGAATTTCGGATTCCATATATCATTACTTACTCAAGAAGGAAGGAAAAGTTGTGTTAAAATTGCGGAATGCATAGATCATCAGCAGCTCATGAAGATAGGAAAATTCGTGTTCAAGTTCCGGAGTGCGTATATCATCTGTTCTTCATAAAAGAAGGAAAAGTTGTGTTAAAGTTGCGGATTACATATATCATCACGTGCTCAAGAAGGAAGGAAAAGTTGTGTTAAACTTGCGGAGTATCATCACTTCCTAATGAAAGAAGGAAAAGTTGTGTTAAAGTTGCGGATTGCATATATCATCACTTGCTCAAGAAGGAAGGAAAAGTTGTCTTAAAGTTGGGGAACGCATAAATTATATCATCTCTTGCTCATAAAGGAAGGAAAAGTTGTGTTAAAATTGCGGAATGCATATATCATCACTTGCTCACGAAGAAAGGAAAAGTCATGTTAAAGTTGTGGAATGCATATATGAACTCTTGTTCATGAAAGAAGAAAACGTTGTGTTTAAGTTATCATCACTTGCTCATGAAGAAAGGAAATTTCGTGCTAAAGTTCCGGATTGCATATATCATATCTTTTTTTATAAAAGTAGGAAAAGTTATGCATATATCATCACTTGCTCAGAAAGGAAGGAAAAGTTTTGTTAAAATGGCGGAGTATCATCACTTCCTCGTGAGAGAAGGTTAAGTTGTGTTAAAGTTGCGGAAAGTATATAACAGCACTTCCTTATAAGGGAAGGAAAAGTTGTGTTAAGAGTTCGGAATGCATACATCATAACTTGCTCATGAAGTAAGGAAAAGTCGTGTCAAAGTTGCGGAATGCATAGATCATCACTTGCTCAACAAGAAAGAAAAATTTGTGTTCAAGTTCTGGAGTGCATATTTCATCTCTTCTTCATAAAAGAAGGAAAGGTCGTGTTAAAGTTGTGATTTGCATATATCATCAGTTGCTCATGAAGAAAGGAAAATTCGTGTTAAAGTTCTGGAGTGCATATATCATCGTTTCGTTATAAAAGAAGGAAAAGTTGTGTTAAAGTTGTGGAATGTATATAACAGCACTTGCTCATAAAGGAAGGAAAAGTTGTTTTAAATTTCGGAATGCATATATCATCACTTGCTCAAGAAGGAAGGAAAAGTTGTGTTAAAGAAGGGAACGCATATATTATCTCTCGCTCATAAAGGAAGGAATTGCGGAATGCATATATCATCACTTGCTCATTAAGAAAGGGTAATTCGTGTTTAAGTTCCGGAATGCATGTATCATCTCTTCTTTAAAAAGAAGGAAAAGTTGTGTTAAAGTTCCGGCATTTATATGACAGCACTTGCTTATAAAGGAAGGAAAAGTTTTGTTAAAATTTCGGATTGCATATATTATCACTTGCTCAAGAAGGAAAGAAAAATTGTGTTAAAGTTGGAGAACGCATAAATTATATCATCTCTTGCTCAAAAAGGAAGGAAAAGTTGTGTTAAAATTGCGGAATGCATATATCATCACTTACTCATGAAACAAGAAAAAGTTGTGTTAAAGTTGCAGAGTGCATATCTTATCACTTCCTCATGAATGAAGGAGAAGTTGTGTTAAAGTTGCTTAATACATAGATCATCAGTTGATTATAAACGAAGGAAAAGTTGAGTTAAAGTTGCGGATACATATATCATCACTTGCTCATGAAGGAAAGAAAAAGTTGTGTTAAAATTCGTGTGAAAGTTTCGGAGTGCATATATCATCTCTTTTTCATAAAAGAAGGAAAAGTTGTGTTAAAGTTGCGGAGTATCATCACTTCATCATAAAAGAAGGAAAAGTTGTGTTAAAGTTGCGGATACATTTATCATCACTTTCTCATGAAGGAAAGAAAAAGTTGTGTTAAAATTCGTGTGAAAGTTCCGGAGTGCATATATCATCTCTTTTTCATAAAAGAAGGAAAAGTTGTGTTAAAGTTGCGGAGTATCATCACTTCATCATAAAAGAAGGAAAAGTTGTGTTAAAGTTGCGGATTGCATATAACAGCATTTGCTCATAAAGGAAGAAAACGTTGTGTTAAAATTGCGGAATGCATATATCATTAATTGCTGAAGAAGGAAGAAAAAGTTGTTTTTAAGTTGGGGAGGGCATAGTATCATCCCTTGCTCATGAAGGAAGGAAACGTTGTCTTAAAATGTCGGAATGCATATATCATAACTTGTTCATGAGGTAAGGAAAAGTCGTGTTAAAGTTGCGGGATGCATATATCATCTCTTGCTCATGAAAGAAGAAAACGTTGTGTTAAAGTTGCGGAATGCATGGATTATCACCTTCTCATGAAAGATGGAACGTTTGAGTTAAAGTTGCGGAATGCATATATCAGTACTTGCTTAAGAAGAAAGGAAAAGTTGTGTTAAAGGTTGGAAATGCATATATCATCAGTTGCTCAAGAAGAAAGAAACATTTGTGTTAAAGTTGCAGAATGCATATATCATTACTTGCGTAAGAGAAAGGAAAAGTGTTAAAGTTGCGGAATTCATATATCATCACTTGCTCAACAAGAAAGAAAAATTTGTGTTAAAGTTGCGGAATGTATACGTATATAACATTACTTGCTTAAGAAGAAAGGAAAAGTTGTGATAAAGCTGCGAAATGCATATATCATCACTTGCTCAAGAAGATCGAAAGGAAAAGTTGTTTTGAAGCTGCGGAATGCATATATCATCACTTGCTCATGAAGAAAGGAAAAGTTCTGTTAAAGTTGCGGAATTCATCTATCATGACTTGCTCAAGGAGAAAGGAAAAGTTGTGTTAAATTTGCGGAATGCATATATCACCACTTTCTCATGAAGGAATTAAAAATTATGTTAAAGTTGCGGAATGCATATATCAGCACTTTCTCATGAAGGTTGGAAAAGTTGTGTTAAAGTTGCGCAATACAGATATTATGTTATCACTTGCTCATGAAGGAAGGAAAAGTTATGGTAAAGTTGAAGAATGTGTATATCATATCTCGCTAAAGAATGAAGGGAGAGTTGTGGTTAAGTTTCGGAATGTATATATCATATCTTGCTCAAGAAGGAAGGAAAAGTTGAGTTAAATTTGCGGAATGCATATATCATCACTTGCTCAAGGAAGATGTGAAAGTTGTTTTAAAGGTAGGGAAGTTATATAGCATCACTTGCTCAAAAAGGACGGAAAAGTCGTGTTAAAGTTTTGGAATGTATACCGTAAAAGCTCTATTAAGCCCCCCTCTCTTGTAAGCTCCCCATTTGGAAGTCGGTTTTTTGTAATAAGCTCCCCCTATCTAGCAACTCCCCTCCCCCATTTGGGGCACAAAGTTTTGTAATTAGTCCCCCATATTTCCTCTTGCGTAATCACCTTGATGTGGTCCAATTGGTTTGTTTTTAGGCAAACTCAAAGACGCAATACTGGTTGCTGCTCTTTATTAGATAGTAAAATTTAACTGTAGTTGTTTCAGTTTTGTACCAAAACTGTTGTAAGACGAAAACAGGGTGTTTAAGATTTGAAATAAGCCCCCTTCTCTATTAAGCCCCCATCTATAATAAGCGACCCGTTAATGAGACCTGAAAATAAATAAGCTCTCCGGAGGCTTAATAGAGCTTTTACGGTATATCATCTCTTGCTCATGAAGAAACGGCAAGTTGGGTTAAAGTTTCCGAGTGCATGTATCATTATCCTTTGTCATGAAGGAGGGAAAAATTGTTTTAAAATTACGGAATTCATTTATTCTTTCTTGCTCATGAAGGAAGGAAAAGTTTTGTTTAAGTTGCGGAATGCATTTGTGATCTCTTGCTCATGCAAAAAGGAACCATTGTGGTAAACTTGTGGAATGCATGTGTTATCAATTTGTCATAAGTAATGGTAATAGGACTGAGTGGAGTCCAATTCGGTGTGTAATCATACTAGTGATAACAAAATCCGCGGTAGTCCGATTTGTTTATCACGAGTATGATTACAGACTGAATTGGACGACACGATGTTTTATTACCAATTAATCATAAAAGTTACAATTTCCGAGAAAAGAAGAAGAGGCCAGTTATAACAGGAAGGGAAATTTTGCATTAAAAGACTGACAAAGGAAGCGTAAATTAAAAACTACAACTTTGAATGTGATTGGTTGATTTAAAATACTACTTTGAATGTGATTGGCTTATTGAACTGTCCGATAACAAACCGTCCTAAACCGTCCAATAACAAACTGTCCGATAACAACTTGGCAAGTAAATTAGTGGAAAACAGGAGTTTTTTAAACCAATCACAATCGAGGAAATTGTAATTTTTATGAATAATAAGGAAAAGTTGTGTTAAGGTGGTGGAATGCACATATTATCACTCACGCATGAAGGAGGGAAAAATTAGGATAAAGTTGCAGATTCAGATATCATCACCTGAAAATTTACTCGGGCACAAGATTGCAATATTTTCCCTCTCCGAAGATGGTGCGAGTCCGCTAATATATTCAAAAATGTGCAAGAAGTTCATACTTCGAGATTTCAATCACACGTGCAGTTAGCAATACGCCGAACCGAACACACAATATATTGAATAAATTTAGAATGTTAAAACTCTTTTCAAGAATATTCCGTGCATAGACCTTTTTCATAATGGCGGACGATTTTAATTATTCTTTTGTATATATGTTAATTAGCCCTACTAACCTCACTTTAATGAAAAACTTCTATTGAATTTTGCACATGCTGACGAGGCTAGTAGGGCTCATTATCATAAGAATAAAAGAATAATTTGTAGGGCGCCATTATGAAAAGGGTCTATGGTCGGAATCAGTCGCACGGTTCGTGCGTCTGTTTACTGAAATAAATACGTACGAAATGAGATTAAGTGTCCTGCGCGGCCTTAAGGATGAGACCATTTTGCCACGATAAAGATGCTCTAAGGCCGGTTACAGACGAGCAAGTTTTCCTTGACAAGTTTTGACTTGACAAACTTTATTTGCTGGTGTGTAAAGAAAAACTTGTCAAGTTTTTCCTTGACAAGTGCACTTGTTCAAGTGCATTTGTCAAGGAAAAAATTGACACATTGCAGAACTTGCTCGTCTGTACGGGTCGACAAGGAAAATTTGTCAAATAAAATGTTATCCGCTGTGTAATTGAATTGCTGGCTTCAGTGAATACTTGCCAAAGAAAACTTGTTCGTTCGTTCACACCAGCAAATAAAATTTGTGAAGGCAAAACTTGTCAAAGAAAACTTGTCGTTCATGAGCAAATAAAAATTGTCAATGACACTTGTCAAGGAATATTTGCTCGTCTGTAACCGGCTTTAAGCTACGTCGAAAAAAAAAAAAGACAAAAAATAAGCAATTTTAATTGATGTTGAAAGAAATCCGGGATTGCATTGGCTACTCAACCAATTAGACGCGAAACTAAAATTGACTTTGAGTTCCCATTGGCTTCTTATAATACTTTCCTTTCTTCTGATTGGCCGTTGGTGATTACTTTAGGTTTGGTTTACAGAACATTAATATTAAATTTTAGCTGGCTGGACCACTTTGGTCCTAATTCACTCAAATCGAATGGTGTACAAAAGATATTCTCTAGATGGAGATTGATCCACGGGAAGCTTTCTTGGTCGCATGCTGCATTACATGCATTATGATCGAACTGCAAAGATAAAGCATATATGCCACCGCTAAAAAATACAGACACTGAAAGTTCTTTCAATTTGCCTTGCATTGCAACATTCTTGAGAGGTTCAATTCGACAGAAGCGTCAATTGGGCGAATTGCCATCGTCTCTCAAATTGCGAAGCGACCTTGTACTCAGCCATGGACGTATGAAGGGTTATTTGTCGATGAAAATAAATAGGAAAAAAAGAGAAAGCAATAGAGGGTTTTCACGTGACGTCAATAAAAAAATAAAGTTCAAAAGTAAACAGACTTTTGCATTTTTATCCTCATCACGTAAAGACATTATAGAAGATATCTGCTTGCATGTTTTCATCTCGGTAGCTTGCTTTGTTTTGAAAATAGAGCAGTTTGAATTTAAGAGTTTCTTAAAATGCGTGATATAAAAATATCTGCTCACAAGCATGTCACTTAGAAGACAGCCTTTGAGATAGCTAAACATATGTTTTAACTCGTTTCCGGCCGCCATCTTGGCGTCCCTCAGAGGGACGGCAAGATTGCGTTTCCATACAAAACACTATTTAATTTTGAATGGTACATTTTGCCGAATAACTCGAGTACGGGATATCGCATGACCCTGAAACTTTGTCATGTTGTTTATTTATTAAATGACTATAATATCACAATTTTTCGACTTTATCTATGGAAGGGTTGATGATTTTATTTTTTTACTTGCGTGACTGGAAACGCTCTATAGCTGGAAATAAAACGATGGGAGCTTCAAGTCACAGTACTCCACAACTTTGTTTTATATTTTTATAGATAGACACATCTTTAGATTTTAATAGATAGATTGATAGATAGATGGATGGATGGATCACGGGATGAGTAGATGGGTGGCTGGCTGGCTGGCTGGATAACCGAAAAACATTTATTAATTTATTGTCTACACGCTAATGTCGATTTCCATAGAGAAGACTGAACTGTGTGTTGACCTAGCTATAGCCTCCACTCGGATCTGCCCACGTCGCGCAGAGTCAGTGTTGTGAGAGAGGGATAGTTTGGGTTTGAAAATTTAAGGTACCTCTGGAAAAATCCTGGCTACGCCTGTGTTGCGATACATGCTGCATGATGGTGACAAGAACTCATTTGAAAAGCACTTCGCCGTATTTTTGTTCACATGGACACATGCTGTAAAGCTTTCGCCTTCATATAAAACGTGATAGAAGACATGCATGAAACTTAATTATGTTGTGGCTCAATTTTATCATTCGCTTAATTTTCATTTTTCTTCGTTTTAAACTCATTATCATACACTATATAGCATGATCAAAATTTAAACAAGGCTACAATTGAACCACAACACATATCTTCGCTAAACTGCAGTGTATCTAGGACACACAAGAAAAAGAAAAGTTTGTTGTTTTTCTGGGAAAATGTGCCACGCATTTACCGCAAGCTGGTTAATGGACAAGAGCATTTCTATTGACGAAAGTCTTTAAATAAATATTGAGGTTTTATATCACGATCTTTTTTGTCGTAGGAAAAGAGTGAAGACCCCAGCTGAATAAAGGGATCATCTAACCTGACCTTTCAAGATTTTAAGTACTTAATATTGAGAAACGCCAGTGTTCGTTTCTTTTCGGTTTGTTTCAAACTCAACCTTGTAGAGGTCTTTGTAGTGATTTGACGATTGTTTTCCTCAAACGTGGAGGTTTTTCGATCGAGAAAATGTTCTATTTCTACTTAACCTGTATGGAGCAAACTATGCCGGTCATGGCCACGAAAGGGCTATGCATTTCTCTGTAGTGAATGTCATGTTTCACGTTTTCTTCAAAACGTTTACTGACGTAGCAATCACAGTGGAGCGCCTTTAAGTCGAACCTCTTGATATTCACGGTGTAATATCACTACAATCATACACTGACACATTATCACCTTTAAGGAAGCGGCTTGGAGTTCCACTATAGCTAAGATAATAGGGAAAACATATTAACATGATTTAAAGGTGTTTGGTAACAGTTTTCCCACTGATAAAATATGATCCTGACAAAATGTCCTCTGAATAATTCGATTTGATTTTTATTTTAACACATTATCTTACCGGTGCAAATAATTGCAAACAACTTAACACTGATGATGTTTGCGTACACATTAATCGAACCTGCTAAACAGGCACTTTTTATGTCATAACTACATAGAAATATCCAAATAGTTATGTATCTACAAAATAAGTAAAACGTATAATTTAAAAGTACGATTTAATTTTCAACTTAGAAAATCGCATGCAATTTCAATCATTGAGAGCATTTTAACCTTTCAGTATATGTCTATAAAATTATCATTAATTACAGTTGAGAAAAAGTAGTTTCTACGTTTAAACCGTATATTTTTGACATTCTAGCTGAGCAGTTAATTTCGCCGCGTTAACAAAGGCGAAGTGAGGCCTTGTTAGGGGGAGTTTATTGGTCCCTTATAATTCTGAGCACATTTATCCTCTATCCCTAAAAGTAGAGAGACAGTTATCCCTAGAAGTTTCCCTGTTTCTACTTTTTTTTTTTACACGAAAGACACTAAAACCCTGCATAAATATCTACGCAGATGATCACAGATGAATTGGTTTGGTTAGTGGTTTGGTCAGATTATCTGATTATGATGCTCCTGTATTCACTAATGCAATTTTCTTTACAAAGTGGGCGCGATAAGAAGTCTAAAGTTCGTGACGCCTTTTGATTGAGCGGTTTGTTAATATTCAAAAAGCATCTGTTCTGATCTAGTAGAGTGGTTAATTACTATTCACAAAGCAATTACCTTTAAAATTTGCATGCGATAAGAAATCGTTCGTTTTAACGTTCTACGATAACATTTTCGCCCGAACAATCAACTTGTTCAGTTCTTTAAAAGTAACAACTTGAGACTGTTTCTACTTCAACACGCTTGATTTACGTTGTAGCACATCGGCTACTTATGCAAATGCTAGAGAGAGTTTCAGGCCGTGATAAGGTAGATAAGTAAGCAGCTTTTCTACCAAATCAATGACTCTCGCGATCAGAAAAGCCAGTTAAGCCCTCAGACACACAGGCTTATTTATACACTGAGTTGAATCCAGAGGTTTTCTCTGAAAGAAACTGCACCATAATTGAGAAATTCGCGAGACACAAAGGGGGTATGCGGCGCGCCTTATTGCAAACCTACTGCGTTGACAACACTCATAACCAAAAACGTCGCTTTTAAGAAGTGAACAGTACCTTATGACAAAAAAAAAAACAAAATAAAATAAAATAAGTTGCCGTTATCCCAGGTCTCCTGGGACAATGTTTAGCTTCACTCAAAGTTTGGATAGAACGTATCTGACTGAAAAATGAAATCAACCGAATTGATTATGAGGGGTGATTACCGCCAATTGAAAATATTAATTAAGTTACTTTAGGATTTTTTTATTCTTTATGTCAATGCGATTTTTTAATGTTTTCACTGGTGTCAGTCGATGTTACGAAGATCACTGTTGTTTTTTTTGCCCTTGCATTCGATTCATCTTTGCAAATAGACCTTGCTTGTAGCTCACAGTTTTTGTTTTCCCATAGTAGACCACGTGATGTTACCCCAAAGAACTGTTTCTTTGAAATTTCGCCTTTTTCACGTGCACATGTACGCATAATTTATGAAAAGACAAAAGGCAAATCCCCTTGGGAAGATCACATGGTCTACATTGGGAAAACAAAATCTATAAGCTAAAAAGGTCTATCATGTTTACTGCGTCCACTGCTAATTATGCGTCAAATTTTGTTTACTGCGTCTACTGCTAAAGAAGTGAACAGGAAAAAGTGGAAAAAATTGCAATAAGTGGAGTCGAAGTTTGCTGCAAGTGTAGACTTTTCGTTCAAGAGGAATTTTTGTATTTAAAACTTCAAGACAACTAAGTAGAGTATTTTTTGTGCTGTCCGAGGGCGTTTTTTTAGTTTTGCAACAGAATAAACGTTTACGTTTTTTGGTCAGTTTACGGGGTATTAAGTGTAAACAAGTGATCATTTGGTTTACTTCAACCATAGATTTTCATAGCATCGGTCTATTGGGGGATCGAACTCGATCCCTCTCAGCGGAAAAGGGTTAATGAAGAACTCAAACTTATTTTCATTATCCTTAAAACTATTGCGCTCATCCTTTATCCCGAAAATTATTTTGCCAGTTATCCCTTATCCCTAAACAGGGCCTCCGAAGTGAAATCGTAAAACTGCTAGATGGGTGAAAATAGGAATTGAGTAAAATCCCCTTTAAAATACAATAATATTATTATAGAAAAACATTTTGAAAAATTATCTTATTTTACTATATTTGCTATGTATTGCCTATTATCAGTTGTTAGCTTATCTTGGTTAGATTAGTTGTTTTAATCCTAAAATCAATATCCTTTTGAATCACTCGCTAATTTCTGAATTTAAATTTTTGAAAGCTGTTTAAATATGAATCCACGAAAATCTTCTTTTCTTATTTTCAGATGGGTAAACGCACACAATACTTTCCCACGGCAAAGGGATATAGAGTGCGGCGATCATTCTTCCAAGATCGAGTCACTCTGTTGTCGACCAAGTCGGTTTGCTCATAACTGAGTCAATTTTTTTTCTACTGAAAGGAAAATGAAGCTCGTTTTCATCCTTGCTGTGTTGATTTACTTTTTGGCCTATCCAGGTCAATCCCTTAGCAGCGTAAGTATTATTGCCCCTCTAGCATTAAAGTATTGAATTCCTGTCTTACTGACCAGCTTGCAAAACCGAAGACTTTACGACTTTTTCTGCTCTGAATTCGTAGAAATGAGAAACACATGCGTGCGAACAGTTTAATCCGACCACCTTCACCGATTTGATGTAAATGCGGTGGGAAAGTATTTTTAGCTTCACTTCTCAGGACTTTAACATTATGCATTCTAATTTGTCAGTGTTCATTCTAGGGATACCCCAATGCTTGCCTGCATTAGCAAGCTATCTTCAGGGCCAAGAGGCATTATTGCAGAGTGTGAAACAACAGTTGCAGCAGGCCATTGGTAAGTCATTACCTGTCCTCCCTGAGTCTGAGTCCTTATCCAGTGATACTAATATCTGATATGTGGAATAATTTTCGCTCATCATAAGAAAGGAAACTGCATGCGCGTTTTTAGTCATAAATCGGGACATTCAGATCCTGTTATTTCGGAAATTTGAGAAGACGATAATGAACTCGTAGATATTTTGCATACATTGAAAAGAAAGACACCACTGAGAAAAGAGCTAAAAGATTCGAAATTTCAAAACACCAAGAACTAAATTGCACACCCTTGTAAGGGAAAACAGACAGAATCAGCCCACACCCCCTTCCGTTCCCAGTTCCCTCCCCACCCTTACCCCCTACACCCCCCTTTGGCCGAATCCCAGTTAGTGTAGGCCCCTAGGCATCGCATTTTCGCTTGTACATGACCAAGCATTCCATTAACACCGGACAAACTAAACTTGTTGTCATGAATTAACTGCCGACTTGGTTAAAGACTCACTCAGCTTGGCCTCTGATGTCACTAAAACAGGTCCACATTACTCGGAGCGCGCAACTTCGCAACCGTTTAATCTCTTATAAAGAAAGATGTAAATTCGTTTGTCACGGACGAGAGACGAAGAAAAAAGCTGAGTCCTCCGTGAGGCTTCGAACCCCAACCAGTCCCGATTGCTTGTCGGGCGCTCTATCAACTATTTCGGAAATTTGAGAAGAAGGAACAAGGAGGTTTTCCGTTTGCAATTTATGTGAATCTTGTCCATCCTAAACAATCCTATTTCCTTTTTGGTTTATTCGTCCCATTTTGGAGTTGTTCGATCTTTCCAAACTAATATTTTGTGGTTTGTCTCACGTTGAAGATAACTTTGCTCGTTGCTTAAATTGACTCAGTCCAAGCGAGTCGACACCTCAAGCGAACAGCTAAAAAATCATGTCTTCAATCGTTTTTCCCCATTCTGCCTTTTACTGAGTCTAGTTTAGACCATTTAACTCTGATAAAAAAGAACAAGTTTCTGTTAAAAGCCCGTGAGGCAATGCTGCCAAAAAGGTTACTTTTAATTTCAGCAAAAACTTTTTTCTTCTCGTAGGCCAGTGGCCTCATGGTCATTACTGTATTCTCGCCAGTGGACCATGTCCCGCGGGCTTCACACGCTCCTCGGGTCACATGCGCGCCCTGAACATATACGCCGCAAGTGCCACCTACATCACCCAGGCCACGTTTGGAGATAGTAAGATACAGTGTCATGGACGATGCGGACAGTATGGGAATTGGATCGGAGAGCTGTACATCACAGCGTGCTGCAAGTGATGAGACCTCCTGCTACAGTACCACAGCCTGGAGTCATACCACGCAAATAAGTTAGAGAGCTAGGGCAACCTTTATGCCAAATATTAACCAAGCAAGTGCTTGACTCTATATGGCACTTTTTAATTCCAATAAAGAACACCGACTATAAGATAGCGTATTTTGTTGTGTTTTCCAAGTGCTCGCGAGTTACATAACTACAATCCTGGACATAATTCTGACACCACTAGCACCCCCGTGGGGGAACTACCCATAGTGGCCTATACGGAGAGGCTCCGCCCGAAAGGGGTACGTTTTTCACGCTTCAGGTATATGAAAGGGAGGGGCCTTTACGAGTCCAAGTATATGAAAGGGTAGGGAAATCTGTCATTTAGGTATTTAGAAAGGCCTTACATCAAATATTTCGAACACACATACTTATGACTGTACTGTTTTAATTTTTTGAACGCTACATGAAAATGACAAGAAGACTTCTTGTGAAAGGGGTACCATTTGCCAATGGAAGGTATACGAAAGGGATACCTTTTCTGTCAAAAATGGTATAAAAAAAGGGTAAGGGGTCGGACCTCAGGGCGGAGCCTCCTCCTATTAATTTTTTAGTACCCCCCCCCCCTCCTCCCCCCCCCACCCTCCGGGACTAGCACTCAGGCAGAAACAGTTGAAAATGAAACAATTTTTACGAATAAACTGCATTATTTCCTTACAGTGGTAATCATTGAAACATTTTGGATAGTTTGATTTGCTGTCAACGCTAGTGAAGACAACTATGAAGACCGTCTGGTTAAATACTCTTTGTCTTTGGCCATCGTAGCTTAACAAGAAATAACACACAAACTGGGGTGATAAACATGACAATAAAACGCATTGTTGTTTATTTCTACACGGAGTAACGGTAACTTCGGGTAGGCCTGCACCTCTTTGAAACCTCTAATTTCACTGGATCTTTATCAGTTGCACCTCTATTGTTTTATGGCTAGGTTCCATTGCTTTAATTCTTTGTTTATTGTTGTTTTGAACCAATCTTGTGAGGTGTTGCAAATGGTGCAGGTCGCCCCGTAACTTCCAAAGATGTATGTCGAAACATACGAAAAGTCAAGTTAAACGATATAGTTTTATTTTTGTTTTCCAACAATGCGTTTTATTGTCATGTTTATCACCGCAGTTTGAGTGTTGTTTCTTATCACCGCCTGGTTAGCTCAATAGGCCGTTCCGGAGTTGCGCAGGGAACTGGGTCGAGTTTCAAATTTTAACCATTCGATAAAGTGACACCATCATATAAAAGATAACATTGAGAATGGCCATTTGACCAAGTTTGATGATTTTACATTTAAAAGAGACCAAGTTATGGACTTTACAACATTGTTTAAAATCCATACAAACCTCTCTAATTTTGAGGCTGGGTACCCCAAAACCATATTAACTCTTAAATTTTTTAAGATTTGTCTGATAGTTGTGAAAATGGGCAAATGAAGTGATTTTCACCACAGCTACTTCCAAATACTACGTGCATGACGGAATTTTACTGCTGAGAGCGCCGGACTGCCGTGCGGAAGGTTCAGGGTTCCAGTCCCATATATATACCAGACCAAAACTCAGGGCCTTAAAATAACTGAGGAGAACGTGCTGTCTTTTGAATGACATCTTGCAAATGGTTAGACGTTCTGGTCTTCTCGGATAAGGGCTATAAACCGTAGGCCCCGTCTCCTACATCTTCAAGTGTTACATGGTTGGCAGGGGACATTAAAGTACCCACACACTATTCACAAAGGGTAGGGCACGAAGTTAGACACGAACTTCCTAGTGTTGTGATCTGGCCTTTGTCTGTATATTTCTCACAGCAGGTCCACATTAGCACTTTTGCTGCCAATAATCCAACCTGTTTCAACAAATAAACAAACAACAAAAACAACAACTCATCGCATAGATGGAACGAATTTTAAAAAATGCGCTTCTTGCGTGCGCTTATGAATAGTGTTCGAGTACTTACGGCCACGATTGCCACTTGATTTTGTCAAGTACTCATCCCCTTTTTTCTTATTTTTTCTCTCTTCGATCTGGAAAGAATCCCTACATTTTTGCGCTATAATTTCTGGGACTCCAAAAGTAATTTGATAGGAAATAAAGATATTGACTGGTTAACAGTTGTCGCGACTGAAAATGCTTCCCTTCTTGATAAAAACCGTGCGAATGTTTTCACGTTTGTCACGTTTTTATATAACCTCTGTACGCCTCATGTACCCAAGCTTAGCGACCCTCAGACAGGCTGCTAAATTCCAAAGTAGGTAAGGACGGTGCCTCCTAATACGAAGATATTTTTTCGCGGATTATCACTATGCTAAAATGTGGATGTTGGTAAGGGCTAACGAAAATTGAAAAGAAAATTGGGGGTAACCATGCATTTTTCAGAGATAATTAAGTCCAAAGCTGAACATTTCCTTAGAATTCCTGTTTACATATACCAAGGCAACAACAAACCACAAGCTTTGAAACACATAACAACTGGTGATATAAAAACTACTTTTTATGTGGTATTTATTACAAAATGATTGCATTGGAGGCATTTTTGGCCCTGACTGCTCCCTTTTTAGTTGAACAAAAACACAGGCTAAATATATTTTGCGAACTACGAAAAGATCACCATGTGTTGAGTAGGCCTACTACTTTCGTATGTGAGGTAAAAAGTGGGGGTCACCATGTGCCCGAAGATTTTTCGGATTCGCTGACTGTCCGTTTTAAACTCGATGTCTGCTCTTATCCCCCCCGGGGGTAATCCCTTGTATGGGCTATATAGGTATGTGCGGCCACAAAGGGTATGGTTAATTTTTTAGCCGTTTTAGTCTTAAATTACTTCATTAATTGTAAACTGCACAAGCAGTCTGGTCAAGTCTCCTGGCCAGTGATGTAAACCGCCATGAGACTATGTGATATGAGTGGTATATAAATACCTTACCATTACCATTAAATAGGGTATTAATTTTGACCATTTTGGTCTGAAATGGGGTATGGTTTGTGCACTCTAGTCTTGAATTAGTTATGTTTACAGAAGAAGCTACTTCTTAATCATTCAGCTTTGAATCTTAATAAAAGCATATAAACATTGCCTATAGGAACCTGTGTAGTGGCCTGTCTTCCATTGTAAGGGCAATCTGGTGATACATTTGACTTACGTCACCCACCAGGGCAACCAGTTCCTTTCGAAATCTGACTAGAATGCTTGACATGTCCGCTTGCAATTTCGGTACCGGTAATGCTTCGCTGTTCAAACTCTTTCCCTGAAACTTAGCTGACGCATCAAACACAATCCTCGTTTTCGTTGTAGACCTGTCAGCGCGCACAACTGGAAAATGAGGAAGTAACCATTCTTCAGTGGGTGTCGGCTCATTTGGCGGCACTCGACGGATGTAATTCTTCTCCAAATATTCTTCAATGACCTTCTGATAACACTCTGCTATTTCTGGATTCTTTGCCAATGTTTGCTCTTTGGACTCTAAGCGCTTCTCAGCCAACGGCTTGTTGTTTGGGAGGCTTGGTCGCTTATGCCGCCACGGAACAGCTACTGCATAATAATCATTCTAGAACTTGATTGACTTGCTCACTTTGTGCCAAGCAGCTGCTTCATCAGGAGTCATCATCGGTTTAGGAGGTGTAATTCCCATAGTATCCAGGTCCCAGAGTCTCTTCAACATCACGTTCACATCATCTGTCTGTTCCACTGTCAGTCCCACGTCTCCAAACTGTTGCATGTGAAAGGTATGACACAAACTTGTGTTGCGATCTGTTCCTGTGTTCTCCATATTTATCCTTCCCACTGCAGTCCACCCCAAAGGACAAAGTCGTGCACTTGGCTCCCCGGCTCCACCGATCTCTTCTTTCTAGGGATACAATAAATGATAGTTATCAGTCCCGAGCAACACATCAATCTTTCCTCTATTCCCGAGCTTTGGGAATGGTATGTCTTGCAAGTGATTCCAGTTGCCCCTTATCCTAATCCAGTCAGTTACTTTCATCCCACCACAGATTTTCTCAGAAGACTGTGCTACAATATTAGTGTCCACACTCCCATCAACACTCTCTAATCCGACAGCAAAGGTCATGGATGGAAAACTAACTTCCTGATCATTAACAACGTTCACAGTTATCAACTCTTTCTCCCCTTTAGCACTGAACTCCTTGTTCTTGTTAACCGAAACTGGGTTGACTGAGGCTGGGTTTCCTGAGGCTGAGTTACCTGAGGCTGGCATTCCTGAGACTGAATTCCTTGAGACTGGCGTCCCTGAGACTGAATTCCTCGAGGCCGCGTTCCTTGAGACTGAGTTCCTTGAGGCCGACTTCCCCAGGTTCGAGACTGAGTGTTGTTTCCATTTCTATTTCCATGTAACAACCGGTTGTGTCTGTCCCTGCAACCAGCAATGTTACACATTCTACTTCTGGAGCACTCCCGGCCCAGATGATCATCACCCAAACACCTGTAACAGAGTCCTAGCCTTTTTGCAGTAGCCCTGATCTTTCTTGAATACTTCTACCCTTAAAAACATCACAATTCCAGACGGCATAGTTGCACCACAAACATTGCATGTCCCCCTCTTTCTGTCATCAGCTTGGTTAATTCCAAACGACTTACTTCTAGTTCTGTCGTAAAATTTCCCGCCTGAATTTCCTGACTTTAAACCATGTTTAATTTCAGTGGCGTGAATCTGGTATTCAGCTTCTTTGGCAGTCCAGTCTTTGACTGTAATTAGAGACTCATTCCTTCTGTTTTCTTTTACCCAGCGAATGTAATGGGGAAGTAATTTCTCTGGCAGTTCCCGCTTCTAAATCCGCCACTCGATTGTTATCTTGGCGATTAATCACTGCCCGCTCTAGCATGTCCGCAAACTTTTCCAATTCTTTCGCATTTTCATCTCTGATTGGTTTCATTTTGATTAACTCACCTACATGACACTGAATTTCCAGACGATTTCCACCATATTTTCTCACCAATCTCAACTTGGCAGCCTCATAAGCAGCCTCAGAATATCCAAACCTTTAATTGTTTCTAAAGTTTCTCCCGCTAAACATGCCTATACTCAACATTTTGAACTGAGCAGACATTGCAGTTGCATCAACACAACTAGTTAACGTTGCGTTCCGATGTTGAAATTCAGTTTTGTTCCCGCTAAATGTTGGAATGCGAACCCTTTCTAGGTTATTCATCCCACTATCACCATTCCTATCCAGCAAACTGGTGTTAGAATTACTTGAATAAGGCCCCGTTTATATGGAGAAAAGTTGTCCCGGGCAAGAGGGTCACCCTCCCAGCCGAGTCAACTTTAGCGAGCGTTTATATGAGAAAAAGTTGACCCTTTTGCCCGAGCCAGCAGCACTCGCGCATGCTCTGATTGTCTCACCTTGACCCGAGTTGACCCGGCTAGGTGAGCCAAAGTGTTTATATGGAGGAAAGTTGGCTCGGCTAGGAGGGTGACCCTATCATCGAAAGAGGGTGACCCGGCTAGGAGGGTCACCCTTCTAGCCGAGCCAACTTTTTGTTTCTCATGTAAACGGTTCGCCAAGTTTTGTAAGGAAATGTAGGAAAAGTTGGCTCGCCCAGGGTAGCTCGGGTAGGCGGGTGACCCTTTTACCCGGGACAACTTTCTCCATATAAACGGGGCCTAAGATGGAGGAATTACCGGCCGTGCGTTCCGTGTGACTGAAGTTAAGACACGACGAGCGGAGCTAGCTCCTTTTTCAATTCTTTTGCTTAATAATAATTCATCCGCTTCATCCCCGGCTATATTTTGCATTTCAGTGTTCTTTAGTTCCTGATACAATGTCCGTAATTCTTCCAGTATTTCAAACGTTTTTCCTTAATGTTTCTTCAAAACGATAAAAACATCTTGGTTGAACGCCGCCGCTGACGCCAGCAACCCGACCCGCTAACTCGTTTAGCTGTCTTGTTATCGCCGCTTTTAATTTTTGCTTTTCCGCTTTTAAGGCTTCCACTTTCCTCATAAGGTATTCGGTTGAATCTTCTTCGTTGTTCGGCATATTTCCACTGATTTCCTAACCAGAATCTACCAAATTCTCTCACCTTTGACGAAAACAACACCACTGTCAACGCGCACCACACAAATCCTCCACGTCCAAGACCGTTTTCCCTTTGAACGTTTCCAATTTTTAATCCGTTAATCCGGCTCGAAGGACCAGAAAATGTTTCTCCTTAGTTTCCTAAATATCTTCAGTCGAAATCCAAAAGAATCCCAATTTTCCAATTGACAAAAGTCCCGAAATTAAAGTACAGGAAATGTATGTACCACAACAAAACAACCACACAAGATTTTTTCCATGGCGTAAGCGCTTGTCCCTTTAATCCGGGGACTTTAATTTAAAACTCTCGCTGTCCATGTGTCAATCAATCCCCGCACAACATAACTTCCGGTGAAATAAATTTCCGGTTCGCTCTATAAAAAAATGCTCTTTTATAAGGAAAATTGGGAAGAAGAAAATAATCCTGAACACGGTGGAAGTATCTAAACAACTTTACTTTCAGTGTTAGGAGCAATAGCAGATTCCCCGATTACTTGATAAGGTAGGTTTGTGATGTAGTTTTAAAAAAAGAAAGAGCGGATCTTTTTTCAGACGGTCGAAAAGATTCCTTGTTTACGGCAGATGAAGCTTTCTTTCCATCATTATGTTCAGAATGGCAAGTTGTTCACGGGACCAAGACATTAGTAAGTTAATAAGCAAACGCCACTATTATTACTGAAACTGCTGACATACCACATCCCTATGCACATATATCCCCCTTAATAAAGAGGTTCTTTATAGTACCAATTTCGGTTTTACAAGAGGTAAATTTCAATAACGTAACACTGTTTCACAAACACTAGGTATAAAAGACGATCCGATATTCACGTAGCCGAAAAAAGAGCAAAAATAACGCACACAATCCAGCTTTTTTTAAAACTTCCGTTATTTTTTTTTATCCCATGATGACACTGAAAATATACGTCTTCAAATTCCCATTTATGGAGGATCTGCAGAGTACCAATTTAGATTTAGAACACGTAAGCTGCAATAAGTTAACACCGTTGCAAAACCACTGGGTAAAAGACTATCGTATCACGTAGCCAAAGAAACAAAATCAGTGAAAATCGCTTCGGTCGGATTGTAAGAACATGTTCGTAGATACACGCTTAAAATTTTCCGAATCGCTCTACTAATTCACTTCAGTTTAGCTCGACTTAAGAGGTAACACAAACAAAACACAATTTATTTTATTTCAAAATATCATTTCTCATCCTGATGGTCGCAAACAATACGATATAAAAAGGCGTAAAGATTACAGTAAAGTGAAAGTAATAAGCAAAGGACCGCCAACGATAATGCTGTAAAACGTAGGATCCTACGTTTTACAGCATTATCGTCGGCGGTCCTTTGCTTATTACTTTCACTTTACTGTATTTTTTGGACCGTAGGTCTTTACAGATCCGATATGCTATGTATTTTTTAGCATGGCTTTGTCCATGCGTTTTAATGTTAAGATTGATATTGGCCTATCTACATTTTTCTTTGCCATATGGCACAAGATGCAATTACATGCTTAATATTCAGTCAATTTGCGTGAAATTTGCACAACTAAAAGATCTTGGAAAGATCGCTACATTACTATTCAAAGTTTTTTGAAAGTTACTGGCTCTGAAAAATCTCTTTCTGAAATTCCACTTGACGAGTTAAAAGCCATGATTCTCACAAGCCCGCGGCAAAATATGATTACAGACAAGTCGGCTCACTTAATCGAGCAATTTTTAGCAAGCTAATGCTACAGTTCCTGTTTTTGTTGTCATATTAGACTTATATATTGGGTAACATTTTGTTTAACATAAGACTAGTAGTAATCGTAGATTAGAAAGTGCGTTCGAGTATTGGTAGGTTTGGTATGTTAACCCTAAATCCACCATATAGAGGGCCATGTGGTCCATGATGATCTTTGAACACTAAAAGCACATTGACAGCATCTTGGAAAGCCTAAAAAATATCAACTTTGACTAACACAATATTAAAACATAGTTTCTGAAAATAGTTGTAGCAGAAACGAACAAATTATTGTAGAAATCGGCAATTGTTTAAGCTTTATCCAGACAGTAATCCCCAGAAATTCCTTCAGCTCCTCAGGACTCATCCTCGGAGACCCAGGGGCAGATAGTCGGGACGGGACAAAGATTCGGGACGAGCGAAAGTTTACAAGACAGTCGGGAGAGCCCCTGGGAACATTCCTTTATCGGACTCGTTCCAGAAGCCATTGAAATACAGTTTCCTGATTGGGCGGAAATTTTCTGGCAAGGAAACCGAGGTTAAAACGTTCAATCTGCTGTCAGCCATATTTTCGATCGCTGTATCGACACTTCGAGGAAAGTTATGGTGGAAAGGGGCCCACAAAACTCAGATATCGACAAATTCAACTTCTACTCAAGCAAAAATAACTTGTAAGGAACTAGAAAAATCAAGACGAAGACCGATCGCAGGTATCGTAAACTTCACGCGAAGAATTGTTGACAACTCGGCCACAGTTTTTGTTGTTTGGTATGAGCTTTTGTTTTTATTTGGTGTACTCACAGGCAGTGGGCCGCTCCTGAAACTTTTAGGGGCGATGGAATTTCTGTTGCACAGGCCAGGCAAGTTTACCGATCGGGCGAGTGAAACGCAGCCGTTGAATTTTGTTTTGCTCACGAAATCGAACCGTCCACTGCTTACAATCGACTCGAAGTCGCGTCTCAGCTCAGACCAGCTCAATTTCAAGAGAGACCTTGAAATGGCCTGAGATAATCCAGTTTAAAATAATTTACCCGTTGTCGTGGTTGTCTCTCCATCCACTTATATTATGACAATCATGAAAGACCAGCTTAAGTGGTTAAGGTCATTGGGCTTGAAGACTGCTTTTCTGTGGAAAAGTACGGAGGCCGAAATCACAAACCAATTTATCAAATCAAAATCAGTTTCCCAATACTCTGACATTCTTGCATACAGATGCCATTTTGACGTTGATGTGAGTTCAGATTATGCTTTTGAAATAGGTGATTACCTTGGTTATAGATAAGACTCGAATAGGAACTACTCCAGTGTTTTGGAGGGAAAGGAATGGAAAATGGCATGTGTTATGTATTGGTCGAGTTAGCATAATTCTTGAGACCTTATCAGATTTGTGGCAGATGTTTTGCATGGTAATTGGGGTACGGTATTGACCTAATACCTTTTGTAGCATTACAGGGCTTTCATAGCTCCTAAGAATTAGGCTCACAACTCTTCACAATTGATTCTGTGGGACGTAAAAGAACCCACACACTGCTCGAAAAGAGTAGGGGACGTAGTCCCTGGTTTGGTGGTCTATCTCTCATCTGATGGTTAAATGCTCGGAGATATTAGCTGCACAAGCTACTCTAAAATCCGAGGGTAAATAAAGTGATGTATAAAGTGATGTATGCATTAGGCAGTGTGATATGGTATTGCTGAACATCTTGTGCAGTGCACTTACTATGATTAGCCTATTACAGGTTACCTCCTTTGCAGCCGTTGTTTGTGTTGGTCCTATTCTCCCTCCCCACCAACGTCTGCTGAACCAAGCCGAACATTCCTTTCCCATTGTGTCTGAGTATCCAATCAGGAGGGAGAATAGAACACACAAAAACAAAGGCCGTGAAGAGGCCATGGTAACTTAGCCACCAAAATTTAAAAGCTGCGATGTGATTTGTCAGTTCCTGGAATGGAATGTCCAGCTCAGTTCAGCAGACGTTGGTGGGGAGGGAGAATAGGACCGACACAAACAACGGCTGCAAAGGAGGGCAATTACAGGTGTTTCAGTGAATGATGATGGTAAACTGACTTGTGTTTCGGGAAAATGTTTGTATTTTGAGAAACTGTTTTGTGTTATGGGAAACTGATTTTTGTTTTGGTAAACTGATTTGCGATTGACCCTTTTGGGCCGTTGTAGAAAAGTAAAGTGAAAGACCAACAGATAACAGATGGAGAATTAAATTTTAAGAATAATTTTAAATCTTTTTGTACCCCCCTCTGAAACTGAGGGTGTAATTTCATCTTGGGTATACTCATTGGAAAATTTCATTTAGTACAAGTTAAGCTTCTCCTGAAGTGCTTGCAACTGGCTAAAAAGTGGCTTCTTTAAACTTTGATCCACCTGCTTTTCAATGAAAAGTTTCCAACGTTTTTTGAAGGCTGTTTAACCCATTGACTACCGGCTGTTTTTACATTTTCAGAGTGATTTTCCACCTATAAACGATGAATAGCAATTCGTGACTCTTTATTTGAACTATCAGGGAAAAGTGGTGCTGTCCTAAGCCACTGGAGGCTCAAGGTTTCTGAAAACGTCATTTTGACGTAGCTATTTTTTTATCCGTGAAGCGACAACAATGGCCCAAGTTCGGTTTCCTTGCGATTTCTGCTAAATTTACAGCCATTTTTCATCTTTAGCGGCTGCCTGATGAGCATCATTAAGCGTGACGGTAGCTAAGAGTCCACTTTCTCAAAGAATCGAGCAAGGTGATGTACTTTGTTGTTGAATTTGGCTTGTTACTCGACGAACTGGGAATTTGGCCGGTCGAACACTTAGTACCTTTGGGACTCGACTATTGACGAATTTCTCGACCTACCGCCACATATTTTGGAATTTCTGAGTACTGATGATGACCACAAGCAGGAATTTTGGCAGTAGGTCGGAGTGGCTATGTGAAAGAATTGGGAGAAGAAACGGGTGCTGTCAAAAATTCTCGTCATTTCCCAGCATGCAATATGGTCTAGATGTTGAAAATGGCGGAAAGGCCCGAATGCACTGGAACAAAAGGCTGTATCTACGCTCGGGAGAAGAATATGAAAAAAAAGTCATTTCTAAGCTAGAAAAAGGACTGAATTTCGTTATGATGGTTGAGGTTTGGTTTTTCGGCGATGATTTCCTTAAAAAACATGAAGGCAAAAAGGGGCATTTTTGTCGTTTCTCTTTGACGTTAAAAACGGTCAGTTTCGTTCTTGTCCAAACTCAAAAGGCCATATTTGGTAAAAATCGCTACGTTTCTTGCATTTATTGGATATCCAAATTTAAAGGGCATTCCATTTCGTGCTCACAACTAACAGTTAAGGCAATATTCGTTCGATTGAGAAAGTTGCAATGTTTTGAAGCATGGGAGTTTTTTACGGCCGGTTTTGGCCGGCACGGGTGCCAATGGGTTATATTCTCATAAAAAAGCCACCTTCTGTTAGATGCCAGTCAGCTACTCTAAAACCTAATAACACCTCTGAGGCCATAAGGCTTGTGAAAAATAAACATTACAATATCCAAACAGATTACATTGGAAACTTGAATTTAAAGTTACATCTTACTATCAAGAAAACGTCTGAACAAACACAAAATAAATGAAACAACAATCCCTTCTAGTTTTATTTTATTGTTATTTTATTGATTTGTTTTTGTTTCCACTTTATCTAAAAGGGGATATCTTACTGGGAAGCTACTAAATGTTCTCATTTGAGTGACCATGTTAACATATTTTGTAATTGTATTCAGGTTATGGGTATGGTTTGTGTGTAGTGTTCTTTATTTCGCTAATTCTTTAATTGCTAATTGTGTTGTACTGTACATGCAAGATGCATGGTAATTTTCGCAAGCATGGAAAGCTTGTGCAAATTACCATGCATCTTGCATGTACAGTACAACACAATTATCACAACTGCAAGGCAATCTGCATATTTTTATGCACACCTTGGGAAGAAAAGCATATTGGCCAACAGATACCAGTCAAAAATATGAAAACCAAAACATCTTTCTCTAAGGCCTTTTCGTGGTCTCGCTCGAAATTGAGCTGAGACGGTCGATTGCAAGGTTCGATTTCGTGAGTAAAATATTAAACCGCCGAGCTGCGTGCTTCTCGCCCGATCGGCAAACTTGTCTGGCCCGTGCAACAGAAATTTCATCGCCCCGAAGAGTTTCAGGGTCGGCCCACTGCCCGTACGTAAACCAGAGAAAAAAGCCCAATCCAAACAACAATGATCCTAACCAGAGAAAGAGACCGAGTTACATGCTGTTCGTCGCGTGAAGTTTACGATGCCTGCGGTCGGTCTTCATCTTGATTTTTCTAGTTCCTTACAAGTGATTGTTGCTTGAGTTCAATTTTAATTTGTGGATTTATGGGTTTTGGGGGTCCGTTGCCACCAAAATGTTCCTCGTAGGATAAATCTGTCGAACGAACGAGACAAGTGGAACCACTAAAAATATGGTCGACAGCAGATTGACCGCTTACTTGTTGGTGTAAGGAGTCACGAAAGGAGTGCGATATATAAGCTGATCGCTGATTGGGCAGAAAAAAATTCCTTGCCAGAAAATTTCCGCCCAATCACGAAGCTGGATTTCAATAGCTTCTGGAACGAGTCCGATAAAGAAATGTTCCCAGGGGCTTTCCCGTCCGTCTTGTAAACTTTCGCTCCTCCTGAATCTTCGTCCCAACCCGACTCTCCGCCCCTGGGTCTCCGAGGATGCTCAGGACTTGTTCCGACCCAACATGGTATGTTCCTTCGCATGGCATATTTGTTTGTTTCAGTGACGAAATCGAAATGACCGATCCGTGGTGTAAAAAGGTGTACAAAATATTACTCAGACATTTGTTTATCCTGATATAACAAATTTCAGTCGAGGTCGTTTCCTGAGAGGTAAGGTGGCAGATCATCCACTTCAATCGCCAATCCTCGCCACAAAGAACCTTCCCTGCTAGCAGAGGTCTCTGGCAGAACCCCAATTTCATCGTGTTCAACAACTCGATCAAACAGGTCTTGTTTTCGAAACATTTCGTCGATTCAATTCCGCTTTTACTTGATGAATTGTCCACTCATTGTAGTTGTATCGCCGCCATTTTTTAGTTTCGCCATTTCCAGGCTGTAGCAGCTCATTTAAGACATTTAGACATCACTTTAGTCTTCCTCGCCGACGGCCGCCATTTGTAAAGCTTTTGAGTTGGTTTGGCGATGATGTCATTCTTGTTCGCCCCCGCAGATTGCTTGCAGATTGCAGGGGCAGCCTTGTCAAGACCCACCCGTTGTCCAAAAACCTCGATTCAGTCTGGATTAGAACTGCGTTCTGCGAACGCAATTAATTATATTTAAACATTAGTTACTTAGTCATTACTGTGAAATGTTTCATTGTAATTGTTTATGTTATTCAATGACATTTTGTAACATTTTATTGAAATTTTAAGACTGCGTTTTTTCTTGATTTAGGAAACATCTTGACATTTAAGTGCGGTAGTTATCTGATCTGTAATTTTGTTGGTGAAATAATACTATAAGGTTCTTAAGTTTGGTTCCTGTTAATTGCACCCATTGTTTTAAGGTTCTTAAGTTTGTTTCCTATTTATTGCACCCATATATTGCTGTCCTTCGTGGATAACATATTTTATTATATCTCTCACTTAGTACGCGCGCTGTGATTGGTCAATTTTGCGGGCCGTATTCTACAGTACGGCCCGCTTGACTTCAATAAGGTTTCTTTCCAGCGCGCCGGATTAACCTCAGAGATATAATAAATATCTTACTAACCTCGTTTTATCGGTCCGTACTGTAAGTTACGGATCCTCGTTTTTACCCATTAATTCATGGCCATAAATCAAAAGGAAAAATCTCGGTCCGTAATTTACAGTACGGACCTCGAACTCGGTTAGTAAGAGGTATTTATCGAGGGTTCTTATATTGAAACATTGCTAAAGTAAAAACATTGTCAAATGCTTAAACTCATACAATAAATTTTTTGTAAGAGCAAAAAACAATCAGTGCAGTCTTGGCATGACCTCTTGAAAGACTGGTTCTCGTTTGGTAGAGTGGTGTTAATACATTAATGGGTGGCCATCTCAAACCACGTGTTGTAGGTTTTTGGAGAGTCAGGCTGGCACATATATGCGGTCATCAATCTCATCTTGACTCCCATCTCGACAACCGGCCTTGGCTTTGTGGTTCTCTGTAGGCTGAGTCTTAGTTGAGGTCAACACCATGGAATTTTTTCACGGTGTTCTAGTTTTCCTCCTTCATCGATATTGATTATCTCCGTCAGCATGTCGTTAGCCTCCTTCGCAGTCGCTTTTTTGTCGGTCCCATTCTCGACATTCTCCTTTAACACAATGTCAAGGCAGAATAGGACCGACACAAAGAATGCCTGCAAAGGAGGCTAGCATATGATCGGCTCGGCTAAATTAGTTGAAGGGCTTCAGAGTAAATGACACTACAATTCTAGTCAGCCTATTTGGACAGGCAGGGAAAAAGTAAAGGAACACAGCAATGGAGACATAAAGAAGGACAACATAACAATACAGAAGCTGATCTGTAGGGTTAGGAAAAAAATGAACACGAAAGTTCTTTCAATGGCATTTTTCTTTGTTCAATGTTTCTTGGTTAAATTATTCTTTATTCCTCAATTTCATTTCAATATTTCTTGTTTAGTGCTGCTTTATTTACAGCAGTAGCTACATGCAATCATAGACTGTTGACGTTTTCTTAAATATTATCGTGGCTGTATTTTGGCCATAGCTAAATTAGACGCTGAAACCACATCCACTCCTTCGACTGGCTATTTTTCTTGTCTTTTTTTCTGATGACTTTTCCATTGTTGTGTTATCGCGCGCAGTTGACAGGCACTGCTAGACAACTCAGGTGATATTTGGTTCCAAGGGCAATCATATCAATTGTACTTAGCTTAGATATTTAACAGATTCAAATGGCACAACTCGTGAACAATAGATCGGACACAGGATCGGAGTTGACAACTATTGTACCTCGGTGGTCGGTTCCTTCCAAAAGGAACATACTGGAACATTTTTGCTGTCTGGAAAATACTTCCTGTACGTTTGCTGCTTCTTTGGCTGAGACAGTTTTCTTTTAAATATGTGATCCAGTTTGGTTCTGTCGAATTCGACAAGATTTATGCCAAGTAGCACAATGACTTTCAAATGCCCGAGCAATTCTATATTCTCTCGTCCAAATGTTCTCAAATCAACCCATTTCTTCCTTTATAATAATTTCACCCAGCAGTAAAGTTTTGATTTTAATGCGATCACTAGGCAGCGATCGTAGCGCTCATATAGAAACAAGCCTTCAACCAACCAGCCCATAGTGCTACTATGATCAACTTTCTTCCTCTTGTAATTTTAGGGGTGTCATAGAGAATTCCCCAAAGAATTTAATATGGCGTTGCCTATTTTTAAATATCTGTATTAACCCATTGGCGCCCATGCCGGCCAAAACCGGCCGCACAAGACTCCCATGCCTCAAAACATTGCAACTTTCTCAATCGCACGAATGTTGCCTTAACTGTCAGTTGTGAGCACGAAATGGAATGTCCTTTTTTTTTTTTTTTTTACCAAAAAAGGCCTTATTGTGAGTTTGGACAAGAACGAAACTGACCGTTTTTAACGTCAAAGGGAAGCGACGAAAATGCCCTTTTTTGCCATTACAACATAACGTCTATACTCTCCATAAACTTTTTAATTACTTATTTTCAGTTACTGCTTTCGTGGACTTTTTATGAGTCAGCTAGATTAGATTTAAGATATTGCTGAACATATTGGATTCATCTACTTGTCACAATTTCAAGGTAGAACAAGACGGCTATCGAATAATACGATTTCTTGGAATAAACAGTTTAAGCCGCACTTTATATTCTGTTTCGCAATTCTAGATGGTCGAGATACAACAAGTGAGTACTTCTCCCTTGGATGATCTTGAAAAGGTGAGCCAGAAGTGCGCATGCGCGGTTCGTGCAAGTTAAGGCAAATCTAACACAGCTCGTCCACAATAAAGCTCGTCAAGCGTAATAAAACCTGCTTGACGTGTTCATGATAATTCTAGTTTAATTGATTGGCAAGTTGAGGACAAAGGGTAGGCGTTGGCTGACAGACATGCGCAATTACGAGATTGAAAACGGAACGTACTGAGCGCTTCCTTCGCCCAACTTGCAAGTTGTTGTTTTCGAGTCTTGTAGAAGGCACAAATGTAATAAAGTCACAAGTGTAATAAGGTTTGGTCACAAATGTAATAAGGTCACAAGTGTAATAAGGTTTGGTCACAAATGTAATAAAGTCACAAGTGTAATAAGGTTTGGTCACAAATGTAATAAGGTCACAAGTGTAATAAGGTTTGGTCACAAATGTAATAAAGTCACAAGTGTAATAAGGTTTGGTCACAAATGTAATAAAGTCACAAGGGTTATGAGGTTTGGTCACAAATGTAATAAGGTCACAAGTGTAATAAGGTTTGGTCACAAATGTAATACAGTCACAGGTGCAATAAGGTTTGGTCACAAATGTAATAAAGTCACAAGTGTAATAAGGTTTGGTCACAAATGTAATAAGGTCACAAGTGTAATAAGGTTTGGTCACAAATGTAATAAAGTCACAAGTGTAATAAGGTTTGGTCACAAATGTAATAAAGTCACAAGGGTTATGAGGTTTGGTCACAAATGTAATAAGGTCACAAGTGTAGTAAGGTTTGGTCACAAATGTAATAAAGTCACAGGTGCAATAAGGTTTGGTCACAAATGTAATAAGGTCACAAGTGTAATAAGGTTTGGTCACAAATGTAATAAGGTCACAAGTGTAATAAGGTTTGGTCACAAATGTAATAAGGTCACAAGTGAAATAAGGTTTGGTCACAAATGTAATAAGGTCACAAGAGTTATGAGGTTTGGTCACAAATGTAATAAGGTCACAAGTGTAATAAGGTTTGGTCACAAATGTAATAAAGTCACAGGTGCAATAAGATTTGGTCACAAATGTAATAAAGTCAAGTGTAATAAGGTTTGGTCACAAATGTAATAAGGTCACAAGTGTAATAAGGTTTGGTCACAAATGTAATAAAGTCACAGGTGCAACAAGGTTTGGTCACAAATGTAATAAGGTCACAAGTGTAATAAGGTTTGGTCACAAATGTAATAAGGTCACAAGTGTAATAAGGTTTGGTCACAAATGTAATAAAGTCACAAGGGTTATGAGGTTTGGTCACAAATGTAATAAGGTCGCAAGTGTAATAAGGTTTGGTCACAAATGTAATAAAGTCACAGGTGCAATAAGATTTGGTCACAAATGTAATAAAGTCAAGTGTAATAAGGTTTGGTCACAAATGTAATAAGGTCACAAGTGTAATAAGGTTTGGTCACAAATGTAATAAAGTCACAGGTGCAATAAGGTTTGGTCACAAATGTAATAAGGTCACAAGTGTAATAAGGTTTGGTCACAAATGTAATAAGGTCATAAGTGTAATAAGGTTTGGTCACAAATGTAATAAAGTCACAAGGGTTATGAGGTTTGGTCACAAATGTAATAAGGTCACAAGTGTAGTAAGGTTTGGTCACAAATGTAATAAAGTCACAGGTGCAATAAGGTTTGGTCACAAATGTAATAAGGTCACAAGTGTAATAAGGTTTGGTCACAAATGTAATAAGGTCACAAGTGTAATAAGGTTTGGTCACAAATGTAATAAGGTCACAAGTGAAATAAGGTTTGGTCACAAATGTAATAAGGTCACAAGAGTTATGAGGTTTGGTCACAAATGTAATAAGGTCACAAGCGTAATAAGGTTTGGTCACAAATGTAATAAAGTCACAGGTGCAATAAGATTTGGTCACAAATGTAATAAAGTCAAGTGTAATAAGGTTTGGTCACAAATGTAATAAGGTCACAAGTGTAATAAGGTTTGGTCACAAATGTAATAAAGTCACAGGTGCAATAAGGTTTGGTCACAAATGTAATAAGGTCACAAGTGTAATAAGGTTTGGTCACAAATGTAATAAGGTCATAAGTGTAATAAGGTTTGGTCACAAATGTAATAAAGTCACAAGGGTTATGAGGTTTGGTCACAAATGTAATAAGGTCACAAGTGTAGTAAGGTTTGGTCACAAATGTAATAAAGTCACAGGTGCAATAAGGTTTGGTCACAAATGTAATAAGGTCACAAGTGTAATAAGGTTTGGTCACAAATGTAATAAGGTCACAAGTGTAATAAGGTTTGGTCACAAATGTAATAAGGTCACAAGTGAAATAAGGTTTGGTCACAAATGTAATAAGGTCACAAGAGTTATGAGGTTTGGTCACAAATGTAATAAGGTCACAAGTGTAATAAGGTTTGGTCACAAATGTAATAAAGTCACAGGTGCAATAAGATTTGGTCACAAATGTAATAAAGTCAAGTGTAATAAGGTTTGGTCACAAATGTAATAAGGTCACAAGTGTAATAAGGTTTGGTCACAAATGTAATAAAGTCACAGGTGCAATAAGGTTTGGTCACAAATGTAATAAGGTCACAAGTGTAATAAGGTTTGGTCACAAATGTAATAAGGTCATAAGTGTAATAAGGTTTGGTCACAAATGTAATAAGGTCACAAGTGTAATAAGGTTTGGTCACAAATGTAATAAAGTCACAGGTGCAATAAGATTTGGTCACAAATGTAATAAAGTCAAGTGTAATAAGGTTTGGTCACAAATGTAATAAGGTCACAAGTGTAATAAGGTTTGGTCACAAATGTAATAAAGTCACAGGTGCAATAAGGTTTGGTCACAAATGTAATAAGGTCACAAGTGTAATAAGGTTTGGTCACAAATGTAATAAGGTCATAAGTGTAATAAGGTTTGGTCACAAATGTAATAAGGTCACAAGTGTAATAAGGTTTGGTCACAAATGTAATAAAGTCACAAGGGTTATGAGGTTTGGTCACAAATGTAATAAGGTCGCAAGTGTAATAAGGTTTGGTCACAAATGTAATAAAGTCACAAGAGTTATGAGGTTTGGTCACAAATGTAATAAGGTCACAAGTGTAATAAGGTTTGGTCACAAATGTAATAAAGTCACAGGTGCAATAAGATTTGGTCACAAATGTAATAAAGTCAAGTGTAATAAGGTTTGGTCACAAATGTAATAAAGTCACAAGTGTAATAAGGTTTGGTCACAAATGTAATAAAGTCACAGGTGCAATAAGGTTTGGTCACAAATGTAATAAGGTCACAAGTGTAATAAGGTTTGGTCACAAATGTAATAAGGTCACAAGTGTAATAAGGTTTGGTCACAAATGTAATAAAGTCACAAGGGTTATGAGGTTTGGTCACAAATGTAATAAGGTCGCAAGTGTAATAAGGTTTGGTGACAAATGTAATAAAGTTACAGGTGCAATAAGGTTTGGTCACAAATGTAATAAAGTCACAAGGGTTATGAGGTTTGGTCACAAATGTAATAAAGTCACAAGTGTAATAAGGTTTGGTCACAAATGTAATAAAGTCACAAGTGTAATAAGGTTTGTACACAAATGTAAGAAGGGTTTAGACATAATCACAAACTTGAAAGGCACCTGCCATTCAAAGTTGATGTCGTCGTCAATCTATCGCTTTAGTTTTGTTATTTTACGCATCATCTAATGAGAAGCTTGTCTTAATTCCACGTATGAATTAATCTCAAAGCTTTTGTACAAATTAGCTACTGCTCTCAACTGATAGCGTCATTAGGTATATCCAAATGAAATTTTAATTCGCTTCAATTTCACATTAAGTACCAACAACAAAACCGTCAGTTTAATCTGGTTCACAAAAGAAAGAAAAACTGTCGGCACAAATCATGAACACTATTCAAACACTCAATTTCCTCAACTGAGGAAGGAAAAACGTCTGTTGATCCGGGTGTGGTATTTGAACTTAGTAAAATTCAACTTTAACAACGCAAGTTACAATACGACTACTTAGCTTGTTCTTTTGCTAGAAATTCTTTTTTGGGTTATTATCTGTTGATGTCTTTAGGTTTAACACAAACCAGAAATATGTATGTTCTGATCGTAATTTCGCTCTGTGCATTCGTCTGTTCAACGATTTGTGGCTTTGTGGGCCTCTTGTCTGACTTGAGATACATGCCTACAGTGTCTCTTCCGGTCAGTTACAGTGGGACTAATTCTGCCAGTATTAACCACTAACTCGTTATCTGCCAGAATTGTTTTGAAAGAATTGCATTTCCTGGCAATGTAGACTTTTTAAATGGTGTTTTGTGACTTAAAACCTACTTTGGGTCAATCAGTACACTACAGTTTCAAGGTGATGTTACACGAGGCGATTTTGAACGCCGATTTTTAACGCAACATTGTTGCCCGAATTTTGTTGGAGTTGGAGTGTGTAACACCCCGCCGTCGATTTTTAACAAAACATCGTCCTCGAGCAGCGAACAATGTTGCGTTAAAAATCGTCTCGTGTAACATGCCATTAAGGCCCGTTTAAGGTGGCTCCTACCGGTTTCCAGCATTTTCAAGCACTACTATTTTGATGGATCATTAATACCAATTTTTATGAGTTAGCACCTTTAAAGTGGCATCAAAGAAATACCCAATCATTGTTGAACACGTTATGATACTTATTTTGACATCGCAGGCTACCATAGCAACAACATAGCCTGTTAAAAACACTCCTTATTTTAGCTTTAAGCTGCAATAACTCAAAAACGAACTCTGTGACCCCCATTTTTTTATGTTCGCAAAATGATTAGCATAACATAATGAAACTTTTTGCAAAGTTTAAAAAAAATTTTTGGAGCGGATTCAGAGCTACTTTAAATTTTCGAAAATTTAAGGTGGCTTTGAATCCGCTCCAACAAATTTTTTTAAACTTTGCAAAAAGTTTTATTATGTCAATTATTTTCTGAAAATAAAAAATGGGGGTCACCAAGCTCGTTTTTGAGTTATTGTCACTTAAAGCTATAATAAGGGGTGTTTTTAACAGGCTAGTGTGTTGCTATGGTAACCTGTTATGTCAAAAAAAGTTTCATAACTTGTTCACCAATGATTGGGCACTTTTTTGAAACCTATTTAAAGGTAATAACATATAAAGATTGGTAGTAATAATCCACCAAAAAAATTGTGCTTGAAAATGCTGGAAACTGTTAGGAGCCACCTTAAACGCCTTCAACATTTGCTTCAACATGCGTTCAACACATTGTTGAACCAAATGTCGGGTGCGTTTGAACAGGTCGTCCAACATTGGTGAAAGCGTAAAAATTGATGAAAGCTTGTTGAAAGCGTGTTGAATCAAATTTAAATCGGTTTAAAATTTCATTCAACATCGATTCAACTTTTCCTTTGTTCTCGAAATGTTGAATGGTGTTGAAGCTGTTTGGACACTCCGTTCAACAATTTAGAACACACGCATGCTCACCTTATGCTCACTAGGCCGCAAAATCTGGACGGGAGAGTCTGATTTCTAGTTCTTAGTTCCTCTCCTGGTTCCTCCCAATCGAATTTCTCTAAGTGTTGGTTCCTCTGTAGACACAATGTTGGAACCGTTTGAAAGGCCTCTGCACAACTTTGGTTTAGCTTCCAACATTTGCCCAACATTCGTTCAAACTTTGTTGAATGAATGTTGATCAAATGTTGAAACTGTTTAAACGGGCCTTTGCCGACCGTTGCCGCAACAAAGTTGCGTTAAAGTTGTCTCGTGTAACATGGATTAAAAATCGGCAATAAAAAAAAATCGGCTCGTGTTATGTTACGCGAGTCGATTTTTAACGCCGATTTTTAATCCATGTTATGCGAGACAAATTTTAAGGCAACTTTGTTGCGGCAACTTTCGGCAACAGCATGTTACACGAGACGACTTTTGACGCAACATTGTTCGCTGCTCGGGGACGATGTTGCGTTGAAAGTGGACGTCGGGGGTGTTACACGCATCAACTCCAACAAAATTCGGGCAACAATGTTACAGCTTTTTGAATTGCTTTCAAAAACCTGCAACATGTTGCCGCAACAAAATATTGCGTTAAAAATCGTCCTGTGTGCCATGTTCACGAGACAACTTTTAACGCAACAATGTTGCGTTAAAAATCGGAGTTAAAAATCTGCTCGTGTAACATCACCTTTACACTTTATACACTTTATTATTTTCAAGATTGCCATGCCTTTATAGTGAAATTGCAGAATAAACTTACAACAGAAATTAACTAAGAAAGGAGAAGGGAGAAAGACAGTAATAAATAATGACGTTAGAAAGCTGTTACATTTACCTCATCTAAAATATTAAACACATGTACAACTACTATGTATGTTAATTGGAAGAGGACAGATCAGATTTACATTGAGAGAAATATTACAGGACTTTTTGTACGATCTCATATAAATCTATATAAGAGTCTTGCAAATCTAAGTTGTTAAAAAAAATTGCCTTGATCTTTCTTTTCTCATAAGAATCCTTTTTATATAGACATCAAAGCATCTGACTGAGGTTGGCCAAAACTTTTAGAATGCGCTAAGAACGTACTTAGGCTGAAAGTTAAGGAACGCTTATTTTGTGCTCTTACTTTTTTATATTTAAAATGAGGCCAATAAAGATGAAAATACTTTAGTATGAGTAAATTTACAGCCAATTTGGGCTAAAAATGTTACAATATGTAGCGTGACCTGAATAACATGGTTCTTTTACTCTTTTTCCGTTTCAAAATAGCAAACATATTTAACTAGGGAGCCTGTTCCCTCTGTCCATTCAAATATGTTAAATATATAATTACCAGAGCTCAGCCTCACTGTTAAAATAAGACGGTCTTATAAAAAAACAGAGTGGTGCTTAGAATACTGCATAAAAGGACGATGGGGAATTCAGATCATGTCAGAGCTCCGAAAATCACACACCTCTCTCAACTTCATTTAAGCAGAGTAATTACCAAAATGCTCAGGCGTGATTGGATTCCTATTGATCACTCTTTACGAAATATTGCTTCGCTTTATAGAAGCTGCAACTATCGCAGAAACCTCGAATCAACAGATCGCCATCTATGAGAATAGTTCACAAAAATAATAAAAAGGGAACAATGGCACTCTCTGTCAACAATTTTCAAATAATTAAAATTATTTTTAAATTATAGCCGAGTCATTCACAGGCAACCCTCGCAAAAGAAATTTTACACGAAAGTTGTGTCCAGACATCAATCAAGTCTTCGTCTCATTGTCTCAGTGCTCCTTAAAACGCTATTGAATTTTTGAAATCCTCTGTTAAAAACTTGTGTTTTATAATAGATTAGAAAATATAAGTTTTGATGTCTGTAGACCCGAAAAACATTCAAAAATAATTTACTGTGTCCTATTTTGTGGTAGGTAGGTAAATAGGGACTCCGAGTGGAGGTTATGTAACCCAACAGATGCAAGCGACGGGCGATTATTTCAGGTTTACTGCGTGATCGTTTCTGCCAAGTTCATTGTGGGAATATAGGGGATAAGTTTCTAAAGAAACTGTGGTGCTGCGTCGGTGGGGGAGTGAAACACAAAAACTTGGTTTATCAACGGAGTTGATAACGTAAATTGACCACCGTACAGGGATTCGATTATTTCTGTATATAAACCATACACAACCCACAATTCCTCGATTCGCTCCGACGAAGGGCTAACGCTCGAAACGTCAGCTAATCGAATCCCTGTACGGTGGTCAATTTACATTATCAACTCCGTTGATAAACCAAATTTTTTTGTGGGAATATAATTACCCGTTGAGAGCATATAATACATATAATAATTTAAAAATTGACGACTCAAACCTTAGTGAGTCTCTTAAGATATATTCTAATATTTCATGAATGATGCATAAATGATAAGACTAATGTGATGTTAACTGATGACAACATCAACTTTCAATGGCAGGTGCCTTTCAAGTTTGTGCCTATGCCTGAACCCTTATTACATTTCTGACCAAACCTTATTGCACCTGTGACTTTATTACATTTGTGACCAAACCTTATTACACTTGTGACTTTATTACATTTGTGACCAAACCTTATTACACTTGTGACTTTATTACATTTGTGACCAAACCTTATTACACTTGTGACTTTATTACATTTGTGACCAAACCTTATTACACTTGTGACTTTATTACATTTGTGACCAAACCTTATTGCACCTGTGACTTTATTACATTTGTGACCAAACCTCATAACCCTTGTGACTTTCTAACATTTGTGACCAGTTTTTACACTTGTGCCTTCTACAGTCTATTGTAACCTGTTCTTGTGGATAAGGGGAAAGTAGAGGTAAGTTGTTATGTTATGACTGCGTATTTAAAAAAAACAGCGGTCAACGGTTGTAAGTAATGTTATAGCAAACAAATCTTGCGTTTTTATGTCATATTCAGTTCAAGAAGCAATGGCTCCGTGTACTTTCGACGATCTAGCTAGATCGTGATGAAGGCTAAGGTGAATCACTTAACAGACTTTTACTCTATGTAGCTGATCAACGTGTTCTAGCGATGCCAGTACGAATTATCCTTATACGCTGCACATGTTGAAACTCCTGCCTGCAGCAATTTCAAGTTGGAGCAAGATGGCCGGCAATCAAACGATTTTCTTTAAATAAAAAATCTAAGCACTTTATTTTCCGTTTCTCTCAGATATTTTTTTTAGTTACTTTCCAAAATGGACTAGCACACAAAGACCAATAATATACGCACGGGAAAATACACTGCTACACACCGGTGAAGACCAATTCTGACCGCGGTTTCTTTTCCGACGCACCATCCTTCGGTCCCTCGGTTCATAACGCGTAACTGTTTTCACTGATTTTAAGAATGGATCAAGATTTAACAGAGAAATAAAACGGGGGAAACAGAGTTGGTAAGAGAAGTGAACTCGGTAAAAAGAAGGCTTTTTTGATGATGTCTTTCAGTTCAAATAAGCTCTACCTTCAGAACTTAAAGTATTCGATAATTTAGTTTTCTGGGAATTCGAAGTTGACTCAAGGGCAAAAAAGCATTGCAAGTCGAGGGTTTTTTCCCCATCAAGTATGCTCGCTATTCTTAGCTTATATTAACCTTACTCTTTCTACATCGACTAACGGTTGTCGATTGTAAAATAATAAACACTGAACTGATTTTATCTAAGACAAGCCATATGAGGCCCGATGCGAGTAAAATTAAAGATCGCTCAGGAGAGCCAGCCCTTTCTGTCGATCTTCTCTTGTTTTGACTATAGTGCAAGAAGTATTTGATCCGGTTTGTTGAATTCAGTCCAGTTTACATGAAATTAGACATTGAAGATAACAAAAAAAGAGAAAAGGCATAGGCTCATCAGCCGATAGCTTGAGTTACTCCTTTTTTACGCCGAAATTGTAAAGAAATATTCAGTGATAAACATTTGTCTGGGTTAGAAATTCCAAGAACTACACTGCTCCAACGTGGCTAGGTAAATAAAAGATCTTATTTTTAAGCGAAATGCATCTTCATCCGTTCCTGTTCTTGTGGACGTCTTGACTCAAAATATTAAAGCCCATCAGTTTGCTCCAGCTAGTTCAACTGACTCGTGTGGTCATTTCTGAAATGGACTTTTCACGCTGCATGTCTTGATTTCCTCTGCGTGTCACATGAAGCAAGATAGCTATCTAATGACTGTTTTGGAATGAACAATCTTAGCATTTTATTTGGTGTTTCGCTTCATTTCTTGCTTACTTTTCAAATCAACTAATACATACAACCCAAAAACAGTTCCAAAGTAAACGGGTTTTTGTGAAAGGCTACTATATTAAGATCCCAACCAAAGTTCTGAAGGCCATTTCTGAACACGACTTCCACTGAAGCGAAGGCGCGCGTGCCATCCTACGGTCTTATTTCGACTAATTACAAATTCATACTACATATCATCGGTGGGCTTTATAGTTATAAAAGTGAAAAATTAATTAATTTTTTGGGGGAACAGTTTAGACCTGGCTAGAATAATGAACTCGAAAAATAATGGCGTTTTTCAGGAAAGTTTTTTGGCTCTCAAACTTGAAAACTTAAGGGATTTGATTACGTAGTTTTCTACGAATTTGAAGTTGGCTCAGGAGCACAAAGGCATTGCTAAAAGTCCATTGATACTTCCCCATCAACTGTGTTTGGTATTCTCTGAGTAATTTTAATTAAAATTAACTGTCGATCTTTGCAAATGAATAAATATTGTATTACTTTCTATTAAAACAAGCAGGACTAGCCCAGATCACCGAGTAGAGGCTTTTAATCGTCACTCGTTGTGACATTATTTATAATACACGCCGGAAGTATTGTCAACGCTGTTTAATTTTCTCTAGATATTGAAAATGAGAATGAAACTTAAGTTAACAAAAATAAAAACAAAACGAGACATCATTTTGTCAGAGGTTTAATTCCTTGTTTTTCAGAATGCAGTAATCCCATGGCCAGATCGCGAAGACATGGAAATTTGTTTGGGTCAAAATTCCAAGAACTATACACTAACGTTAAAACGACACTTTTATTAGCTAAGGCAAATTTAATACAGCTCGTCCACAATACAGCTCGTCAAGCATAATAAAACCTGCTTGGCGTGTTCATGACAATTCTTCCTGTAGTTTAATTGATTAGCAAGTTGGGGACAAAGGATAGGCGTTGGCTGAGAGACATGCGCAATTACGTGATGGAAAACGGTTATCGAGTCTAACCTGTTCTGGTGAATAAGCAGAAAGTAAAGGTGAGTTGTTATGTTATGACTGCGTATTTAAAACAAAAAACCAGCGGCCAAAGTTATAGGCAATGTTGTAGCAAACAAATCTAGCGTTTTTATGTCATATTCAGTACAAGAAGCAATGGCTCCGCGTACTTTCGATGATCTAGCTAGATCGTGATGAACGCTAAGGTGTATTTCCTTCTGACTTACATAACAGACTTTTATTCTATGTAGCTGACCAACGTGTTTCTAGTAATGTCAGTACCATTCATTTGCGTACGCTGCACATGTTGAATAGCTTGCTTGCAGCAATTTAAAGTTGGAACAAGATGGCCGCCTATCGAGCGATTTTCTTTGAATAAAAAATCTAAGCACTTTATTTTCAGTTTCTCTCAGTTCTTTTGTTAGTTACTTTCTAAAATTGATTAGGACACGAAGACCGCAATAAATAAGCACGGGAAAATACACTGCTAAGGACCGGTGAAGACCAATTCTGACCGCGGGTTCTTTCCCAACGCGACCATCCTTCGGTCCTGATTAAAAAATCATACTGCATAATGTTTTCACTGCTTTTAAGAATGGACCAAGATTTAAGAGCGAGAAAGAACGGGGGAAAGAGAGTTGATAAGAGAAGTGAACTCGGTAAAAAGAAGCCGTTTTTGATGATGGCTTTCAGTTTAATATAAGCCCCAACTTCAGAAGTTAAAAGATTTGATAATTTAGTTTTCCGGGAAAGTTGACTCGAGGACACAAAGGCATTGAAAGTCGAGCGTTTTTTCCCCATCAAGTATGCTCGCTATTCTTAGCTTATATTAACCTTACTCTTTCTACATCGACTAATGGTTGTCGACTGTAAATTAATAACAATGAATTGATTTCATTTAAAACAAGCGAGACGTGGCCCGATGTGAGTAAAATTAGAGATCGCTCAGGAGAGCCAGCCCTTGAGTCTTCCCTTGTTTTGACCATAGTGCAAGAAGTATTTTCATCCGGTTTGGTGAATTCAGTTCAGTTAATAAAAACTAGACATTGAAGAACTAAACCGAGAAGAGGCATAGGATCATCAGCCGATAGCTTGAGTTACTCCTTTTTTACGCCGAAATTGCAAAGACATATTCAGTGATAAACATTTGTCTGGGTTGTAAATTCCAAGAACTGCACTGCTACAACCTAGCTAGGTAAACAAAATATCTTAGTTTTAAGCGAAATGCATTTAAATCCGTTCCTGTTCTTGTGTGCGTCTTGACTCAAACATTAAAGCCCATCAGTTTGCTCCAACTAGTTCAACTGACTCGTGCGGTCATTTGCGAAGGGTCGCTGTAACCAACACAAAATGAAAGAGAAACAAATTGAGGTGGCTCTTGATGTATTTAATTCTCCTGATAGTCTGACCTCTTTCGGGAATCCCATGCATTGATCGATTCTAATCGTTCTGTGAAAATTAATTTGATATAACTCTGCATAAACACCTCGAAAGAAACGTGATGCAGCCAAATTGGCCGATGTTTCCTTTTCTGTCAAGAATTTAACCAGACCTTATGTGAACGACTCACAGTTTCTGACTGGCCTTACAGATTAAAATTAAAGACGTGTTTCAGTTGCATCCACAACAAATATGTTGGTAAGAGTTTCAGCTTCTGTCTCAGTGAAAATGATTGACCTATCCTTATGATCTTTATACGCGGGAGCTTAATTCGAGCTTCTTGGTCACGACCATCAGTCTTCATCGTGGAAACTCCTACATGGCTGGAGCTGTTTTCTTGGCCATCGAAGCTAAATGCTGTATTGTCAGAGTGAAAATAGCAGTTCAATTTGTTTGGCAACGGTATAGATGAAACAACCTTGTCCAAGGAGAAGAAAGATGTTTCGATGGAGTTTTAAATCAGCGATGACGTCACTTAAAGAAAAGTCGCTTTAGGTAACTTGTTGGCTTAAAGAATGGAACTGAATGATCACCGCGAACGCGTTTCTTAAGGAAAATATTTAACTTGAATACCTCTCTCGGTAATGTGATGTGTTTACACTCGATCAGGTTATTTGTGCTTTCGTTCATCGTCTAGTCTATCAAAACATTCACTACATGCTATTATTTACAGTACATGCGAATTTCAAACGAATTTTGAATTTATTTTCATGAAAGTTTACTGACGCATGCACAAAGTTACGACCATGAACTTCGCCAAAATATCTGTAGACTTCAGTTCCATTGTCGTTTAAAGTAAGAACAGTGCTTCTTTTATCTCTCTCGATGAAATTCTTCCAATTCAACGTTTCAGAAGGGGCACTGGTAATACCATAATGATTGTAAACATTTGCAACATGTTAGAAAATAAATTTACATTTTTGGGAGACACCGGGAGGTCTAACTTGTAGTTCTAAAGCGATCAAGCGACATAATTGCTTTTCCGAGAAACAATGTTGAAGAGTGCACAAAAAAGCTCGTCACGTTATTTTATTTTCACCTATTAGAATCTAGTAGATTACTTAGCAAATTTTGAAAATAAACGTCTCTCTATGACAGTATAGTAGTAAACTTTAGTGAATATTGGTTTTAAAATCGTGATAAAGTTATTTCTAAAGTTTACACAAAAATAATCTTCTTTACAAAGTTGCGGCAAAATCATGACGTATAAATACAAACTTTTTCATTGTTTGATATTAATCGCATGATTATCGTGATCATCGTGTTGTATAAGTGAACGGTTTAAACGCTGCATGTGTTGATTTCCTCTGCATGTCACATGATGCAAGACAGCTATCTAATGTCTGTTTTTGAATGAACAATCTTAGCATTTTATTTGATGTTTCGCTTCATTTCTTGCTTACTTTTCAAATCACCTAATACATACAACTCAAAAACAGTTCCAAAGTAAATGGGTTTTTGTGAAAGGCTACTATATTAAGATCCCAACCAAAGTTCTGAAGGCCATTTCTGAACACGACTTCCACTGAAGCGAAGGCGCGCGTACCATCCTACGGTCTTATTTCGACCAATTACAAATTCAAATGAAGAATGATCCTCGCAGTTGTGAACGCAATTTATGCAATTGCGAAAAGAAGCCTTAATTCATACTACATATGATCGGTGGGCTTTATAGTTATAAAAGTGAAAAATGGATTAATTTGGGGGAAAAGTCTAGACCTGGCTAGAATAATGAACTCGAAAAATAATGGCGTTTTTCAGGAAGGTTTTTTTGGCTCTCAAACTTGAAAACTTAAGGGATTTGATTACGTAGTTTTCTACGAATTTGAAGTTGGCTCAGGAACACAAAGGCATTGCAAAAAGTCGATTGATATTTCCCCATCAACTGTGTTTGGTATTCTCTGAGTAATTTTAATTAAAATTAACTGTCGATCTTTGCAAATGAATAAATATTGTATTACTTTCTATTAAAACAAGCAGGACCAGCCCAGAACACCGAGTAGAGGCTTTCAATCGTCACTCGTTGTGACATTATTTATAATACACCCTGCAAGTATTGTCAAAGCACTGTTTAATTTTCTCTAGATATTGAAAATGAGAATGAAACTTAAGTTTAAAAAATAAAAACAAAACGAGACATCATTTTGTCAGAGGTTTAATTCCTTGTTTTTCAGAAATAGTTTTAAATGCAGTAATCCCATGGCCAGATCGCGAAGACATGGAAATTTGTTTGGGTCAAAATTCCAAGGACTACACTTACAACATTAAAACATCACTTTTATTAGCTAAGGCAAATTTAAGACAGCTCGTCCACAATACAGCTCGTCAAGCGTAATAAAACCTGCTTGACGAGTTCATGATAATTCTAGTTTTATTGATTGGCAAGTTGGGGACAAAGGGTGGGCGTTGGCTGACAGACATGCGCAATTACGTGATTGAAAACGGAATAAACTGAGCGCATCCTCCGCCATCAGCTCTAAGCAACTTGCCAGTTGTTGTTATCGAGTCTAACCTGTTCTGGTGAAAAAGCAGAAAGTAAAGGTGAGTTGTTATGTTATGACTGCGTATTTAAAACAAAAAACCAGCGGCCAAAGTTGTAGGCAATGTTGTAGCAAACAAATCTAGCGTTTTTATGTCATATTCAGAACAAGAAGCAATGGCTCCGCGTACTTTCGATGATCTAGCTAGATCGTGATGAAGGCTAAGTTGTATTTCTGGCTTCTGACTTACAAAACAGACTTTCATGTAGCTGATCAACGTGTTCTGGAAATGCCAGTACGAATTATGTTTATGCGCTGCACATGTTGAAATTCCTGCTTGTAGCAATTTAAAGTTGGAGCAAGATGGCCGCCTATCGAACGATTTTCTTTGAATAAAAAATCTAAGCACTTTATTTCCAGTTTCTCTTAGATCCTTTGTTAGTTTCTAAAATTGATTAGGACAAGAAGACCGCAATAAGCACGGGAAAATGCACTGCTACAGACCGGTGAAGACCAATAGACCTTTTTACAGTTCCCGGCGCCATATTGGATTAGTGACCGCGCAAACCCGAAAGCGAGGCTGCCGGTGACCGGCCCAACGCGTAACAGAGATCTTTCTGCGAAGACATCACACCTTCTGGTTCTTTATCGAGTGCTTTAAGCAATGGATGAAAGTGCAGGTGCCAAGAATAATTCCCGTAAGTCCAAGAAAAGAAGAGGAAAGTACTGTGCAGTTTTTGATTGCAATAATAGCGCGTATGATGTAGAAGGCATTCGCACTAGGCACCATTTCTTCGAGTTTCCGAAGGGCATTCAACAAAGGAATCGATGGTGCAATCTCATCAAGCGACAGCATGGGAAAGACAACTTTTTTGTGACTGGGTCGACTGTTGTTTGCTCAGAACATTTTAGAGATGAAGACATCTTAAAAAACCGTGGTGGTCGCTGGGATTTAAGGACAGGTACGTAGTGTTTTTTGAGCCTTTATTGTTGTGCTTTTGTTTTGTTTGCCTGACAACAGCATTCCTCTCTCCATCTACTGGTAATTGTTTTGTTATTGGATTTGATTGATGCATAATATTCATGCTCTAATATTTTTTTTTGTTTGTGAGTTAAGTTCATTTATTTCCCAAGGTTTATTATACTTTTCTTGGGTGATATTTCATGCTCCAATATCTTGCTTTTGCAAGTTATTTGTTTGTGATATTTTATTCCTCCATGCTCTTTTTTTATCAAAATGTGTTAACGTTTTGCAAAGTTATGTTTCATGCCAGCTTGTCCTGTTGTCTTGTGATGCAAACAGTACAGCTTACAGAAGTTGGAGATAATTAATTTATAATTACAACTGGAAGTTATACACTGTAGTTGTACTTATAATAAGGTCAATGACAATGACAACAGTCACATTTTAAAATTTCTCTAATATGTTAGGTGCAGAACCAGTGCGTTTTAGCTGGACAGTGGAGAAAAAGCAAAGAAAGCCACCAACAAAAAGAAAGCATCAGGAGACACCAGAAGAACCTGATGACACAACTTCTGGAACTGTTGAAGTTCACATACCCCATCTGTAGTTACCTCTGAGTCATTATCAACTTCTTCTGATGCAACAGCTGCAGGTCCCTCTGGTTCGGTTACACCTGACCATGATCAGACTGAAGCAGTGCCCCTCCAGACTGAATCTGATATTGTCCTTGAACTTCAAAGAAAAATTGCATCACTGGAAATCCAGCTAGCTGACTGCCAGAAAAAGTGTAGTAAAGCAGGAAAAGAAAATACACGCTTGTTGGAACGCCAGTTTTCACTGGGAAAGATTAAAGGTGACAATGCTGCTGTTTTATTTTATACTGGTTTTCCCAGTTATGAAGCATTGATGAGCTTTTACTCTTACCTCGAGCCAAAACTGTGTAAAATGCAATACTGGAAGGGGGCAACTTTTTTGAAGGAAAGCCAGCCTTATCAAGAAGATGAACTTAAGAAGAAACCAGGGCCAGCCAGAAAACTTACTTACTTGGATGAGTTTTTACTAGTGCTGATGAGACTGAAGGCTGGCCTGTTCGTCCAAGATCTTGCAGATAGATTTGGCATCAGTACGAGCTTAGTTTCCAGAATTTGTATCACTTGGATAAATTTATTGTACTTTGAGCTCAAGAACATATTCCCATTTCCATCTCAAGAGCTTGTTTGTAAAAATATGCCTAAGGAGTTTGCTCAGTATGCAACAACGCGAATTATTTTAGACTGCACTGAGCTATTTATTCAGCGACCCTCTGCTATGTTGGCACAGTCAGAGACTTGGTCAGACTATAAACATCACAACACCTGGAAATTGCTGGTGGGAGTAACCCCAAACGGGCAAGTTACTTTCTTGTCAGACCTGTGGGGTGGACGGGTATCGGACAAGCAAATTACAAGGGAAAGTGGTGTTTTAGACTTATTGGAACCTGGTGATAATGTCATGGTTGACCGAGGGTTTGACATTTCTGGAATTGTACCTGCTGGGGTAACTGTAAATATGCCACCATTTTTGGCAGGACGGGATCAGATGTCAGCTGCTGAAACTGAGGAAACAATGAGTATTGCCTCTGTCCGCATTCATGTGGAGCGTGCCATTGGCAGGTTAAAAACTTATCACATATTGGATGGTACATTGCCAAATACATTAAGTCCCTATGCCACACAGATAGCAACAGTGTGTGGTTTACTAACAAACTTTTTGCCTCCTTTACTCCCTCCCTCTGATGAGTAACATTGTCTGGTATTCAACAGAAACATCTGTTAGTCACTCTTAGAGCTTAAAGTGACAATATCTTACATGTTTTTTTAGTATTGCTAATGTTATAGTTTTTGAACCAAGCAAAAAATCTTTCAGAGTCAAATCAATGTGTTAGATTTTAATAATAACTTTAGAACTGTTTCCTTTGTTTTTGGCTTTTACAGTAATATTACTCTGGGGCCTAAGCTTCCCTTTGAAATCTTAACCTTAAGCCAGTTCTTGAACATGAATATTGTCCATATGAAAGCCAGCCACCATGGAGGTAAAGAAGCTTTCCTCTCTGCACCCTTTTTGTAAGCATCTCTGGGAAAAAAGCTCTCCTGTAAAAGAAATCAATCTTTGGGAGGAAGTCCTCATACCAGGTGCTTGAATAGAAGGGGATCTTCTCAATGAACAGGGGCATGTTTTCTCCAAAGTACACTGTAAAAATAATACCATTCAGGGACAAGTTGGAGCAGTACAGCTGTCCTTGAACTTGCCAGAAGTAGTCATGGTTCCTTTTAAGTTTCATTGATCCATCAGCCACCTTTTCCAGATAAAAGGTTTTTGTTTTGCATGCTTCTTCAACAGTCATACCAGCTTTGCTGAAAGGGGATTTGATTTCCATTCCCCACTTCTCATGGGTGTCAATAAAGGATACTATTCTGTCTAAGCTTGCTCCAAGGTAAGGTTTATCCTTGGACAGTAAGAGACCAACTTCCTCCACCTTTAATGTTAAACCATCTTTACTCATTTGCCTTACAAATAAATCAACAGCCTTTGCTTCGCTTTCAATGCCATATTGAACAGATTCAGTTGTGAAGTTAGAATAAAGAATTGATTTAATTTTATTCGAGGGCTCAACCTTTGTTTTGGCAGCTTTTCCAAAATTAGAGGCTGTCAGCACAGTTTTCCTCTTTTCAAACCATAATTTGTTCGTTGCTTGCCCTCTGGTCAGCCTCTCAGTTTCCTGTATCTCCTCCTCAGTAATGGTAAGACCTGAAACATGTTCATCAATCATCATTTTGAACCGATTAGTCGCTATGTCATAGCTGTCAGTAAAAGCCAAGCTTTCGTCTTCCTCGGCTATCTCTTCGGTTGTAGACACTTCAGAACACTTTGACTTAAGGTCATGAAAAAGAAAAAATGAACTGGAAGCTAAACAGTTTTGGAGGCTGTCTGCCAGGGCTTTAAATCTCTCCACATCTCGGGTGCGCTCCTGGGGTGGCCTTGGATCGAACTTGATAAGTTTTGGCTGCAGTCGGATGTTTTTCTTACCAAATCTTATTTTTCTTATTAAGATCTGGTCAAGGGGTTTGGCTGCAACACTCTGGTTTCGTGGTACAACCCACACTGAAAGACGTGAAGTGCAAGATAGCGGTTCGGGGTGTTGCTGCAGGCCTCTTCTTGTAAAATCTTCCAAGGCAAACAGCACACCTCCAACATGATTGCACTTTCCCTTGCCCTGTAACCCAAGTCCAGCAGGGCATGTACACGTAGCGCGTAATATGTCACTTTGAGGTGTGAACTCCACGTCAACTCTATAAGGCGTCTTCTTCATAGATGGCAAAACACTGGCCTTTACATAAGTCTTCTCCTCGTAAATTTTGCTCTCTAACCTTTTAACGTTCCCTTCGAAAAAAAATTGATACGATTTCAGTTTCTTGTAATTAGTTCCTTTGAGTACTATGTGGCGGTATTTTCGCGTTGAAACAACCAGGTAATCGTACAGCTGAATAAAATTTAGCTCTGGAAGCTGACGTAGGTCTGTAGACCATCCAAGTGCGGATATTCTTCTTATGGTATCGTCGTATTTGAAATCTTCATCATCTTCCACATTTTCAAGGCGATTCTCTGCCGGTTGCACCACGTTTCGCATGAGTATCGCGTACACTTTAAGCACCAAGTCCGCCTTCATTCCGCCTGTCGCTTCTGAATTCGAACGCAAAATTTCCTTTAAATCTTTAACTTTTAGCTTCTGAATATCCTCTAGCGTCGCAATTTCCTGCCCTTTGTAACGTATCACCATTTCGATGCGAATTTACAAGGAACTATCAGCTGTGATCACCGTGTTTATATTCCGCGGGTCACCGGCAGCCTCGCTTTCGGGTTTGCGCGGTCACTAATCCAATATGGCGCCGGGAACTGTAAAAAGGGCTATTCTGACCGCGGCTTCTTTACCGACGCGCCTGATTAAAAATTCGTATATCATAATACTTTCACTGCTTTTAAGAATAGCCCAGTATTTAACAGAGAAAAAGATCGGATAAACAGAATTGATAAGAGAAGTGAACTCGGTAAAAAGAAGGCGTGTTTGATGATGGCTTTCAGTTCGATATAAGCCCAGTAATATACCTTCAGCCAACTTAACCGGATTTTGGCCTAGTTGCCTAGGTGCTACGGCCTAGGTGCCTGGAGTAGGTTCCCTTTATTAATATGCATAACGGCCTAGGTGCCTAGGTGTCTATGTAAATCATTAATATTCAAACTGTCTAGGTAAACTTCCTGCATACTAATACGGATTTCTGCGTTCCCTTTGCGTTCCGTTTGCGTTCTCTTTGGATTCCCTCGCCAAAAATGCGTTCCTCCATACTAATTATGTGTCTAGTCACTTCCTTCCTGCATACTAATGAGCGTCACTCTAGTACAATGAAAACAATAAACTTGCTTAGGCTTGCTCGTTAATAGTTAACACGGATTGGCTCATGAAAAATCTTTTATGTGTTTAAAATAAAAACGGCCTTTTCGTTGGTAGCGTCAACCTTGCTTTCCGCTCCGTTAGTCACGCACGCGTTATGCAAACGGATCTCAGCTCTTCTCTCAACCCTATATTTGCATACAAACTCTAAGTAAAAAAGCCCATGGGAGAACCTTTTACCATTCAACAACGACAATAGACGGCTTAAGTTGTTTGGAACGATCAATATAAACACGCGACTAATATGAATTACACGTTTCTTGAGTGACAAACATAAACTTTATTGCCTTTTCTCAGGGAATACAGAAACAATACAGAAAGTGATTTGAAATGAATAAACGTCAGTCATCCTCTTGAACTTCGTGTAGAGGAAAAATCAATCGTCTTCTTGATATTTGGAATACTTGTAAGGTGACTTCCTGTGTAAACGTCGAGATCGTCTTGAAAGTTTCTTCGGTTCATCGTCCATGTAATTTACAAATTTTAATTACGGGCGTTTACGCTTTCTTGCTGGCGACAGCGTTTCGACTGTGGGAGGGGGTGTCAAGAGCGACGGAGGGAAGGGAGGTGCGGACGTGGAGGTTGCCGTGGTAGATAAGGAATGTGGGGCTGGCTCCTTTGCCGTTGGTTCAGGTGGTGGCGCTTGACCTGGAGTTGGTGGCACTGTTGGTAAATTGTTTACCATTGCCTCGTTAGAAATGTGTTCCCGCCGTTGAGGTTGAGGCATAATTGTTGCTTCAGGTGTTAAGGAATTGAACTGGTGTTTATATGTTAAAAACTTGTTTTGCGGCTGCATGTACTGCCTCGCTCTTTCTTCGTCTCCAAGGTTTGTACGATACAGAAGGTTATCCATATTATTCTGAATGCGCTGCATCTCCGGAATTACCGGGGGAACCATCTGGGTTTGCTGCTTGAGATACTGGAGCAGTTCCTGGGAAATGCTATTCTCTTCGAACCCTTTGTCGAATCTTTCTTCGCCAGGTAATACATTTGTTCACAATCTGCAACTATCTGGAGTCGTTGGCTTGAGATCAACAAAAAGATACCCAAATGGTCTTCTCACCGCTTCTTCGTACTCTTTTAAAAACAAAGCAGTTTGTCTTGGGTAAATTTGTTTGGCTAAAGTCAAAATCTGCAGTTTATCCCGAGGATTCTTGAAAAGGACAAAGTAATGACTGTTTAAGCTGATGCTTCGGTTGCCTTTGCCTTGGTGAAACAGATTTTGTACAATGTAAATAACGCTCAGGTTTCGATGATGGGATCCTTTTGTAAACGGGTTCACGATCCGATTATCACTTCCTGCTTCAATCATCTGGTCGTCGATGACAATCAAGTTGCGTATGTTGACATCCAAATAGGAATCACTGTCTAGAGAAGGCGGAATCCCCTTGACAAATTCGATTGTCGGTATCACCATCAATAACTGGGTGTAAGCGGGTTGCCACTGTGAATAACACTAGATTATTCTCTCCGGTGGCTGATCGATCACGGTTTGAGCTTGTTGCAAGAGTGATTGCACCCAGAACGTTTTTCCCGAGCCAGTCATCCCTGCAACCATGCAGGTAAATGGATGAAGCATTTGAAACCGCTGACACTTTTCTTGAGACATCGGTATAAATGGAGCGAAACCGGAATAACTGTGTTTACTGTTCATGTGTCTTTGCATGTTATCTTTCCTGGAAAAATCCTTTTGACAAACAGTACAGGACCAACTCATGTCAACTGAATCGAAGCTTAGCTTCAACTGACAAAATGTGTAATGTTTCACAGTGATATAGGTTTCAGCCACCAGAATTCTATTGTTTTCCCTCCTCCTCCTCCTCCTCCTCCTCCTCCTCCTCCTCAATTCTATTGTTTTCCCTCCTCCTCCTCCTCCTCCTCCTCCTCCTCTTCAATTCTATTGTTTTCCCTCCTCCTCAATTCTTTTGCTCTATCACTATATTGAAATCAATATAAAGCGAGACACTGGAGAAAGTATGTCATTCGAGTTTGGGAAAGTGTTGGGCGTACACTTCATTTTCGTCGGAGTAGAAATGAAGAAACTTTACATTCCAAATACCAAGTTGTATTAAGACTATTATCTAAACCAAGCTAAGCAAAAAGGAGGTAATTTACCGGCTTTCCACGAATTCCGATTTCAGCAGTGATATGGCTTAGGTTCCATATTTAAAGGTTTGTTTCGCTGGGCGATGCCTCATTTACAACAAGGTGCAAAGGCACTCGGCAAAAAGGCACTATACAAACAGGTGCTCAAGTCGCTCAAGATGTTCTGGATGGAGATCATGTTAACACAGCGCTTGCAAAGCGAAGTAGAGAAGCTATTGGTGATCTAGTATCTCAGGCTGGGAGTGGGCAGAGTTCTACAAAAAGAAAAGTGCAGTTTCGTTTACCTCCAGGGAAGAGACGAAAAACAGTTGTGTTGGATCAAGACCAAGACGACTTTGAACTTTGGTCGTAAATTAAGCTGGGCTCTCTATAAAATACTGGCGCCTTCTATCCTTAATTCATTCTATGACCATGTCTCGAGTAGTAAAGAACAATCGCGGTTTCCTTGAACTCTTAACTTGTTGCCCTGAACATCAGCGTCAGTTTCTCCTAGAGACAGCCACTCCACAACAGATGCACGCATTAGTGCAGATTATTTATAATGTGCTTCGTGGAAATATTCCAGTCTCTGAAGAAGATAAGCGTAAAATGATTCCATTCAAGGATGCCATTCTTAATATTGCTGAGCCAAGTATTCCTTACAAGACAAAGAAGCAAACCCTTGCTCAAGAGGGTGGAGGCTTTATTCAAGATTTGTTGATACCAGTTCTAACTAGTTTGGGGCCCCTAATGTTATAAATATCGCGAACTACTCTGTAGTGTGTTCAGTTGGTTCTTGTCTTTAGCGAGTGCTGGTCAGTATGAAGAGAAAGGTCGATTGGGATAAAGAGCAAGAGAGTGATTATGATGACACTAACACAAGTGAGGAGGAAAGTGATGACGAAGAGCCTCAAATTAAAGATGTTTTAGAAGGACTTTTCCAAGCCGTTTCCAGACAACAGGCCTCCGATTTATTACACAGCATGACGGCTTCCAAGGATATCTTGTTTCGGACACCTCGTGGACAGTTACTTCGAAACCAGCGAATAATACCAGTGACCAACATCTCAGAGCTGGTTGAATATGTGTTACTCCCTTACAACGACGATGTTGCCAAACCCCGCGCCCTCAAAACATTTATAGACGGGTTGGCAGAGTTAGGAATTAATAAACGTTTGATAAAGAACAAGAAAATTTTGGCTGACCTATTGAAAAAACAACGAGCGTATCGAGATAAAGACGGTGAGGCTAGTGATGAAGAAATGGTTTCCGAAAGCAGTGATATTGAAGATGGCAGAGAGACAGAAAACTCTGATCTGGAAAATGAAAGAAATTCAGAAGTTGAATATTCTGAAGAGAGCGCAAGTCCAGAGATTTTGTCTCAAGGAAAAGGCTCTTGCTACCATTGTAACGGAGAAAACATCTACCAAACTGCAGTAGTAAAATGCCCAAGATGTCACTGGCATGATGGTTATAAGATTTGTCCGATCTGCGCATGCAAAAATTCCTGTTGATCGTGAACACTCGACTAATGGATTTATTTGCTGCAGTGATTGTCACGCAGTGAAACACATTGATTCAGAAACTTTTAAGATGACTCATTATCCTCCAAGCGAAGATGAAGACGATTGATTTTTCCTCCACACGAAGTTCAAGAGGATGACTGACGTTTATTCATTTCAAATCACTTTCTGTATTGTTTCTGTATTCCCTGAGAAAAGGCAATAAAGTTTATGTTTGTCACTCAAGAAACGTGTAATTCATATTAGTCGCGTGTTTATATTGATCGTTTCGAACAACTTAAGCCGTCTATTGTCGTTGTTGAATGGTAAAAGGTTCTCCCATGGGCTTTTTTACTTCAGAGTTTGTATGCAAATATAGGGTTGAGAGAAGAGCTAAGATCCGTTTGCATAACGCGTGCGTGACTAACGGAGCGGAAAGCAAGGTTGACGCTACCAACGAAAAGGGCGTTTTTATTTTAAACACATAAAAGATTTTTCATGAGCCAATCCGTGTTAACTATTGAATGTTGTGCCGCGTAGCACTAGGAACACAAATAGTGGAACAGAGAGTTAACTCTGAAGTGTAAATTAAAGTGCTACTTAAACTCATGGGTTTAAGTAGCACTTTAATTTACACTTCAGAGTTAATTCTCTGTTCCACTATTTGTGTTCCTAGTGCTACGCGGCACAACATTCATATGTACCCTTACTTTCTCTTTGCCGCGATTCACCATCTAAAATCGTCCCCGACTTTCTCTGTGCGACCTTGTAGCTCAGTCGGCAGAGTAACGGTAGATCTAATCCGGAGGTCGTGGGTTCGATTCCCACCGAGGTCAAAAGATTTTTTCTTTGCCTCGTGTGGTTCCCTGTTTCCCTTTACTAGGGCTAACGCCCAGTGGGTTATTCATGGGTTTAAGCAGCACTTTAATTTACACTTCCGTGTTAACTATTAACGAGCAAGCCTAGGCAAGTTTATTGTTTTCATTGTACTAGAGTGACGCTCATTAGTATGCAGGAAGGAAGTGACTAGACACATAATTAGTATGGAGGAACGCATTTTTGGCGAGGGAATCCAAAGAGAACGCAAACGGAACGCAAAGGGAACGCAGAAATCCGTATTAGTATGCAGGAAGTTTACCTAGACAGTTTGAATATTAATGATTTACATAGACACCTAGGCACCTAGGCCGTTATGCATATTAATAAAGGGAACCTACTCCAGGCACCTAGGCCGTAGCACCTAGGCAACTAGGCCAAAATCCGGTTAAGTTTGCTGAAGGTATACTACTAAGCCCCAACTTCAGAACTTAAAAGATTTGATAATTTAGTTTTCTGCGAATTTGAAGTTGCCTCAAGGACAAAAACGTATTGAAAATCGAGCGATATTTCCCCATCAACTATGCTCGCTATTCTTAGCTTATATTTACCTTACTCTTTCTACATCCACTAACGGTTGTCGACTGTAAATTAATAGCATTGAATTGATTTCATCTAAGACAAGCGAGATGTGGCCCGATGCGATTAAAATTAAAAATCGCTCAGAAGAGCCAGCCCTTGAGTCTTCCCTTGTTTTGACTGTAGTGCAAGACGTAGGTTCATCAGCCGATAGCTTGAGTTACTCCTTTTTTACGCCGAAATTGTAAGACATATTCAGTGATAAACATTTGTCTGGGTAGGAAATTCCAAGAACTGCACTGCTACAACCTAGCTAAATAAATGAAGGATCTTAGTTTTAAGCGAAATGCATTTACATCCGTTCCTGGCTTGTGTACGTCAGTTTGCTCCAACTAGTTCAACTGGCTCGGTGTGCGGTCATTTGCTTAGGCTTGCTGTGACAAGTCCAAAATAAATTCGAAAGAGAAACAAATTGAGATGGCTCTTGATGAATTTAATTCTCCTGATAGTCTGACCTCTTTCGGGAATCCCATGCATGGATCGATTCCAATCGTTCTGTGAAAATTAATTTGATATAACTCTGTAAAAACACCTCGAAAGGAAACGTGATGCAGTCAAATTGGCCGATGTTTCCTTGTCTGTCAAGAATTTAACAAGACCTTATGTGAACGACTCACAGTTTCTGAGTAGCCTTACAGATTAAAATTAAAGACGTGTTTCAGTTGCATCCACACAAATATACTGGTAAGATGTTTCTACTGTCTCAGTGAAAATGATGGACCTAACCTTATGATCTTTATTCGCAATGCGTAATTCGTGCTTCTTGGTGAAGATCATCAATCATCATCATGGAAACTCCTGCATGTCCAAAACATTTTTCTCGGCCGTCGAAGCTACCGTGTTGTATTGTCCAAGTAAAATATAGATAGGTGTATATCGGTAAAAACTTGTCCAAGGTAAAGAAAGATTTTTCGATGGAGTTTTAAATCAATGATGTCACTTGAATGAAAGAATGGAACTCAATCACAAACGCGTTTCTAGGAAATTAGATAAGTTGAATACCTCGATAACAGTATTGGCAAAGTTTAGTAAACATTGGTTTCAAAGTCGTGACAAAGTTGATTCCAAAGTTTACACAAAAGTAACTTTCTTGACAAATTTGTGGAAAAATCATCACGTAGAAAGATAAACCTTTTCATTTAAGAAATAGAAAACATGTTCCGTGTTTCTATGGAGTTTTAGTATAAATCTACAAGCGTTCTATAACGAATGTCGTTCTCTAATTGGCTACATTACTCACTATTCTGTGATAGATAGTGAGTAGCGTAGCAGTGTGAGCTTCTTGACAAAACCACGGCCGCTTCTTTGACGTTTTCGAAGTGTCTGTGAAGAGGATTTAGATAAAGTTTTGAACGACTAGTAGACTTATACTAAAACAATTAGATTATTCGCTCTCGATTTCTATGCGTGATAGTTGACTCGGGCTGCGCCCTCGTCAACTATCACGCGACAGAAATCTCGAGCTCATAATCTAGTTGTTTAATATAAACCTGAGTGGAATTTTGGGAGAACGAGAAATGCTGTGGGAACACGAGCCACAGGCGAGTGTTTGCACAGCTTTCTCGAGTTCTTCCAAACTTTCACAAGTGTTTCTATTAAACAATTAGATTATGAGCTCGACATTTCTATCGCGTGATAGTTGAAGAGGGCGCAGCCCGAGTCAACTATCACGCATGGAAATCGAGAACGAATCTAATTGTTTTAGTATAAATCTACTAGTCGTTCAAAACTTTATCTAAATCCTCTTCACAGACACTTCGAAGAACGGCATTCGTGATAGAACGCTAGTAGATTTATACTAACACTCGAAAGAAACACGGAGAACATGTTTTCTATTTCTTTTAGACAACGCCGCGACGAAAAAAAGGAAAACAACTTGTTAACTTTGTAAATTCTCTTTGCTCGCGTCATCATTACGTCAACAGCTCTTTCTAGTTCTGTGTTTCTATCGAGTTATGGAAACACGATTTTTAACCAATCAGCAGGCGTATTTTCTTAGGACTATTTTCTAATGATTGACATTAATTGCATAATTAATTCCAACATGGGATCTATGCTCTCCACTAACCTTTTTTGGTTAAAAGAAAGATTTTTAATTACTTCTCATGTCATGCTGTTTTCACGCATTCAGGCAGTACATCTATCGTAGTTTAACTGATTGGCAAGTTTGAAAAACGTTTAAAGTTTTGGGCAATGCTGCTGAATAGATCAATAGGGGAATCCTTGTTTACAATATTTGCCTCATTAGCATGAATAATTCAGTTGCTGATGGAGCTACAAATAAATTAGTTCTGAATATTGAAAGCTCATAGTATGAATAACTCTGCCAAAGAATATGAGCCTCATGTATTGAATACTTTTTGGGCAACGCGGGTTTAAAGAATGTATGAGCTTATTAGTGCTTTTGCCACCCAGAAATTTTGCAGTTTTTGGAAGACAATATCTCCTTGAATACTATACCTAAAGAGCTAAAAATTTCACAATGTATTAAATTTTACTAACTCTTTAGCTGCCTGGAGTCAAATCATATCTAACATGTTTCCTTCTGTAAGCAGATCCGTACGCAAATGAGCAAAAATGTAAACAATGACGTAAGCATGAATCCCCCTATAGAATCACGCGTTCTTGAATCATATTACAAGAAGCGATGGCTCCGCGTACTTTCGATGATCGGAATGAAGACTTTTAAGTGCATTTCCTCCCGACTTGCTTAAAAGACTTTTATCCCATGTAGCTGATCAACGTGTCGTAGAAGTGAACGATGTAAACGCTACACCACTTAATTTCCTCTGCTTAACCCTTTGACTACCAAATACGCATATATGCGTAGAATATACCGCTTTTGCTTTTATGATTTATTTCTTGTTTAAATTTTGTCACAAAGACATAATAATGTGTAAATAGCACTAAATGGTCCTTTTCGCAATTATCAAATCCAAAAAAAACGACAACAATACCCGAATTCCGCTGCATAGCACAGTTTGTTTGGCAACAAAGCCCAAAATGCCAGTCTTTTGACCAAAGAACAACACTTAAAATTACACATTTTCGTGGTCAACTTTTTAATAAAAAAACATTGCCCAAAAATCAAAATTCTACATTTACAGCAAACCTTAAGGCCAGACCTTGGCATCTGGATGGAAATTTTCCTCTCACTTTTTCCGCGGGCCACGCTTTAGCCATTTTATTGGAGCCAATCTCGCGTATCTCAAGTTATCTTGTTCACGCCCCAAAAGGATTCTGGGAAAGGCAGCTATTCCACGAACATAGAACCCTTCCATTTCCTATTTCCAAGTTTTTTTGTAAGTGTCGGGCCACCCAGTACTACCAGGAAAATATGACGTCGATTGAACTTTTTACCAGTCAAAACTAGCCCAAATTGCCTTGGTAGGCCCTCGAATCCTTCCACAAAGTTAGCAGAGAGACAGCTTCGGCCATCCACCGCCATATTGGCTACGAAGCAGATTTAGCGTCTCATTCAGCAAGAAACCGTCTCTCACCCCTGGCTTCTTTCAAAGGCTTGCCTTTACCCACATTCCAGCTTAAGGATGCCAGCCTGGGGGCCTTTGTGGAGGAAAATGGCTCGAAAAAACCTCACAAAGCGGCAAATTTACTACAATCAAGCTTGTTGACACGGTAAACGAACAACAGCCGCTAATGTGCGGGGCGTCACACCTTTAGAGTGAGCCCACAGTGACACAAGACCGCTGTTATTTCCATCGCAACTCCTTAAATGGAGAAGATTAGTCCTCCAGACTAATTTCACTAAAAAATTACTAAAAAAAATGCAATAAATTGGTAGTCAAAAGGGTTAACATAATTTCAAGTCAGAGCAACACCGCTTGGGGAATGATTTGTGTTGAATGAACAATCTAAACCCTTTAATTTATCTGAAGTTTCGCTTCAAGCAATTATGGAAAATTAGATAAGTTGAATTGCTTTCGATCTTCTCTATTCTAACTGTAGTTTATCAGTTAAGAAATTGCCTATGTGATATTTTCTCAGTTTTGTTTTTGGATTTCAACTGAATTTTGAATTTTTTTTTCATGAAAGTTTATGTATTCAATCGCATACTATTGGTTTTAAAATTAAACTTGGCTGCAGTTCCATTGTCGTTATTAATTAAAAGTTACATTCTTTCAGCAAGGGCACTGGTCATACCCTTCTACTGTTTTCAAGAATGCTTCAACAATTTCACTACGTAATCTTGAGATTGTAAAACTCATCCGAAATATTAGAAGAGAAATTTGCATCTTTGGGAGACGCCGGTCGCCGTTCAGGTCTCACTTGAAGTGATGTCCCAGGGAATTCAAGCCACATCATTATAGCATTACTGAGAAAACAATGTTGAAGAGTGCATGAAGCACATCACATTTATAAAAAAGAGTTGAAAGAATATTGGTTTTAAAGTTATAACAAAGTTGTTTCCAAAGTTTACACTAAAGTTTTAAACTTTTGTGACAGAGTTGTGGCAAAATTGTGATCAATTACATCATAACATCTGTACTCTTTCTTCATTTTCCCATATCATGAGGTAATGACGTATTCAGGCACAACATCTATTCTAGTTTAACTGATTGGTTAGTTTAGGAAAGGAAGTAGGCTTTGGCTGACAGACATGCGCAATTGTGGCAATCGTAAACAGAATAAACTACTCGAATCCTTCGGTATCGCCTCTCAAAAGCGTGCAAATTGGTTCCATTGAGTGTTAACTGTTCTTGGGTAGAAAGAAAAGGAGGTGAGTTGTTATAAGATGACTACCAGATATCTGAAGTTTCGCTTCATTTCTTGACTACGTAACTTTCCAAATCACTAGACCCATTCGGCTAACTCAATGTTGTACCCAATTCAAATCTCCTGGGCTTAAGATTCTTTGTGTATTGTATTTGCATTATAATGTAGCATTCATATTTAAATGATATGGAAATACCTAGAACAAAACGTTTTAATCCCAAAGGGTTTGAATTGGGTACGACATTGAGTAAGCCGAATAGGTCTATTGATTCACAATTCACAACAATAGGCCATTTCGGAAAATACCATAATACTCTTTGTTTGTCCTCCAAAATTTTGCATAAGCATTGTTTCCAGTTTCTCTTGGGACTTACAATGGTCGCTAGAGAAAACAAGAACAATGCTTGTGCAAAATTTGGGAGGACAAACAAAGAGTATTATGGTATTTTCCGAAATGGCCTATAGTTGTACCGAGGTGGATAACGGTTTCTGTGCGAGGCCGCTCAGGTCCCAACCAATGTTCTGAAGACCGCCTCCACTGACGCGTACCATCCTTTGGTCGTAACTAGCTAGAAATTTATACTACATCTGTGATCTGTTTGCTTTCTGCTTTTCAAAAGGGAAACAGTTTAGAATTGAGCTAAGGCGATTTTCAGGATGGCTCTCTAAGCTCCTAATTAAAGCTTTTTCTTATTAGTCTTCCAGGAATTAGAAGTAGACTCAATTAATTAGGGCTTAAATTCATTGCAAATCGGGCGATATATTCACATCAAGAGTGTTCCGTCGCTACCACTGAGTTTAATTAATTGAATCTTACACTATCTGCATAAACTAACGGTTGCCTGATGTTGATGAATAAATAATGCATTAATTTAATTGAAATGAGCGGGATTTAGCACGATGCAAAGTAAGATTAAGGATCACTAATGAAGAAGAGCCTTAAAGTTTCCCTTTCGTTTAGAAAATACTGCAAGTAGTCTTGTCATCTGCTTTGGTAAATTCAGTCTAGTTAAGATGAGAGTGAAAATGACGTTAACGTAAAACTAAAAGAGACATAAGTTTATCAGCCGACAGCTTTATTTTGCCTTGTTACGCCGACTCCTGAAGGTATAATTATAAACGTTTGGATAGCGCTTGCATGTTTGGGGTCAAAATTTTAAGAACTGCCTTTAGTTACCAACAGGCATCTTCACCAGTTTCTGTTTCGACTTGTGTATTTGTTGAATTAAAAACTTAAAGCTCTGTAACCTACTTTCGTGCAACTAGTACAAGTGACTCTTGTCATTTGCTAAGACTCACTGAGATCAGTTCAAAATGAAAGAGGAAACAAATTGCTTGTAATACTCGTGACAGTCTGGCCCCTCTTGGAAACCCTTTGCCCTGAGGTAAACTCTATTGTTGGAAACTGGAAGCTCATCACATTGAATATGAGCCAAGTTAAGAGTTTACAAATGCGTATATTAATTCGATCAATTTAGATAAAAAATGAAAGCTGCCAACCTGAGCGTTTCTTCGCATAGATCCAGTTGAGAGAAGACTACCAAAAAGCTTATTTAAAATGCTAGGTATGGTTCAGAAGAAAACGTTATCGAGACACCTTAATCAATTAGAAGGAAAATTACCTCTACTTGAATAAAAAAGGGAGATCGGAAAAGACACCAATTCTAATCATATGTGCATCAATAACGTAGTAGCGTAAGGTAAAAATGTGAGTAATTCTCGAAAAAGAAATTAGAAAAGTGAGTTTGGCACTATATCAGGTATTGATCAGTATGGGAATGCACACTATCCTGCAAAGTTTGGTGCTTGTATCAATAAAAGGCCTCGATGAGGACACGTGGTTACTGGTTATGAAAACACACGTACCAGGAGAAGGAAAAGGATAGGCAAATGTGAATTACAGGAAAATTGTTCATCATCGTGGCTATGCATTTTAACATTTCCAGATGAAGCCAGTACATAGTATAGCAATCACTCGATTATAAAAACAAAAACATTTATTTCCAAGTTGTAAAAAGTTATGATAAAAACTCAACTTCTTGTAAAGCAGTGCTAACACACCATTATCACGGGTAGCCCATTCGCTGAATCGAAGCAGACTCATTCACACATTCGACTTCCTATTCTTGGCCGACAAGTTCGCGCGAAACAAATCAGCCTTGAGATATGTTTGAAGCTAAAAAATACTTAACATAAAAAATCAAATACAACTGTGATCGGTGCATCACAGCAGCGTTGAAGAAAAATCTTGTCTGTAAAGAGAGTGTATTTTACCGTTGTAATCAGCGAATTGCATTGTAGCAAAGAGATTTGTCGTGAGCTCGACATGACATCCCACCAGGGATTCGCCGATGCAAGGAAACAAAAGTATTCCCTGCACGGTAACTAAATAAATGTGTTTGGCGCTTCATAGAACCTTTGAAGAACGATCTTGTCTGCAACGAGAGTATTTTACCGTTTCAATCAGTTCATTGTGCCGAGGAGATCTAAAGATATATTTTTTTCAGCGCCTGCCGAGGCAGCAAATAAATAATAATTATATTCCCAAGGGATGTGTGCTGGCTGTACTGTATGCAAATGATGCATAACATTTGACTTGACAGCCAGCTGTTCATGAGATTACCACTGGTTTGCGTCGGATTCTTATGAAACCTCACATATTTACTAAATGCTGCATGATAAATTGATCTATGGAGGTTGTTTGTTTGTATTCAAAATATGAAAAATTATCATATTCCGTGACAAAAGTCGGACTTACTTACTTACTTACTTATTTACTTACAAGATCGATAGAGGCTACTGGCTAAAAGCCAGTAACCACAAAAATCGCTCAATCCAAGAGCTATGCCGCCGGACTATTAAGGGACCCTGTCATCGATTGACATGCGCAGGAATTCTCACACGGAGAGATTTTCCTGAACACGTTGATTTCTTGTTTTTCTTTAAACGTCTACAATAAATAAGCCTTTTTGAGGCTAACAGAATGTACAGTTATCTGTGAACGAATATTCGCAGTCCAAGAAATGTAAAAGAAGCCAAAACCTATGCAGTGTTTGTTTACTAACAATCGAGTTCAGTGAAGTGTGACCGAAAACACTCACGGTAGTACAACTCTCACATAAATAATTTTTTCACTCCAACATACCTCAACATATTGCCAATCTTAACATGCCCTTTTAAAGCTGAAAGAGAGTAAATTTATTTGCGAGCGACGACCTTGAAGTCAAATGACGGTAAACTGGGAAAAAATTATGCCGTGTTTTTAATACTCACCACTTGGTCATTCGTATTAAAACCGTTAAAAACAACCAGTACAGTGCCTCTCAATTACCGATATAAACACAGGTTTTTCTTCAAATTACTACGCTAAATACAAATTTTAAAGCGATGATACTAAGCGTTTATCAGCAAACGATGATGTGATGGTCTCGGGCATTCTTGCCACTACCAATGAGTCGCGAAGATGGAATCGCTGCGTTATCAACTTCACCGGCTAGTACACCTCGATCAATTACACTGCTGTATACGTGGAATTTCCCATGAATGCAAGCCTGGAAAACGTTTTTCCTCGTTGTAGGTGCGTTGATGCATTTTCACCCCCTTTACTTTGCTCTCTTGAGGAGACTGAATGACCATTTTCGCGCCGAGTGTTCAATCACCGCTTTCGACGGTCGACGCCATTTTGAATGTAGCTCTCCAACCAACCTCGTACCCAGGGTCTTCGTTCCCCTTGACCAGCGGTCGGGAAACGAACGACCCTGGAAAGATCCGATTTGAAAGTCCGAAAATATCGGACTTCCGGCTGAACTGCGCATGCTTAGGGCTCAGAGAGTTTGTTCTATTTTACTTCCGTTAATTTGAATTGTTTGAAAAAGCCAATCAGAATCGTCAACCTATCGGATCTTTCGAGAGTCTCTCGTTTCGTCAAGCCTGCGCAGCACGGAACGAAGACTCGAGGGACGAGAATGCTCTCCAACTTGAAATTTCAAAACCCAGTGCATGCGCAGATGACAGTGTCCCTTTAACTGCATCGCGCAGTCACATTAAAGCTTTTGCAATTTGGTTTTAGTTGTGGTAATTTTCTCTTAGAAAATGTCAAAAGACTTATTTTTCCGAAAGTAAAATTTCAATGAAAAGATTGACTTCAAGGCTTAGTATGGGAGATAAATGCAAAAAAAATACTCTTTTGTGCTACCCTTAATTTGTAAAAAACGTTTTATTAAAGACTTCCAACGTTCAGCTAAGGCGCAGTTAAAATTCTTCTATAGCTAAGGAGTAATTCTAAACCCAATTTTCTTACCGTTAACAGGCATTTTATTTTGCAGTTATCATGGCAGACGCCTGTAGCATGCGCTACCAACCAGTTCTGGAAAAGGTCGAGGACTTCCTGAGAACTATCAACGAGTTAACCAACGAAAATAAAGGACGACTGAGAAAACTTGGTGAAATTTCTGAAGTCGCAGCAAGTATTGGAAAAGAAAAAGGCGAAGCTAAAGAGACACCTATAGTCGACCGTTGCGAAGCGCTCGTAAAGAACATTTGCAACACTTTACTGCTTGAGGATGATAGCTACACGGTGCTTGTAACTATACTCGCAGAAATCTTCAGCATGGTTAAAGAAATGGAAAACAAACAGAAAGAGGAAGAATCATTTAAACTTCCAAAACCTATGCAAAATAGGGTCGATGCAGTTAATTCCTATCTGGAAAAAGCCAAAGGACGGTTGAAGAAGATCGATAACACCCTTAGTGACCTGACACCAAAGGTGAGTTTACTACCTTCTGCGAGTCACCATTAATATTCGTTTTTGCCTGGTACACTACCGGTGATAGCAAATAAAGTGGACGAGCAAAAACCAATCTTTTCTAGCTTCTCTCTTGATTTTGTTTCTTGTCCTATAGCCCAATCGGGAGCCCACAAGCTACAATACTACATGTAGTTGAGAAAGCGATATGTAGAACGCGTCCATGCATTCTCTGTAATGACTGTAATAGCATGTTAATATATGCCCTGTAATTAAATAAATGATGTGTATAACTTGAGTCTTAGTGCTTTTGATCTTAAATTTCAATATCTTCAAGACTGACTCGATGAATGTTTTGAGAAAACGAAATATGAGAAAAGTGCCTAGATATAAAAAGAGTAATAAATTTATACACGAACAAAATATAAGATAAATAAAATTTAAATTTATTTTATTTAAAAATATTTAACTAATTCGTATAGCTCGAATATTAGATCTTTTCCTCTGATATTTAGTGGAAAATACTTCTATATGACTGGTATTAATCCAATCATTTTTTGTTTGGTTTCGTTAAATAAATTGCAATTATGTGCAACGTGCCCTTACATTCTCTGTAATGGCGTTCCCATTCATGCTCTGTAATTTAACAAATAATTTTTCCTAGCTTGAGTATTAGAGCTAAAGATGTAAAATTCAGGAGACATCATCTCTGCATTGTACTGACTTTCAAACTAACGTCTTTGTACATAATTGTTCAGTCTAAATATTCATCACTTTTTCGTGCCACGCTACGATAGCTCAGTTGGTAGGAGGAAGTAGTGCGCAATACTGGTTTACTGGCTTGGGGCTACTTGTCCAAATCTGGAACAAAGGATTTTTCCCTTTTTCTTTTTTTCCTTTTATTACTGCTGAGGATGAACAGCGGTTGGGTATATCGTTTTTCAAAACTTTGTCGCAGTTTTCTTGCAATTCCCTCGGCGCGAGGACAACGTGATAAAAATAATCGTTTGGAAATTTATATATTTCACAAGTACATCTGAGAACTAAAGCGGGTTTTTTAGTTATAAGCAGTTTTATGATACGGTTACCAGTGATATTTGGGTTTCGTAAATGTACGGCACTCTTAGGCAGTTGTTTCATTTTAAAAAACAATTTATACCAAACCCTAGTGCAGTCCCCTCCATGATAAATTGTTTTATAATCTACAGATAAAGAAGGCAAAGAATAAACAATTTAGAGTCTCAGATGAGGAGATCGCTGATTTGGAAATGGATGCAGAGGATGTGAAGCTTGCGTTAGACGCATGTAAGAAATATCTGAACAGCGCCGAGTTAGAAATCAACTTGCTGGAGTCGGATATAAACTCAGAAATCCGGAGTTACCAATTGAAAACTGCTGCAACATTTACAGCAGTTGCGGCGGGAGTCATGATTGCTGGAGGTACGCTTCTCAATTTTCAAGACAATGTATGAAACAATCGTAAGTGACCTACATACAAACACTTTACATTTTATAACCTTCTGCAGCAATATTCATATTGACCGATCATCAAAAATGGATCAGAACACAGCCAGTACATGAGATACTGCGGTCACGTAAACCACTTTTGGAGAAAAGGTACCCCTTTGGTTTTCCCTTTTCTATCACAGGCACTGCATCACTTTTCTAGACCCTTGGAATGAAATTAATAAACACCAAGTATTACCAGAAAAAATCATTTATTCAGTTCCTGTTCACGTTATACCTAAGTGATAAATTTCCCTACTCTTTCTTATACCTTGACTAGTGAAATTCTTACCCTTTTATATACTCCAGTCTAGAAAAGGTACCCCTTTCGGGCGGAGCCTTCCCGTATAGGTCGGCTGGCCTTTCGTTGAAATTGCCAAAGGAATTTTACCGGCGGGCAGCATAAAACTTCTGAATGAACGGAGTGGCGAACGATAATTTCACCCAGCAGAAAAGTTTTGATTTTAATGCGATCACTAGGAGCGCTCATATAGGAACAAGCCTTCAACCAACCAGCCCATAGTGCTACTACGATCAAATTTCTTCGTCTTATAATTTTAGGGGTATCATAGAGGATTCCCCAAAGAATGTAATATGGCGTTTTCTATTTTCAAATAGCTGTATTAATTCAAAAAATGTTTAAGTTTGAAAAACATGCTGAGCCAATTGAGTGGGCAATCAATGCGAACAGGCTCTCGTGTGTGGACATGGGGAACGCAGAAAGGGGCAAGCGGCGAGGTTGCGAGAGACAGACACTCTCATACTTGGATAGTGGCTTGAATAATGTCGCCTGTTATTTCTGTCCAATCAGAATGCGCCGTTTTCATTCAAACAAGGGAACTGCGAAAAAGACCATACTCGTGTCCTCGGTATTGGACTGGAAACACAATAGGCGATGAAGTAGTTGAGGCACTTTAAGAAAATGACGCTTTTCGATATTCAAATCCTTATTCTATTTCATTTGCATCTAGTATTCATTCTCTGATATCCCCGCTCCTCAATTCAATGTTGTCTAGGTGCTGTGGTCTGTGCAGTAGAAAAAAATAAAAAATCAACATTTCACTAGGAAGTGTCTCAACAATTTTGCCGCTCATTACTTGCATTGTAGCTTGCAAGTGAGGCTAATCTCTTTTTCATGATATTCCCCCTGCCTCCGTTGTAAGCTAGTTCAGTATAATACCAAGAATACGAAATACGAATATGGCGTATTCAACTGATTTCGTGCAGGCTCTAGTTACTAAGCCCCCTCCCCAAAAATGCGCCCACTCAAGCTCTTACATTACTTAAAAAATTTCCTTTCAGTTAAATCAAATTGTTTCATTATTGCTGAAAGTTTTCCTAAAATTTTATAGCAATCGCATTAAAGCCGAAACTTTGATGGCCGAACGTTTGTCATAGAGGAGTGAAACTGTATGCGACTCTCATCTCGCAGGCCCTTGTGTCCCGTTAAGCCCTGGCCAAACGGACTCGCAAATAGGAGCATTTTAAAAAACTTGGATCTATTTGCGACTCTGTCTGGCCAGGCCTTGCATGCACTTGCGTCGACTTGCCCTCACTTTGGTCGAGATCAAATTTGCACGCAAGTCGATGCAAGTTTTTCACCGTTTGGCCGCCACCCAAGTCAACTCAAGTTAGTGACGTCCACTCGTTGTTATAGCAACCTATTAGCCAATGAATACATCCTTGAAAGCCTTGAAATGGTTTCTTTTTGCGACTTGTGTACTTGCAAGTAAACTACCGAGTCCGTTTGGCCACCCAAACGTAAGTCTGTACGCAAGTTCAACTTGCAGCTACTTGCGAGTCCGTTTAGCCAGGGCATTGCTGGGAAAAGTATGGCTACTCGTCTTTTGTTTTGTCTTACAAGCGACTGAGACGCCCTAGATTTCTTCTCGTTTCTTAAGTGGCGAATGGAGCCTCTTTAACGATAGTTTCTCCTCTATAAAGACGTGAGTAACTGAACAACGCTGGCAGCGTTCAGCCAAAATATCGTTCTCTGTACTGTATATGTTACTTTGATTTTACTTTTGTTTTCTTTCGTCTTTAAACCTTAGTCAATAAGATACAATCTGATCCAACGCATGCATGCAGCAATGGTGTTCACTGTTGCTTGCAATTCAGTTCCGTGTGGTTTGAGTTACATTTAGAAACTGATCTTGGAACTAATTTATGTTCTCATTGATTATTGCTTTATTAGTTGTTTTCGGCCCAAAGGAAATACTGGAGCTTTCCATAAAGGAACTTGCACAGAAAATTGCTACAGCTAAAGGTGGGTTGGCAGTAGGTGCTACTGTAGTAGGGGCGACGTCGCTGTACCTCCACGTAGTCAGTATTATATGCAACCGCAAAAAAACAGCTCACGTCTGACCTTGACATCCTGAAAACTGAATTACGAAAAGTAAAAACTGATTTCGAGGTAGCGAAAAGAGATTTTGACGGAACAGTGACTGGAAGAATGAAGTAGAAGCATTTACAGACTGGGATAATGATATAATTATTAATCTATTATTAGAAGCGAGAAAGAAAGTGTTTCATGAGCATCTTATTAGATTTTCAGATTAACGAAGACTATTCAGTAGGAAACTATGGAACATTTAACTTTTATCACATAAAATTAAAGCCTCCATCTCTGGTTTTTGATCTCGCGGGTGGCCTGTTGATAGTCATTTTTTTTTGCGAACCAATAGCCAACTTTCATACTCGAGATAAGGATGCAAAGACCAGGATTAACGAAATCAAATTAAGTGTTGCGATGTAAGCAGTTTGTGAGTTTTAGAAGTATTACTGATGATAAGTAGAAAGCTGTTAACTTTTTTAGTGAGTTGCGGGCCGTATTTCAATAAATGCTCATTGCACTGGCTTTGATGGCATTCAAATCCGATGACTTTGGTCGCGTAATTAAACTGATTCCTCACTAGTGCGAAGAGTCAGTTTACCCTTTACGTCTTTACTGTGGGCAAAGCCCTGAAAAATAGTAGCAGGAAGATGGTGGACGTCGAAACGAAACCGACAATAGTTTTCGTAGACGAACAAAATGTTTTATCGGTTAATTTTACTAAGGTGAAAAGGAAGGTTCGGACTGGCGTCACAGGAAATTGTTATTTTCGTCGTAGATATCTTTCGCTTCATCATTCTTCGACCTGACGTAGTATACGCAACGTTCTCGTCACTCCTTAGATCTTAAAACAGCCTATTAGATAATTTGTGGGAACTTGATATTTCTTGCTACATGTTAGTGTTATGTACAGTAGACAGTAATGGTTGAAGCTGAAGAACAAGTTCTGTAATTCCATTGCAAACTGATGTCTCACCTCTGGAACATGTAGCTTGCTTCTTCGTATTCCTTGAAAATGCAGTTTTCAGAGCATAAAATTTCCAAGGGCATCAATCAGCTCATAGGCCCAGGCATAAACGCTCCACTAAATTTTCCTGTAGAGGGCATATCAAAAACTGAAAACGTTAACGACATGAAGCTTCGTATTTTCCGCTCAGGTATCCTTCTTTGAGTGAAATTAAGTTTGTTTGTGTAGACACAATTTTGCACGCAAGTGAACTCGCCGTCACGTAAATGTGTCTCAATTATGGAGGTGTTCGTAAGGTGTGGCTCATTCATATAGTATGATAATTGAGCGCGGAAAACACTGCTCCGCCGAACTATTATTTAGTAATTTGAGAACGCTGACAAATATGGTATTTGATAGAGCAGCTTTGCTAGCTATGATCTAAACTCCTGAAGTACATAGCAAACAAAAAAGTATTAAACATGATTTGAAAATTCCTCATGCCCATTTTAATCTCATACTTCTTCTCTTTGACAATTGCTTTTATAGTACTGCTTTTGGGGCGGCAGCAGTTACTGGGGCTATCGCCTTCTTGGTGTGGAAAGGTTTCCCGTTTCCCAAGGAAAAATATTACTGCAACCTACTTTTAATCTTTCGTAATCACTCACGTTTAAGGCAAGAACTGGAACGTGATCGCATGAACCTGACATTTAAAGAAATCCACAGTAATTTCGTTTTCTGAGAACTTTAAAAGAACTTTTTCTTGAAGAATTTGTTTGTACCATAATCACAGTGTCTAAATATATGAAACAGATCAGATGGAATATCGCTATCGTAGTTGAATGTAGAATATTTCAACCGTTGAGGTGTTGCAGTAGAGCATTTGACGAAGTACGACAGCTCTATTTAACTCCAATTGTCAGAACTCGCCCTATCAGACCTGAATTCATTACAGAATCTGGATAGAGCCAGCAACAACCTAATTTGCACCATCTCGTCTTATCTAACTTGCCCGCCGAGACAAAAACACTCTGGTTTTTCACAACATTGTCAGTTTGAGTAAGAGGGTAAGTAATTTTTATCATCATTTTTCTCTGATGGATTAGATAAGATTTCATCGCCTCAGTCACTTCTACGAAAACGATGACGTCCAGAGACACTGTATTCATTTAGAGACATTACTACCCGGTCTGCCATTACATCGTCATAAGGCTGGAGGCAATTTAAAAAACCTACAGCCTTTGACAATAAATGCATCACTAGCCGTTCCACCATAAACAGGAGATACAAATGACATTGCACCATTGGGATCACTGGGAGTAATTCCGATCAAGAATTTTACAGTGTAGTGCTGTTTGTAATTTGACCAACACAATGCAGCCATTTCTAAGCTAGAGGGTGTTGCTATATAAACGTCGGTGCAGTGAATGATTACACAGCATTAAGGATACTAGACTTTCGAAAAAGTACTTCGTCCTATTTAATATGGCGCGGGACGAAGGACTTTTCATACTTGATTGGCGCCAATTTTAACGGGTCGCGGCGCTTAGACCAATCAGAGTAGATCTTTGGGACCCTCGGAGATAAAGTTGTTAATGAAAAGTAACTATAAGCAACGAAACGTGACTTGCGATTGAAAATCCAGCGTTGGGTCGATTGCGAAAGCGATAACCGATGCTCTTCTTCCAAATGGGAGTCACGCCACTCACCATACCCGGTTTTCCGAAATTAATACATGTGTATGTATCCTGGTTAAGACCTAAGTTCATGATAATTACCCTTTATGAGCCGTTACATTGATACCTCATGAGAACCATGCCGAATCAACTGGCACATCTCTGTTATGGTCTGATAAGGGACTACCCCTCTTCTGGGTTACTTGAGTCTATAAAAGTCGTTTTCCTCTTCGTGCTTCCCCAAAGTATTAGTCGATTGGTAAGAGTAACTGAAATCTCACTCAAGCAATAATTCAGTTAGATCAGTTCCAAATTAGTCAGTCTGACCCGCGTACAGTGAACAAGAGACTATTATCTAAATAGATCATGTAGCCTCTCGCTAACAACTGATAGAATGTGTTTGCACATTGATATTGGGAAATATTTGAATTCAAAAGGTTTCTCTGACCGCCAAATTGAACGAGACTGTAGAGCGAATTCCATCCGTAAGTCATTTGTATACTTTATCCAGAATCTAATGGCGCAAAACCGTGAATTCCTTTGCATATAAAATAACGCGGCTTTCCAAGGCTCTCAAAAAGACAGTCCGCGTGTTTTGATCATGAGGCGTACACAGAAGACAGTTATTTCCACTATTGCGTGGTTTCCTAACTTTTTCCATAGATTAATGCCCCTTTTGGCTTCGCTACTAATTTGCAATCTCAGAGATGAACTTCGCTTTTTATTTCTTTAAGGCAGTCATTGGAGAGCCGCTCTGTTATCTTGTTAACTGTCATAGAGTAGGTAAATAGGTGTTTGATCAAGTAGAAAGGGATCAGTTGTGAATAGTTGGCTGAAAGATGGGGCAGACTGGAACTCTAAATACCCGCTTCCCGTAGCTTTTGCTCCCAACTCCGGTCCCTTTCTCAGTGGCGTCCGCCTGTTTTCCTATTGGATTGCAGAACGCAATTTCGTGAATTTTTCTAGTTTTCTCCTCTCCTAAGACCTTGGGAGTTCCGTGTTACCCCTCTCAGTTTCCCCTGTACCCGTAGAGTTCCCCCTCCCCCCTCCTCTTCCACTCAATACTGTTCAGCTTGACCATATGTAGTTTTTAAATGAATGTAGATGGGAGAAACACATCCGGTGCATATTGTTCGCTCATGCATGAATTGACTGGCCTAGTCGGGAAGACAAGTACAGTATATGTTAGTGATCCTATCTTCGGAATCGATTGCATGCCACACACCAGGTGCTTTAGTGGCGTTTGTCAAAAACTGCACGTGTTTCCCCAACTGATCTCAGTCGGTTGTTGCCAGTCTTTCTGCTGCCGTGTAAGCCTTCTTGTTGACCTTTATTGAGCAAATAATCTATAAAGAAGTTCACTTTTGTTTAACTCCTGATATTTCAGCCGTAGTAAGGAAAGGATCTGTGTTTAGAGCTTGACTTAAAAATTAGTTAGTAGTCCATTTAAGGATAGAAAATTAAATAGACCTAATTCATCAGTGTAGCGAAAAGTGAGTTTCACTGCTTTGTTGAAAACAGGATTGAAGTAGCTTTTTCTTAATGACCTCTTACTGTATTCATTCCATTAAAATTTACGTTACGATTTAACTGTTTTTAATAACGGAGAGCTATACTTCTTCGTGGGAGTGTCAGTTTAAGCTAGTGTTAAGGTAAATGCAATTTAGATGTGATATTTAAGAATGTATAGTTTCAACCCCGCTTTCAGTGCCAAGTATGATCTACGTCTTATTTCTCCTTTAGATATCGACACATTGTCAAAAAGACAGGTAACGAGAATGAAAAACAAAAAACAAAGATCTTACTCTCTGAATTAATTTTAAAGAAATACTCGTCTATCAGCTGAGAGAATTAAGATTTCAAAAAAGGAAGCTCTGAAAGGGTTGAAGAATTCTTGGCAGTGTAAAACTAGATAGTTCAAGAATAGGCGTAGTATTGAAAGGCTGAATATACCAACAGCCTTATTGTAAGGCCTTAAGGCCTTATTGATAATAGAGACATTTATTAAGAAACATTTATCGTATTGTATTATGTTATGCGGTGATATATTCAGAGGTTTTAACCTTCTTTACGGTAATCTATGTAGGCTTTTTCAATTGCTTTTAGCTTGTAAGAAAATGCTTGTCTTGAATTAAAAAATGTTTAGTTGAGCATATTTTTTTCAGATGTCTTCATTTTCTGCTATTTACCTGAATAAGTATCTTGAACAACACACGTGGACTTATGTGGGAGGTACCGTGGCCACATGGTTAGTGTGCTGGACCCCGGTCCGAGTGGTCCGGGATCGAGCCCTGCCTGCGCTCATTGTGTTGTGTTCTTGGGCAACACACTTCACTCTCATAGCGCCTCACACACACACACTAATTCCCCCCTCCTGCAACCACCATCACCTCCTTCATTACGGGTCACACAAACGTACAGACAGCTCACCACAATACAGCTGCTCGTCCAGCGTCATAAAACCTGCATGACGTGTTCACGGTATTTCTAGTTTAATTGATCGGTAAGTTGAGGACAAAGCGTAGGTCTTGGCTGAGAGGCGTACGCAGTTGCGACGATTGGAAACAGAACAAATTGTGCGCATCCCTCACCATCAACCCGCAAAAATTTCCAAGCTGTCATCATAGTGTCTTCCCAGTTCTGGTGGATAGCGGAAAGTAAAGGTAAGTTGGTATGAAAGGACGGCGTTCTATTTTTTTTTTTTTCAATCCGGCGGTCGGTAGTTGCTATAGCAAACAAATCTTGCGTTCTTAGGTCATAAAGCAAGAAGCGCTGGCTCTGCGAACTTTCAATGATCTATCTAAATCGCGATGTAGGCTAAGGTGTATTTTTACCTGACTTTCTTTATAGACTTCTATTCCATGATGCTGTTCAACGTTTTGTAGAAGTGTGCGATTTACTTTAAATGCTGCGCATGTTGAGTCCCCCCGCTTGTACCAACTTCAAGTTGGAGCAAGATGGTCATGGAAAGTTTTTGTTTGAGCGAGCAATAGTTAAGCAATTTATTTCAAGTTTCTCTCGGTCTCTTCTTGCGCGCAGATAAATAACCACTAAGTAAACTGTTATACACCGATGAATCCATTTTTAACCGCGGATTATCTGTTGACGCGTACTATTATCCGGTTAGAAATCTAATTACAGTTTATTTTTTATTAATAAAAAAATTCTCTTGCAGTAAAAAGAACTGAATTATCGAGTACATTTTACAATCTTAAGGAAACTATTATCTAAAGTATAGTAATTTACAGTTATAACAATGATAATAACAATTGAATCACTTAAAATATTTAAATGTAAAGAAGTCCTACACTCTCTTTGTCCTACAGACTTGCATGTTCCGGAAAAGATAATACTTTATGTGTTCTGCCTTAAGGTGTAGTTAGGCGCGTCTAGGAGTGGGCTGCGAAGCAGTTGGTGCAGAGGGTGGCTGGGGGACTTCATTTTCGCCATATATTTGTAGCACAAGTGTACTCTTCTATCATCTAACCTATCTAGTTTACCTAACTGTAAGGCATGAGCATATGACTCAGCCTCGGGATAGATTATGTTAAGCGCCCCTTTTTGCACTCGCTCTATGGCTTCGGACAGGTAAGCAGGGATGTCCTGCCAGACTGGTACACCATACTCTAAAACTGGCCGAACTGTGCTAAGGTATATCTTCAAGATTTTGGGTTGGCTCACCCTGGCTCTGCGCAAGGCTCTAAGGGAGTATAACTTCTTACAAGCTTTCTTAATAATGTAATCAACATGACAGTTCCACTTCAGGTCATTGTCCATAATAACTCCTAAGATCTTATAGGTATTGACACGCTCGACGACATTGCCGCCAATTATTATCGGGTTAATGAGACAAATAGAGTTTAATATGCAATTAGAGTTAATATGCATTTCTTTACATTTGGTTGGGTTGAGTCTCATATTATGAGCAATGGCGAAATTGTGAATGTCTGAGGCCACAACATGAAGTAAGCTAGGGGAGTTCCTTGGAATTCTTTCGAGAGCACTGGTATCATCGACGTATTTGATGCGCAGCCGCCAGTCAGACAGCAGTTTATTTGTCATCACCGTAAAGAGGATCACACCCAATTTAGTTCCTTGGGGCACTCTTCCTTTTAGTGTTAACCAATCTGACAGAGTTCTTCCAATTCTAACTGCTTGCTACCGGTATGTCAAGAATGCCGCAATCCAAGATAAGAGGACTGGATGAACTTCAAGATCTGCAAGTTCTTGCATCAATATTGAATGATCAATCAAATCAAACTCCGTCGAAAAATCTGCGAAGAAAATCCGAGCCGACGCCTCACCACTATCAACTGCCTCGTAGATCGCTTGAAGCATATATATAAGGGCATCTGTCGTAGAATGCCCCTTACGGGAGAACTGACAAGGGTCGATCTTACCTTCCAACTGGGGCAAGAGTCTGGAACAGGTAAAGCCCTCCATAACTTTTGCCACAGTACAGGTAAGAGATATAGGTCTTAGATCTTGTTCAATAAGTCCGGGTGGAGACGCTTTAGGGATAGGTGTAACAATAGACGATTTCAGATGAGCTGGTATGCACCCCTCCCTTAGAGACTGGTTGTAAATGTAACAAACAAGGGGGCTAACTCCAAGGCAAAATCTTTCAAGAGCCGATTAGGTATGTTGTCAGGGCCGACTGCTTTTGATGTCTGAAGTGAGGACAAGGACTTGAATGCCTCATACTCTGAAATTAATAATTCATCAGGAAAAGATAGGCACCTGAGTCCTTTCCGTGTTTAGAAAATGCAGATTGGCGTTTACCGATCCACATTTTGATCTTACTAGTTATCCAAGGGCGGTCAGTAGGGTGTTTCTTTATGGTCTTCTTCGGGAGAAAAATGCTAATGGCACCATCAAGTTCTGACATGAGCAGCTGGAACTTTTGCTCACACGAGGAGGCATTGAGAATTAGGGTCCAGTCCTTTTGAGTTATCCATCGTCCGAGAGCACGCAACGCACTATCTCGCATATCACGCACAACAGATTTCTCTGTTGTGTGGGTAGTGATAGGGGCTGACACTGGTTTAGCTAAGATAGTGTAATGATCCGATGATCCGACCTTCGGAAGCTGTGATAAAGTAAATAGCTTGGATCTGTAAAAACCAACAGATCCAAGCGTGCCAGTATCGCGGGTTTTAAAAGATATGAGTTGCTGTTTCAGTGGGTTCACCCGGTTATGTATATATTGTGCTCGAAACCCAGTTGAAGTGGGGTTAAAATCACCAGTTAACACAACGAGTGCGTTAGGTTGTTTCAACAGCAGCGCATCAAGGTTCTTTTGTATATGGTCACGAAGAATAACATTCTCGGGTTCGCGGTTGCTGGTCTAGTGATAGATAACACCTAAGACAATTGACGTTATTTGCCTTGGCAAACTATGAGGTCTCATTGAAATCCACAACGACTCTACTTCCTCTTGATTGCAGGACTGTAATAATTTACACAGTATTTTCTGGTCTAGATAAATACACACTCCACCTCCTGTAGGCACCTCCTCCACTCCTCCTCCTGGTCCTTGCGAAATAGATTGAAGCCAGGAATAGCAACGCAGGAATCTGGGATATCAGTAGACAACCAAGACTCTGTTATGCAAATTGCCCCAGCAGAATTCAATTCTGCAATTTGATGGATCTCATCTACTTTCTTGGGCAGTGACCTGACATTAGTCGATAGTATAGTAGGTATACCGTACACCTTTGGTTGTCGTAGCTTCGTAACGCTTCTCAAGGCCCTGAAGTTAACAGATCTCCGAGTTAATCGTAGGTTTTCAGCGATGTGGCTGCCAATGTGTTGACGGCAATCAGCACGGTAATTAACCATAGTTGGAATAAGGGCGAATTCGAGTGTTATTCGTTCCCCTGTTGTTAATCCTAGGTCCACGTTATCGGAGTAGACCATAGCGCTTAAGCTGATGGAAGTGAGCCCTGACATCCTGAGCACATTTACGAGGTCGAAGAGCAAATAACTCCTCGCGGCTATAAAATATACGGTCCGCCGGCAATGGGCCTCTCTTGAGGAACATTCCCAGTTTGAGACATGCGAGGTCTTAAATCAGCCAAAGCCAAAGGGGGACCGGGACTAGCTTGTACATCCGTACAAAGTGTAAGGTCCCTCGGTGGCAGGCATATACCAGAGGCACCCAACGACAAATTTCGGTAGATATCTTTTCGGTGGAGGCTAAGTCGCCTTGGGTTTTCGGCGTCGATTGAAGAGTGCACTCGGATTTTCGTAACTAAAACGTGGCCTAAAGGATTCGCAATTGGGAAATCATAGCCCCTAAGGTTTACGGAAAGGTCGTAATCGCTGTTTTTGGCGGTCTAAAACGTCAGCTAGCATTTTCGGAAAGAAAATAGTTTCCTAGAAAATTCGTGGAAAGTTCATTTCAGCTTGCATTTCCTCAAAGGAAGATTTTGTTCCCTAACATTTTCGGGCAATTAAAATTTCAGCTAGGGAATCCGAACAGATCAACTTCTTCTAGCTAATGAAAACATCACTTAAAACAGACTTCAAACACCATAAGGGATTAAAAATGTCTTTCCACAGCTTTTGGTTGATTTGGCTCGTTGGGTGCCCTTGATATACAAATGAGACCATGCTTCCTCCACTCAACGACTGGCCTCGAAGGAGCGTTGGTCAGCTTGGATCGTTTTAGCACTCGACTGATTCTTGTGGCCGGAAATTCCAGCAAAAGACGCGTTTTAAATGTGCGTCATATTTACCGTGCGTTTTACTCTTTTAAGAATGGGGGAGAATATAGAGATATTAGAGGCACAGACTTGATAAGAGAGGTGAACTTTGAAGTTAAGACGGCTTTTTGAAGCTCAAACCTCAGAATTAATACTTAAAGAATTTGATAACGTAACGTTAGACTTTTTTGTTTGTGGGAATTTGGAGGAATTAAGACTCAGGTTGTACTTGTTGCTTCTCCAGACGTTTCTTTGCTTGTGCACGTGTTGACTGAGAGAAAATTAAAGCTCTCAAGACATAGATGTTTGTTTGGGGTTGAAATTCAAAGAACTACATCGACGTTAAATCTATGACCTCAGTTGTTAGCATCTCCTACGTATACGCCCAGTTCTAGTATGCATGTTAACACAAAAGATTAAATCCACGAAATCATCTTTGTTTTGACTAGTTCAACTGTCGCGCGTCGGTTTTCCAAGAATCCATGACCAGTTGACAAAGAAAGTGGAAACAAACTGAAGTGGCTGCAGCTGTTTTTAAAAACAGTCTGGCCTTTCTAAGAAATCATTAAATATTAACCATGTTTCCTGTGGCCATCTTATGAATGAATTTAATTTTCAACCTTGTTTGATCGATGATCCGTTGAAAAAAAGAGTGGACAAATTCGCCTTCCACCTATTGGTCTTGCAAGCATCATTTAAAAGATGCTCAGCTATATTTGCAACCAATAATATAGGTAACAGCTCGCTTGATTAGATATCTGATTATTCAAAACTTTATTTTTAAAACATGCTTGATAATAAAGGTGATATAACTGTTCCGGTGAATAAGTCAAAAGTAAAGGTTAGTTGGTGTAAGGTGACTGGTTTTTGATTTAATGCTGCTGATATTCAAGAAGCAATATAATAGCAATATAATATTCAAGAAGCAATAATTCCGCGTACTTTCGATGACCTAGCTACAATCTTAGACAAAATGGAACATTTGGACCACCCCATCCTTCCCACCCCATTTCAATGATGCCAAAATGGCGCGTTTTTTTTCTCCTTCGCGCCTTCATCATTGCTTTGGGGGGACGGTGGGAGGGGGGTTAATTGTTCCTTTTTATTCTTTCTAAGATTGTAGATTAGCGATGGCGTCTAAGGTGTTTTCCTCCTGACTTACATATTCCATGTGCTGATCAACGTGTTTTAGAAGTGGAAGAATTACGGTAAAAGACCTATTAAGCCCCCAGGGGGCTTTTGTTTTTTTGCATTCGAGAGTGGGGGCCTATTAGAGAAGGGGGGGGGGGGGTTATTTAAAAATCTATTTTGCACATCAAAATAATAATGACTTTTGGGGCGGTAAGGCATGTAAAGAGTGGAGGCTATACCAAGTTGTAGTTTAGAATTCGAACGAGTCATTTATTCACCGAAATACAAGTTATACACATGAAACAAAACCATATAGTGTGCACATTTCACTCTGACGTCATGGTTTACCACTATTTTGTTGGGGGGGATGGAGAGGGGGGGGACTTAAAAGAGAGGGGGGCTTAATCGAAAATTATGGCTTTTGAGGGGGGCTTATTAGAGAGTAGGGCTTAAAGTGCTTCTACGATCAGAAAATCACTCGTCTTTTTTCTTCAAATTTCGAAAGTGTGTTTGCTTAACAGCCGACTCGCGAAATTTCAAGCTTTAATTTGGAGAAGTCAGTTTTTTTGTTTTGACTGAAATATTCCTATTTAGTGATCTCCCATTACTAACTTCGAAATCTTGAGAGAACTGTATCGAGGACAAATTGACGTAGAAAGCTCACAAGATTAAGAATGTAGTGTCTATAAACCCGGCTGATTTAGTATGCAGCACGGGAATTTTGAGCTATCAGACTCTCAAACTCGTGTTTTGCATACTTACTAAGCTGCATTCACACACAGTAATTTTAAACCAGTGAGTAAATGACGTCATTTTATCCTGGATCCAGCTCTCCGAGGCCTAATCAGTCAGTTATGAACGTGAGTAATGGTAGACCGTTAAATTATAGAGTTGTACTCAAAGTAAACAGTCTTCTGCTTGAAATTAAAGCTTGAAATTTCGCGAGTCGGGTGTTAAGCAAACACACTTTCGAAATTTCAAGAAAAAAGACAAGTGATTTTCTGATTTTCTGTTCGTAGTAGCACTTTAACAGAGAGAGAGGGGGGGGGGCTAAATAGAGCTTTTACGGTAAGTTAGCACAAGACGGCTATCGAATGTTTTTTTTTATGAACAATTTAAGCTCTTTAATAATTTATCTGAAGTTTCGCTTCATTTCTTCATTACTTTCCAAACCATTCATCCACTGCACACGCCCCATTCAGGTCCCAACCAATGCATATGCTCTGAAGATCATTTCTAAACGCGGCTTTCACTGACGCGTACCAGCCTTCGGTCGTAGAAGGTTTTTAAAATTTATACTACATATGACCTTTGCTTTCTTCTTTTACACGGGGAAACAGTTAAGACTTGCGCTGAAGGCGATTTTTAGGTTGGCTTTTTAAGTTCAAACTTCAGAACTTATAATTAAGAGATTTTTTTCACATCGTCTTCCGGAATTAGAAGTAGACTCGTTGCAAGTCGAGCGATGTTTTCCTTTCAAGTGTGTTCCGTCGCTAAAGTAAAGTGAACCAATTCAATTCAATTCAATTCAATTTTTATTCACACTTACTTGGCTGAAATACAAATGTTTATAATAGAAATAAATAAATAATAAACAAGCAGAGCATTATATTACGTGATTTTACCTTCTAGGAGAGAAGTGCGTAGTGGCCAAAGGAGCAAGGCTTTCGTGTTGGCCACTACCTCTGTGCAATTACAGATATGGGGGAAGTAGCAAAATCAAAATCAATGGGGGAAGAAGCAAAATCAACGTGTAGAAAATCAGATTCATACGATCGAGGAAGCCGTAAGTGCTCTGAACAGCAATGGCTATGATGTCGAAGTTAAAGTAGACGAACTCGAACAGTATGGACGTTGGGATAATTTAATTTTACTCTTTCTTCATAAACTAACGATTGTCGAATATAAATGAATAAACAGTGCACCAGTTCAGCTGAAATAGACGGGACTTAGCACGATGCAAAGTGAAATTAAGAATGGGGAGTAATAGAGAAATGTGGGAAACCCTTGATGAGAGCTCAACCTCCTGTATGTAGTTTGTATAGGACTTTGAAAAAAGACTTGGGGAAGAGATGCATTCGAAGTCGAACGATATTTTCCTATCAAATATGTTCGGGGAAGCAAACTATTTCTCCGTATGTTTCTATTCTTGTGAACGTGTGGACTCAAAAACATTAGAGCTCTAAAGACATAAACTGAAATAAATTGAAATGGCTGCACCTGTATAAACAGTCTGGCCTTCCTAAGAAAGCATTAAATATTAACCACGTTGCCTGTGGCATTCTGAAGCATAATTTACCGAGATCAAACTGAAACCTTTCAACCTTGTTTGATCGATGATCTGTTGGGAAAACCGTGGACAAATTCGCCTTCGAACTATTGATTTTGGAAGCAGTATTTACATATGATAGAGGTCTTATAAATGAAAACTTCACTTCCTTGATATATCCCTCTGGTCATTCTCTTCCCAAAAGCCTTAACCTCTGCACATGCCACTCCTCACAGCCCACAAGATTACTGGATTCAGGATTCAAGTGGGCAAGATATTTTGAGATGAGCTTTACAGGACAGCGTTTTGAGCCCGGTCTTTCGAAAAATTTCCCGTTGGATTCGTCATCTTTGTCATCAAGACCACCTTGATAATTCTTTGTAGCCAACACAGCTCCTTGCTCTTTACTCAATTCAAGACCTGCCAACTCTCCCGATTCTGCCGTGAGTCTCACGATTTTTTATCTTTTCTCACGGCCTCACAACACGACTTCCAATCTCACGGTTTTTGGGAAAAATCATTCTGAAATAAAGTATTACCATGACTTGTTCATGTTGAATAAAGTGCCATAAAGTGATCAACCAATAAAGGAGAACACTTATTTACCTAACTGTGTGATTTGCGTTTCTGTTTACCGTTTTTTGTCTCGTTCCCCGGACTCTACTTAGTACAAGACAGTACAAAAGTTAACCATTAACCCGACCTCGATTCCATGCGGAGTTTCCCAGTAGTGTTTGCAAGTTCATGTGAGGAAGGCATGCGGTTCGGATCCTGAAATGGCGGAGAAAAGAGTCAGAAATGAGGACCTCTTAGAGTCATCAAAGAAAGCGGCATCTAGTTACAACAGGGACCATAAATAAAGCAAGGCAACAATTACTAAAATAAGCAGTTCAAAGACCCATGTTCATCCAAGACGCATTGCGCGCCGCGCTGAATTTCGCAAATCGTCAGTGAGTGCTATTTTGAGAAAATAATCCTCGTTCATCCTGCTTATTTCCCCGAGTATCGCTATTTTTTGTGTGGTCGTCGTTTTCTTAACATCCTCTCTCTTCATTTTAGTTTGGGGTCAACCTGAAGGTAATTCTTCACAAACTTGTTGAAATATTGTCTTCCATTGTGAGGCTGTTGTCTCCTTGACTCTGTTATTTAATTATCCCGGCAAAACGTGACTTTTGTCCCGTTACTTTTTGATACATGGTCGCTGCCAAATGACCTCTGATCTCGAAGTTGACAGCGCTGTACAGTTGACCCGAAGGAAGATACCCGTCTCAGACTTTGCTTAGCTAGTATTTTTAAGCAAAGAAAAGAGAAGATTTGATACCTCCGAACATGTATCTGTCGTAGCGATATGCCAGATTTCAACTGCTGTCCGACCTTGGCGAATATTTTTATTATGCGGTTCTTATTTATCTGCGAATGAACCGGACTCGAGCGCGGTTTTGTATCCGATAAATGAGCATCCATCGAGTCAAAGGCGGTTTATTTCTCTTCCCAGCAATTTCTATAACGATAAGGTAAGCCTTATGGAGCACTAAAATTAAAATATATAGACTAGGAGTATTCAAGGCGATGGTAACTTATTTAATTGGAATCCTTTACCGCGTCGCTTTTAGTTAACCATATTAGTAAATGCAAGCGAAACGATCAACTTCCCTCGGTTCCTCAGTCGCTGAAAGTTTACATGATGAACCACACATATTTGCAGCGTTTTTGGAGGAAGTGATGTCTTTCGTAGGCACAAAAAGATTCAAATAAATCACAGCAATATAGAAAAATAAATCTATTCTCATTTCGTTGTTATGAGTTAGTTACCAATCAGATCGCAAGAATGAACAATAGAGACGGTTAAAAACTATAACAAACGTGCGCAAGGCCTCTTGGATGAACATGGGTCTTTAAAACACTTGGTAAAGGGACACGTTAATCTTAATCGGAAAAAAAATAGAATGTCACTATTTTTTGTAGAATCTCCCTTTTCTACTTTCTTTTTTCTTTTTTTTTTCCACGAGTCTCCAGATTTTCCTTTATCAAGGCTTGGCGGGTCTGCAATTCATAGTTTTCTTCACCAGCTGGAGACTTCCTCAAAGCAAGCATGGTTTTCTTCATCGTTTTCTGGTTTTCTCTTCCTCTTTCAGACCAAAGAAGAGGCTTATGAAGAACCATGCTGTCTGTTGCAGTTTGCCAGGATTTAGTGTGTCAAACTCAGCGAGCTCTCCTTCTTTTACGATCTCTTTTGTCAACGCTTGCTTGTGTGCTGTGGGGGTTATGTCGCCTCTTTTGCTCAGAGGTTTTAAATACTTGCTGAGGGTTTTGTTTGCTTCTGTAAAATGAGAGTCTGCGATAATCGAAAACGGCTTGTTCAATGGTGGACTTCTCAAGTGCCCTGCATCAAGCACTCCCCGAACAGCGGTAAGCGATTTCTTGTTGTAAAATCCCACGTCTCGCTTTCTTGCAGATAAATAGAACTTCTGAAGGCACTTATTTAATTGTGCTGGTGACATTTCTTGAACTGGTGTCTCAAATTCGTCTTGCTGTTGAAATGTTTCATATATAGTGCTCGACAGTGCACGTAAACCAGCCATTGTACCTTTGTTATGCCTTGAAATTTGAGTTTGGAAAGATTAAACAACTCACCATTAAATACAGTCAAACCAAACTTTGTTGCCATTTTTGTATTTTTCGGAATAGCCGCCTCGTTTATGGATAAAATTTGCTCCTCGTTAACCGAAGCAAAACGGGAAGCCATTTTGTTTTTCTCCGTTTGCTCGGAGGTGAATAGTACTGGCTATTCACTTCCGAACTAGCCAATCAGAATATGCAAAAAGCACTATTCACTTGTGTGGTATATACTAACACCAGATATTCTCCAAAGATCTATATTTGAAATCAGTTTTCCCGTTTACAAACAAGAAGCTGTGAACAATTTGAAAACAATCGAGTTAAGCCAGCATCACAGACAACGCAGAGCTGCCATCTTGTTTTCGTTTGCCCTGATTACCCATGATCCTCCAACAAGCGTGAAGTCGTCTTTGCAATAGTTCTCCATCTTTTTGAGTATGATCTCTGGATCCTTTCTTTGGTTTTCGGTGTTGAATTCCATTGCATCAATAACATCCAAAGCATCTGGGCCTATACAGGTGACCAAGGTTGCGATTCTCCGTTCCTTGTTCCTGTTCTGATTTTCCGAGTCTCTGAGTTGGGCAGCGATCTTATAATTCGACCATAGCCCGTTTCACGGATAATGGACGCCATACTGAATAAATTGAATTCACAAAGGACTATGGGTCAAAAAGGGGGCATCATTTCCAAGATGGCGTAGCTCGGGCGTGGAGCCAGATGCGGAAAATGATGTTGATTATTTTAAAGGCTGGGGAGTAGAAAAGTTGAAATCCAATTTGACAGAAAGAGAAGTCCCTATAGGAAACACAAACAAACAAGGATTATTAAACCTTGCCGTCTTTTAAACTGGATCAATGTGGAAAAATATTGGGATGAAAGTCAGTAAATTATGGTGTTTGACTGAATTCAAAGCCGGTGTAATTGTGTCACAGTGATCTCCAATAATCAATAACCAATAATTCCCTGGTCTCGAAATTTTTGTTTGAACAAAAAGGATGTAGTCGGACGAGTTTATTGCATTCACCAGCTCGTTTTATACAGCTACTGCAGAACAAACCATGCACATATATGTGGCATAAACTCTTACTAATGAGCAGTCTCCCTCAATTTATAACATTGATACCCATATTTAAATTCGGAAAACAAGGCCATAGCCATCAAGACAGGAGGATAGGAGGCATTGAGATGGAAAATCACTATTTTTTCCGGGCATGTTAAAGAACCGAAATACCATGGAGTCAGTGGCAACATTGCCTTCTGTTTTGTAAAAGCAAAGGTTGGTGATTCTCTATTTCCCATTTTATGACACCGTGACATCCTTTTTTTGGTTTTGTAATTTATATTAACTGATGAACGTAACCACCTTACAGGTTGTTCGTGAGACAACAGTTTCTGCTGTCCCATACACATCCTGAAAGCACTCGTTTCACTGACAATGTGTCAACTTAACATGGAAAGAAACTTTCCTCAAAGATCAGAATGTGAAATGGCTGTGCGACTCCTGCTCTACTTAATCTTATTAATTAGACAGAATTTAACCCTCTCGAATTAAGGTGTAAAACAAATTTACATTTCTTAGGCTATGTTGTTCAAAGAATGGGCAATGCTATCATCTCAAGGAACCACTATCCAGTGGTTAGCTTATTTGGTTTTGTGAAGACTTATCCTCTGAATAGCATTTTATCTGGTGCACAGTTTTATCCATTCTTTTCACAACTGTGCTTAATGTCCAATTCAGGGTCCATATGTTGAAGAAAAAAATAAGTGATAGGATTGTAACCTCTTTTCAGTTTCGAATTTGACTGGGTTAAATATATTTTTTAAAAACTGTATCATTAAAAAAAATTTAAATAAATCCAGTGTCACATAACTAGATGTACAAAATTATTGACAGTGCAGAGGTATGATCGGTTCTTGAAAGTTGACAATTGCACAAATAACTATTGCCATGTGGTCAAATAGGTCAAATATCTCCAAGGGTAGCTCAGATGTTAAGATGTCAAAATCCTTCACTCTGCCAATCACTCACTCAATATGAATTCGCGCATTTGCCACCTGCTTAGTGCGAGCATCAACTTCCAAGGAAAACTGCTGCTTCTTCTTCAGAAAAGGGGAGATAGCAAGGTTTACTTGATAGGGAAGCAGATGCTCTTGTATGTTAAAGCCTCTATCTGCAAGGACAGAAACTTTCCTTGACAAGTCTTTTGTCACTCATTCCTCCTCCTGCCGCACATGACACAAAGGAAACTGTTCCCACAGGTGTGCAGGCAACCAACAGCTTAGCAGTAGTTCTTCCTTTCTAAAATGAATATATCTGTCCATTAGCCAGGGCTAACGAGGGCCTCTGAAGAGGCACTTCAGTACAGTCAATGATGGCAATGACATTCTTATAGTTCTTAAAACAATCAGGGTAGTAATTTCTGTGGTTGTTCTAGTGTTGGCCAGAAGATGAGAGGCTTTCGCTCTAATGCAAGATGAGGAAGCCATGTGGACAGAATAACTGTCGCAAGACTTGAAGATACTCCAAACAAATGACCAAAGAACTGGCTATTTAACACTAAGTTGTAACTTCATCAGTGTTATCAACAGTTCATTTTCAGGTAACAAAACTCTTTCTGGCCCGGGCTCCTTGCTTTGGCCCATCTGATACCTCTTGAGTTTGTTTGACCCTGGTCCCTTGTAATATTGCATGAAGGGCACTTTTTCTTTAACTTGATCATAAATCCGTTTAAATAAACCATAATTTTCTAGTCCAGTGTATATCTTCATAAGGGAATCAGAATGTTTTATTTTGTCACTCTATAGAACAATAGTCTCCCTTGGTGCTTTCAATAATGATATTACTTGGTTTGCTTCAGAAAGAGACTTTTGTAGCTGTTCATTTTCATTTTTGAGCCTTTCATTTTCCTCAAGTATGGACAAAATTTGCTTTCATAGTCCAGTTTGACAAGCAAATTCAATTCAAGATCCACTTTGTTAATACATACAGTATGTGTGATCATTTTCCCAGGCTTTTGAAATCGATGTCAGAGACTCACTTGCTTCCTTTGTATTGTTTTCAGGTAGAGCTTCAGTATTTTTTTTCAGGTAGAACTCCTGCATTGTCTACAGGGAGAACTTCAAGCTTTTTAGATTCCCTATTGCTTGTCTGGATATGGTTTTCTTTTCTCTTAATGGCACCTGTTCGAGTGGTTATGAACAGATCACTCTGCTCATCAACAACATTCTAGGACTCTATAATTCTTGAAACCTCTTGATTATGAGTTTCCCTATTCTGTATCATACCCCCTCAACCAGAGCTCAGGGTGTGGGTGGTCTCCCAGGGGTTTACCATGTACAAAATGATTACTGCAGACCTTTGTGTTTGCTATCACTTAAAAGTTTTCGCCATTGATAAGTCTCTCCCATAATTTAAGGTGCTTTTGCTTAAACAATGAACATGGGGTTTTATAACACACCTGCAATCAAGCATTTGTATCAACCTTCAGAAGTTTTATATTAGCTTAGATAGATGTATCTCTTCTAATATCAAAGAAAAACTTATAACTTCAGTTAAAAGAAACGGAGTGAATAAAACCAAATGATGTTGCAACAACACCACGCCACAGTTCTGTTGACAAACAAATTAAGCACACACATGCTTGTTAACTTCCAGAAATGTGAGATCAGTTCTTTAAAATCACATGCGAAAAATATCACCTTTCTGGATTTCTCCAACCACTGGAACAGCCAAACACGGTACAGTGGTCACCTCCACCCATATATTAATTCAGCGATATTGTCGCATGCGACTTGACAAGAGTGAAATTTCCGCAATCTCCAAGTTCACAGCGTCAACAACGAGCCAGCGGCGAAGCGATGCCGCCTTTTTGACCCATAGTCCTTTGCGAAATCAATTTATTCAATATGGTGTCCACTATCCGTGAAACGGGCTATGCACGTCTGAGGCGTTGCCACTTAACATTAAGATCTCCACCACTTAATTCTAGCTTTTCCGGAAGCGGTATATTTACAGGCACAGTGACCACAGTGGGTTGAGTACTCAGCAGATTCTGAGCAGAGGTAGTGCTTTCTACTTCTTCTGGAGACTGGGGATGGCATATTCAATTCACACGAGAACAGCATCTAAACGATACACTGAAGGACAGCAAAATTGGCAACTCACCAAATCTCAGAAATCTGCTCCAGTCAGGAGGACGAGCGACAGAAGTCAGCACAGTTTCTTCTGACATTATATAACGTACTTGTAAAGCGATACACTCATACAAAACTGAAGAACACAATGCAGTAAAACGCACAGAACGCGGCAGCCCATCCGGGAACTTCCTACCACCTGCATGAGCCCTTGAGGGCCTTGGACTAACAATTTTCGGTTAGCTGTTGCACGTTAGCTGTCTGCCCGTATTCGGGACTTAAGCCTGGTTTTCATATGTCGGGAAAATCCCAGACGATCGGGGATTTCACTATTTCCCAACCGTCCCATATTTATGCCGAGATAACGAAAACCGCAGAAATGTGGGACGCATCGGCAAAATAGAAACCTTCCCGATTTTCCTGATTTGTCCTCGACCATCCCGGCCCAGACGATCGGGGATGTCTACGATTTCCAGTTTTCATTAATCGGCATAATCTGAGATGGTCGGGAAACAGTGACATCCCCGATTGTCTGGGATTTTCCCGAGATATGAAAACTAGGCTTTAAGAGTCGCGGGTAACAAATAGCCGGCTACCATGTTTGTTTTCATTCTTTCGTTCACTTCTGTTTTAGCTGGGAAATCGTCTTAAAAATTACGTTTCTGTGAAAAAGAATTCGATAATTAGTAGGCGAAAGAGTTCTAAAGGTAGTATTTTCTCTCAAACGTGGGATTGTGATGTTTTAGGGTGCAAAAAAACCTTGCGGTAAATCACTTACCTCTATAGCGTGGTCTAGCCGTACAAACGTGAACCTCAAACCGCAAACCTGACGGCAAGGCACTGGTCACGTGACTTCTTGACGTTCGCGGTTCGCAGAAAATGCCGAAAAACCTCAATCTTAAGGTCTCTAATATCGTCTCACACCTTACACACAAACACACACACCCCTCTCCCTAGGGGCACCCAACGAGTCAAATCAGCCAAAAGCTGTAGAAAGGCATTTTTAAGTACCTTATGGTGTTTGAAGTCTGTTTAAAGTGATGTTTTCATAAGCTAGAAGAAGTTCATCTGTTCGGATTCCCTAGCTGAAATTTTAATTGACCGAAAATGTTAGAGAACAAAATCTTCCTTTGAGAAAATGCAAGCTGAAATGAACTTTCCACGAACTTTCTAGGGAACTATTTTCTTTCGGAAAATGTTAGCTGACGTTTTTGACTGTCAAAAACCGCAATTACGACCTTTTCGAAAACCTCAGAGGCTATGATTTCCCCATTCCGAATCTTTTAGGCCACGTTTTAGTTACGAAAATCCGAGTGCACTCTTTAATCGACGCCGAAAGTACAAGGCGAATTACCCTCCACCGAACAGATATCTACCGAAACTTGTCGTTGGGTGCCCCTGTCTCCCCCACTGATCAAAGCAGAGATCAGTAGCATACTACATGTCTACACTGCACAGCAAGCGTTTCCGTGGGTTTCCGAGCAAGGAAAGACCGAGCAACGGGGTTTTCGATGTTTTAGCCGCGCAAAAACTGGGGCGAGAGCGAAAAGCATAAAAAAAATCCCTTTGCTCGACATTTCTTTGCTCGGAAACCCACGAAACGCTTGCTACGAAGGCTATCCATGTCATCAGTAATGATTTTTCTTTCCAACTCCCGTCGTAACCGATCTTTGTTATGGTTATCATGTCCTTTTTATTGTGCAATGTTAGCATTTCGTAGGTAATCTGCGGTCTAGCTCAGCTCCAACTGGTGTGCTCAAGGGTAACTTTGGGTGTAGCCCATACCCGGAATTCATTACCCTCCCCTCCCTAGTCACGCATGCATTCGCAAGCCGTCAGTGTTATCAACGTCATTCTCGTCGCCAGAGCCTCCCTTTCTTTTGGTCACGTGGTCGGAGAAACGGTGGGCTCTGGTAGCAGCAATTACTGGATGTTGTAAATCACGGACATCCGTTAGCGCATGTCAAATAGCCAAGAATGTATTTGCTTATGCTCGGATATGTCAGATATGTATACTCAGGGAGGGAATGACAGTCCAGCTTTGGCTTTTATGATGGTTCTTGAAAGCTGGTTCGGCGAAGCTTTGAAAGAGACTTAAATTTCGTTGAAATTAGAAAATTTATTATAGGAAAAGGGAACAACAGTAGTTGTACAGAAACGAGACTGGCTGTGTATTTTGCCCAAGGGGTTTCGAAAATCGTTGATATTCCAGCTTCTCTCGTTCGTGGTGGACGATCGATGTTGATACGGTTGAAAGCAGTTGTGTTCTTGTAGTTTCGCCACTGAATGCGCTTATTTCCGACCAAATTGAAGAGTTGAAGGCACTAAGTGTTGCCTTGAAGGTTTATAAGCAAAGTAACCAAGACGTAGTTCGATCAACTGGTGAGAATGTCAAATTCCCTTGTTGATTTGTGCAAAATAACTCACTCGTAACGGTAAGCGCAAACGCGTGGCTCTGGGGACAAGAATGACAGGAAGTGCGCAGTAATTCATCACTTAATTGTTGGTGCGCTTTCAATTTTTATTAGCCAGTGAAAAAATTCGAATTTTGCGTTGCAACCAGAGCCACTCTTTACGGTAAGTCAAAACGAGTGGCTCTGGGGACGAGAATGTGCCAAGGTCATCTTGGTCTTTTGTCTTTTTAGTAAACATTCCATTTAGTATTTTTTCTTGTTCATCAATAAAGTAAACCGCAGAACTGAAGTCTTTTCACTGAACAACACATCGAACATTTCCGGTTCACTTCCTCGGAGCGAGTTTCAAAAATGTTTCGCTTGTTCTTCTTGTTGGCTTTGGCCATTTTCTTAGCCGGTTCACTGGGAACATCACAGAGAAAGTCTAAAAATCAGGTAACATAAAAAATGAGAATTTAAGTCGGCAATTGTATTTTAGAAGTCAAGAAACGGGCTACAAATTCTGCGTTAGCTTGTGTTCGCTTTTTGAACAAGCGCAAAACAGCAGAAGATAAATGACGCCTTTCACGGGACAGAAGCGACAAGCGACATGGCTCCGAAAACAGGCGACAATCTTCTCCCAAAACGCCGACAACCGACAGAAATTGACAGAAAACGCGCGACAGTTTGCGACAGCGACAATTCACTTTCCATTCCTCATTTGTTTCTTTGCGACAGGGACATTTGTCCATAGCGAAATATGCTACAGACAGGGTCCTAAACGAGCGAAAAAGCGACACCAGTCCACCCCTTGTAAGGCCTCTCTCATTGCGCTCGCTGTTACCCAGTCCCACCGCATTGTAGAAACGCCTGGCAAAAATTTGCTCTAGTGTTCCGTGATTCATGTTAGGTAGTTTATTTTACCTCACAAATGGTATCTTTGTAGATCAGATAAAAGTTTAGAAGCAACATAAACCTCAATTTTGTGATCTCTAACGAGAACTGAGGGAAATGTGGTTCTATTTGTTCTATTAGAACCCATTTTTGCTTTATATACTCGGGGAGTCAGTTTACAGTGTACTAGTGGTGGAGTCAAGAATGAGTAAGCTTAATTACTGGATCACTGAGTGGCGTAGTAATTATTTCAGATATTGTTTCATCTACTGTTGAAATTTTGGCCAGATTTAGGTAAAGGAAACAAAAGAAAAGTAAACTGAATAGCTTTTAAGATTGTTCCAAATGTATGAATTGCCAAATGACAAATGTGAGGTCAAAGTTCCAAACTTGAAAAAATTAGAATATGTAAGCTTATTTCTTGTAGAGCGTTAAATTTTCTAGGACTTTGAAATCAAAATCAGTGGCTTCGATTCACTATAGTCAGTACACTGCTCGAGTGTTCATTGCAACAGTTTTCCTCGTAATTTATATTTTATTGTAAATAAATAGCTCTTGTAGCTATTAATTGTTTATGGCATTCACATACACTGTATTGAGCGGCAACCTTCGTTTGTGAATAGACTGGTGGACCAACAACCAATCAGAAAAGCTGTAGAGCTGTAAGTTGCTGTAAGGATGGTGAGTGCAAATTGAAAGTGAAATATTTTATGGTATAGTTTAACTCATTCACTAGTAGAGTAGCCATATTTTCTACTGATTGTATGTCTTCAGGTTCACTTGTTTTTAAGTCTGACAATTACAACTGTGTATTGCTGAATGATTAATTATAAGTATTTTTAGGTATCTTTAGAGTCATATAGAGAAAAAGCTTCGATACTGACAGGAGGATTTAATTTCAAATTCTCCATTAACAATGTAATTTTATGTAATTAAAGGCATATTAAGTGATCAAAATAATTATTGTTTAATACAACATGTAAGAATGTTCAGTGGGCTTATAGTTTAGAGCTTGAAAAAAGAGCTTTAACTGTAATATTTCTAGACAAAGTTAAGCAATGTTTTTTTAGGCTTAAAATGTTAATAGTCATTTGAATTCAAGAATCAAAGGTTTCCTTATTCTCGCTTATTATTTTCTGTGTGCACTTTATAATTATTTTGCAAAAAATCTGAGGGCTTATTTTATGAAAATTAAATTTTACGGTAAGGCATATTGAATTTTTCAATTAAATTTTGTTATTTCTTTAATCTCGCAAAAACCCAGTTAATTTAAAAGGCATTTCTCTTACTGTCCTAGGTAGCAGCCTGAACACAAACTACATTGTAACCTCTAATGAAATAATAATAATAACAATAATAATAATAATAATAACAATAATAATAATAATAATAGACTGCATAGGTTACGCTGTGCACCCTATGTTTTACCATTTTAGCATCCATACGTTTGTCAACTGCCATAAAATACCTTTATTAAAGTCTCAAATGTTTCTAGCCAAGCACAAATGCTCTACTAATTGAGGAGACTAAATCAAATGTTGGTTTTTTTAGCTTTCTACAATACCACTTACAGAGTAAATGAGTCTCATATGCGCAATCAATTAAAAACTTAAAAGGACCACAATAATCGACCACAGAACATTGTGGATGCAAGCACGTCATCTTCAAAATTTTCTGTTATACAGAAAATACTGACTTTCAGATTCTGTCTACAAAAATTTTAAAATTTTCTTCTTTTTTGTTAATACAATAACTATTAAGTATAATTGAAGGGCTTGGTGGAAAACTATGCTCGGTGGATTTTTAGGTGAACGCATTTTTTGGCCCGTGTTTTCTCAAAGACTAAGTGCAAAGCAGGGAAAAAAATATAGGGCAGTGTTAACAACATAAAAACAAGCCTGTATGAAAAAAAAAAACCAGCAATTTTGGAGCTAAATAAAAAAAGTCCCAAAAATCCACTTAGCATAGTTTTCCACCAAGCCCTTCAATTTCATGTTTAAGTTTCGTCCATTCTATTTTTAGCCAGTATTAAATTTTTGTTTAATGAAATCACAAAAACCATCAAGGAATAATTACTACTCAAGAAAATAAGTAAGAAGTTTAACTCAGGTAATGAAGTTAATATACCATTGCTTAAATGGTAATATCTAGTGAATATCTAGTGATTATTTCGTCTATAATGAAGTAACATTTGTTACACTCGCTCATTTCATAATGGTGGATGGTCACTAACTGCATGGTTTCACTGTGGTAATTAGTCAGTTTTCACTTTGACTGTGAAATCATCTCTGTGAAATCATCTTTGTTTAGTTTTAGATCATTACTTCTTCTAATGAATCAATTCAAGTTAACCACCTCTTCCTTCCCCCTGAGTTGTTAGGAAACCTAAGACCCTGCAAACTATTAGACCTAAGACCTAAGACCCCGAAAACTAAGACCCATTTATTTGTCACTTTTTCAGGGGGTCTTAGTTTTCCTAATTTACCTATGGTAATTACGAAAACTAAGACCACCAACTTATGATTGAAAAAAGAAGAAGAACTAGATGCAAATATGTTATTTCCACTTTCTTGTCAACCTTCCCATTTGAGTCTTAGTTTTCCTAATTTACCTATGGTAATTGCAAAAACTAAGACCCCCGCTAACGACTGGAAAAAATAGAAGAAAAAAAATGCAAATTTGTGAATTCCACTTTCTTTTCAATGTTTGTGCAGCGCGAGTACAATCGCTAGCATGACTATAGTGAAATGCATCACAAGTGACACAGCCCATTTGCCTTGCAAATCTTCCCAAAGGAAGCAAAGAGGTGCAAACAATGTGGAAACGATTTCTGCCACCGTATATGTGTCATACCACATGATTTGGTTTTTGAATGCAAGGAGAGGTTCTACTTGCCATTGAACGGTGACTGAAAGAATAAACAGGCATCTAGTAAAGAAGCAACACGGTACTACCATGCCTGACATGTCCTGTAAGAAAGCACACTTTTGCTACTTTTCAAAGGAATACATTGTGTTATTCCTTCCGATATATGCGAAAAATTGCAAGAATCACGCAAAGTTCATCTCAAAGACCAATTTTTGCTGAGCTTCTGATTTAATTTGTTTGCCATTCTAACAGGTGACTATTGGATACTGCTGGAAAAAATCTCAAGGAGTATCAAAGTACAAGATTATCAGTGACCTTTGAACATACATTGTTGTTGTAAAGTAGATGTTATTCAAAAATTGTGGTTAATTTCCATTGTAAAAAAACAAAACAAAACAAAGCCTGCAATCAAGTTCAGTTAATATACTTGTCAGTGATATTCATTAACTTGGAGGCGTTTTCCAGTTATAGTTTGTTTCTTAATAATTAGTTGAGTTTTGTTTATAATGGACATGATGAATCTTACATGAACTTGTACTATGTGTGTATAAGGACATATATATATATATATATATTCAAGTTGATAAATGTTCAGTTTTATAGACTGATTTAGTGACTTTTTTGTTACTTAGTAAATATGAGGATGATGTCAGCATGGTGGGCACAGGGGTGGAGACACTAAATAAATGACATATTTGCATTTTTTTCTTCTATTTTTTCCAGTCGTTAGTGGGGATCTTAGTTTTTGTAATTACCGTACTAGGTAAATAAGGAAAACTAAGACTCAAACGGGAATGTTGACAAGAAAGTGGAAATAGCATATTTGCATCTAGTTCGTCTTTTCTTTCAATCGTTAGTGGGGGTCTTAGTTTTTGTAATTACCATAGGTAAATTAGGAAGACTAAGACCCCCTGAAAAAGTGACAAAGAAAGAAAACCAAATGGGTCTTAGTGTTCGGGGTCTTAGGTTTATGGGTCTTAGTTTTCGGGGTCTTAGGTCTTTAAGGTCTTAGTTTTCGGGGTCTTAGGTTCCGTAACAACCCCTCCTTCCCCCCAGACTGGCTGACAAAAAGAAGAAAGAAAAACTCAATGCATCAAAGGAAGAAAAAAGTTTTCAGTCTTTGTAGACTTTAATTATTCTCTCACTTACATGTACATTAAAGAATATTTAGAGGACTGTTTTCTAATAAAACATGGCTGTTATCATGGATGTAATATATTTGCTCACAAATATAAGTGTATCTCAGAAACAAGAAAAATGTACAGATAAAATTATTAAGAACCAGAAAAATAGAATAATATTAAGATCTGTGCCCCCCATGCTCACAAGCCTTGTAGCAGCCAGTGTTGTGTACTTTCTATGCACTGACGTACTTTGGGTTAAACCATGCTGATTAATTTGCACCTCTAATATTCAATTTAATTTTTATTCTTACAGGAAAGGATGGAAAAGATGGACAAAATGGTTAGTAAGCCACATTTTAAATCTGACTTGTTGTAGTAACCTTTCTCAATTTGTAGTTCCTATCTGACTCTAATACCTGGAAACAATCTGAATAAATTATTTTTTATTAGGATCTCAATTAAATTTCTATAATTTTTTTCGTTCACCAACAAACTGCTTACAGTGGATCATTGGTTCTGTGTGTTATTGAGTCATCTTAACATTGATGAATACTCTCATGAAGGAGTTGTTTACTATCAGATCATGTTTACATTAGTGTAATTAATAGTTAATGCAAGTTTCTTATGGTATAGGCTGATAAACCATGCGGGATGTTGGAAGAACACTCGAAGAGCTGCAGGTGAGTGTTTTACGGAGTCTTCTAGTGTTCTTCCAACATCCCAGGTGGTTTATCAGCCTTTAAACCATAGAAACTTGTGGTATATTGCTTTTATATACATTGTAATAATCCAGAAGATGCGTGAAATTTCCATGAGTTTACCTCCACAATAAACCATGGCTGATTGACGAATCAGGGTGCGTGCATTGATTTTGCTATTATATAATAATATATATTTTTTACCTTATGTTCAATGTACAATAATATTTTATTAATTCAGTTGTTAAGTCGCTTTTGTCAGTATTGTTATTATCATTATTATTATTATTATTATTATTATTGTATTAATAAAAGTTTGATTTGCCATGATGGAATGAATGATAAATAAATGTAGTCAAGTTTTTTAGGCTGATATAATGATCATATAATTATATGTCATGGTTCAATTTTATCCTTGGTTTAAATTTTTCTCATTTGTGGTTGGGCTACCTGTGGTAGCTCACACTATAGTCATTGAAATTGCCTGTAACATTTCCTTGGGAGTAACAAAACAAATCTGGATTGCATCATCCTTACTGTTGAATATAGTCAAATCCAGGCTCCAAGTCTGAATGTTCTCTTTTTTTATTTGTAAGCAGCATATTTAAAGTACAGTATATTTATTTAGTAAAATTTACGATGCTTTTGGGCAGAATTACTTCCTCGACTTTTCACAGCATTCATAGCATGAATTTCAACCAAATAAAAGGCAGCAGTGTTTATTCTGCAGCAAGGTTTATTAAGTTGCCTCCTACCAAGTGGATTGGTGATGTGTTCCAGTCTTTGTATCTGCAGTTTTTGAACTGAAAATCTGCAGTTTGCAAAATGAAATATGTAGTGGCTTTGTGAAGTGAAAATCTGTAGTTTGCGAAATTAAAAGCACACAAACAAGCAATTGCATGTCAAATGTTTACATTTAAAACCATGAAGGGAAACATGATCCCCTCAATTGCATGTGGTAATGCAACACGCATTTTATCAGCCAAAGCTTTTTGCTCAAACTTCAGCAGCTTAGAATGAAGGCAAAATAAATGAGATACATTTTTCACAGGCTGTGGGAAATCCAAAATCTTTTGACCTTGAAAATCATCGTAGGTGCAGAAAATTTCTTTTGACTACAAAAATTGTCAGTGCGACAGCCAGTTCAAAAGGCCACAAGTAGATAACTCCAGCCATTCGAATATGTTTTGGCAAAGGGATAACCCTGGCCGTGCAAACAGATGAGATGCCTGCCAGAGGTTATTTTTTTGTTTGCATTTGAAAGACGGCACCCTAGCTGTGCAAATGCATGCAACCTTTTTTTTTTTTGTTTTAGCTCATATCAAGCCTTGGCAGACATGCACCTTAATCTTTACTTACATATTATTTCTTTATTTATTTGCTTGTTTGTTTATGAAAGACATGATCGAATGAACAAAATAAAACAAAAATATTTTTTTTATTTAATCATATTACAATACATGTTCACCCCAGGAGCTAAATTAGCTCATCACAGGATCTTAATACCTAAACTTTCAATTACAAAAGAATAATTTTTGGCTCGTTTTTTTTTTATATTCCTGGAGTGACATATCTCTTATCATTTTCTCCCTGAAGGTTTTGACATTTAGCAATTTTTCTCTTCAGAAATTAATAGACGAGGGTGAAATATTGTCTTAAAAAATCACATTACAGATTTACATATCGCACGTTCAGTGCACTCTCTTAATCTACTACTTAATCTACTACTTAATCGATAACTTCTAGTGCAAAGTATGAAGTAACAGCAAAATTAAACCTTTGGCACAATTTTACTAAATGGTAGCCCACACATGTACCCTATGGGTACCTATTTTTGGGGTATGGTATGGTAATGTATGATAATTTGTTTAAAACAAAAAGGAGGAAAATTTTAAACCAAGGATAAAATTGAAACATAAGTAACATAATTTATACTATAATAATTATTTTCTACAAATACATGTACATGGCTTAATTTATATATGCCTGGTTCATGAGCTTCTCTTGATGTTTTCTTTGGGTTTTATAATTATGTGTGTGACCAGAATCAGCCAAAACAACATGTTTAACAAGGAAAACTCATAACAAGATGAGTTAATCATAACTAAGTGAAGCACAATCGTCCGGGTGAGTGTAGTCCTGAGAAGGACTGTTTGTGGTGACATTGACTAACGTTTCGACAACCTGAGCGGAAGTCATCATCAGAGTCAAGTGATTGGAGTAACGTCAGGAGATGGTATAAGTACTCTGGTCGTTGATGTGATTGGTCAACGAAGTCGTGATGTTATTGGTTGTCTGTCAGTTAAGCCGTGATGTTATTGGCTGTGAAGACTGTAAACCGTGGTTGGTGCGTTTCGATTCGTCTTTTGTTAGTCAAATGTTCGTAGGTGTATTGTTAGTCAAATTAGTCGGTGTGTCTATTGTTTGTCTGTTGTTGATATCGTCAATAAGTCGTTTGTAAGGTGCGGGAAGCTGTTGACAACGGTTCAGTGGTGTCTGTTCTAAGTTAGTAAACCAACTTTCCAGTGCGATCCGTTGGTGGTAGTTAGTACAGTAGGTAATGCATTTAGCAGAGTCCCAGTCGGTTGTGTGGTTTGTCAGTAAATGGTGCTCAGCAATGTTATTGTTGATGTCACCATTTCTCGTCGCTCGTTTGTGTTCAGTCAGTCTTACGTTCAAATTTCTGCCAGTCTCACCGATATAAGTGGCCTGACAGTCGCAGCATTCGATCTTGTAAACTGCTCCCTGTCTGTCCTTTGGTTCGTCTTTGTCCTTAACGTTCGTCAATAATTGTCGTAAAGTTGTGATGGGTCTGTGAGCAACACGGATATCGTAAGGTTGTAGTATCCGTGCAATTGTCTCAGAAGTTCCTTTGATGTATGGTATAGTCGCTGTAGTGACTGGTGTCGGGTTAGTGTTGGTAGCGTTTGGTTCTGTCCTGTAAGTGTTGCGTCTAACAAAGTCGCGGTTGTAGTTGTTCTTACTGAAAACGTTGTCTAAGTATTTGCGTTCGTCTGCTAAACTGTCGCTCGAGTCGCAAACTAGTTGCGCTCGTCTCGTTAAGGTCCGTATTGTTGTTGCTTTGTGTGAAGTAGGGTTGTAAGATGATTCGTCAAGTAGTCTGTCACTGTTCACCAGTATTCCACTCCAACTGGCTCTAGATTGTACTGAGACCGCCATCAAGAACTCCACGTTACAACTGCCATTACCAACAGACGACTTAATGGACTTACTGAACCTTTGCCTTACGTCTACCTACTTTCAGTACAACAGCAAACACTACAAACAATTGCACGGGACAGCTATGGGCTCACCAGTTTCCGCTGTTGTAGCAGAGATAATCATGCAAAACATCGAGGAACAAGCCCTTGCGACTTACGAACGAACGCTACCGCTCTGGCTACGTTACGTCGACGACACTTTCACAGCTGTACACAAAGACGAAATCGACGATTTTCACGAACACCTCAACAGACAGAACGCCCACATACAGTTTACCAAGGAGATCGAGGAAAATGGTAAGATACCTTTTCTAGACTGCCTTGTTAGCCGTGACAACAACAGACTACAGACGACAGTTTACAGAAAACCCACACACACTGACAGACTACTTGACGAATCATCTTACAACCCTACTTCACACAAAGCAACAACAATACGGACCTTAACGAGACGAGCGCAACTAGTTTGCGACTCGAGCGACAGTTTAGCAGACGAACGCAAATACTTAGACAACGTTTTCAGTAAGAACAACTACAACCGCGACTTTGTTAGACGCAACACTTACAGGACAGAACCAAACGCTACCAACACTAACCCGACACCAGTCACTACAGCGACTATACCATACATCAAAGGAACTTCTGAGACAATTGCACGGATACTACAACCTTACGATATCCGTGTCGCTCACAGACCCATCACAACTTTACGACAATTATTGACGAACGTTAAGGACAAAGACGAACCAAAGGACAGACAGAGAGCAGTTTACAAGATCGAATGCTGCGACTGTCAGGCCACTTATATCGGTGAGACTGGCAGAAATTTGAACGTAAGACTGACTGAACACAAACGAGCGACGAGAAGTGGTGACATCAACAATAACATTGCTGAGCACCATTTACTGACAAACCACACAATCGACTGGGACTCTGCTAAATGCATTACCTACTGTACTAACTACCACCAACAGATCGCACTGGAAAGTTGGTTTACTAACTTAGAACAGACACCACTGAACCGTTGTCAACAGCTTCCCGCACCTTACAAACGACTTATTGACGATATCAACAACAGACAAACAATAGACACACCGACTAATTTGACTAACAATACACCTACGAACATTTGACTAACAAAAGACGAATCGAAACGCACCAACCACGGTTTACAGTCTTCACAGCCAATAACATCACTGCTTAACTGACAGACAACCAATAACATCACGACTTCGTTGACCAATCACATCAACGACCAGAGTACTTATACCATCTCCTGACGTTACTCCAATCACTTGACTCTGATGATGACTTCCGCTCAGGTAGGAAACGTCAGTCAATGTCAACACAAACAGTCCTTCTCAGGACTACACTCACCCGGACGATCGTGCTTCACTTACTTATGATATGACTCCTGGGTTCAAACCATTTACGGAGATGGGTTAATTTTAGAAAATTATTTTGATTTCACTTAATGTTACAATGTCAGTTCTATACCCAGCATATGGATTCACAATCAGCACTACCAAACAGGTAGCAAGTGTCAGGTTAAAACAAAACACAGCATCAAGCTAGGTCAGCTCTTGGGCTCCTTACTTGAGGTGGATCTATACATGTAGATGCCAGTCTTTCTTCAAGGAGTGGACTGTGAAAATGTATTTTAAGGACAAGGACCAAACTATTTGTAAGCTCTAAGCCTCAATTAAACAACTTATCATTAGATTATAGCCTAATCATTGCAGATAATTTGTTATTAAAGTTATTTTCTGGCTGCCAACAATTAAATCCTTCAAAAAACACAAGTTGATTTTCCTTCTTGAGGTCACATTTTGAAGCTCAAATGTGCCATGGTAACCATGGAGGATTAATGATTACCCTCTTGACAAATACAATTAGACTAAAATGCTTGAGCTAACCATTATGAAAAATATTCATTTATTAATGAAAAATTGTAGAACAATCTGGAAATTACCTACAAATAAACATAGGAATACCAGCAAAGGCTTGACTGGTATATGATGACAAAATGTGTTTCAAAATATATATTTGTTTATTTTTAACACAGGAAGAGATGGTCGTGATGGAAGAGATGGGGCTTCTGGAGCGAAGGCAAGCTATTTGATTGATTGATTGTTTGTGCCTTATAGCTATATACTTTGCTTACAGACATATACCCCAATTCTTCCTTCTCTACTTTCCAGTTTGTTTTGCTTGTACTACATAACTGTATTTCTTTCTTCCTTTTCTTGAACTAATGTAACTACATGAAAACTGTCTCCTTTAGCGTAATGTAGTAATCTAATACATAGCTCATCTTATAGTAATATTGTAATAGTTTAGTGACGTTTTTTTCAATTTCTTTATAAATGACTGATCGGCCTAGATTAGTTAGTGCTATTTGCATATCAGTCACATTTCTAAATTAAATGTGACAAGATTTTAATTAAAGGTAAATCATTTGTTTGTTTGGTTGGTAGGTAGGTAGGTACATGTAGGTAGGTAGGTAGGTTGGTTGGTTGGTTAGTTGGTTGGTGGGTAGGTTGGTAGGTTAAGGTAGGTAGGTTGGTTGGTTGGTTGGTGGGTGGGTGGGTGGGTGGGTAGGTAGGTAGGTTGGTGGGTAGGTTGGTAGGTTAAGGTAGGTAGGTTGGTTGGTGGGTGGGTGGGTGGGTAGGTGGGTAGGTAGGTAGGTTGGTGGGTGGGTGGATTGATTGATTGATTGGTTGGTTGATGTATTTTAAGGTGTGGAATGAAACCAGATACTGACTTGCCTTTGTTTCTGATTAATTGTCTTTTCCTAAATTTTTCCAGGGAAAGAAAGGTGCAGAAGGGATACGAGGACAGAATGGCAAGACTGGCCTCAAGGTACATGTTTTCCTATACTATGTATTTTCCCTTTTATTGAAAAATCTAAATTTTAAATCGAATCTGGATTTCAAGAACTTTAAATCGGACACAGTTCCACAAATTACCTGTAATTCGTCATTTTTTTTTTCAACTTTGTGTTTGCCATCATGGAACTGGAATAACTTTTTTATATTTTTGCAACAATTTAGTAATAAATTATACTCTACAGATCATGTTCATGTCATTTTTACGTCGTGAATGCGCATAGAATGCATGCTGAAGTTTTGATTGCTAAGAAGTGTATTTTACTTGAAAGTTAGGAAGTTTATAAGTTGTTTGTTTGCATAGTGCCCATGAAGAGTAGAGTGAATTTTTTCAAACTCCTGACACAGAAAGTGGTGATTTGTAAACTTTTGAAATTTTGACAAAGGATAAAATAAAGAATTGCCAAAACAACATTTTCACTGGTGTGTAGTTGTTGAATGCCCTTCAATGGTGACAGAAACGTTACACTGTTGTAGCAACCAGATGAAGTAGCAGAAAATTCAGACAAAATAATAAAAATTATTGGTTTTGTTTGTTTGTTTGTTTGTTTTTTGCACCTGGAGAAGGAAACAAACTCTGTTTAAGCTATGACTTAACTTTAACCGTTTAACTCCCTTTTGAAGTTCGTTGAGCCGTTCTCTGGCCGTATCTAGCCAAAAAGAACCAAAACTGCCCAAAACTCTGTTTCCTGGTGGAGCTCCTTGCGCCCTTCTGTTCCTCATGCTTAATATTAGCTTTCCAAGTTTGGGCATCCGCAGAAAACAATTTTGAGAGCCTTCTCTCCTCCCCTTTTCTTTCGCTTTTCTTGCCTCGCTTTCTTTTTCTCTTGCTGGGCATTTTCTGGGCTTCCTTGTGGTGAGAATAGGTTAGGGGAAAACTTTTAGGATCGTAGGATTAGATGGAAGGAAGTACAGGTGAGTGGTGGAACAAGATTTTCATTCAAATTTTCGGGTCGGCGTCACTTAAAATTTTCGCGTTTTTTCCCCTTTTTGACGGAATGGTGCTCGTTCGGGTATAGTTTGAAAGACGTCTTCCCCCTACACATGCTACGTGTAAAAGTTGTCCGACATTCCCTTTGACTGACTCAATGAAATAACTCCTCCATTATTTTATTAGCTTCGCCAACTTAATGTTAAATATACACAAACAAAACAAAGATATAGATACAAAACAGGCAGGGACACCGCAACAGCTTACGCCAATTACTGCGGGCCCGGATGACGAAACTAATTCTTTTGATTACATGATGCCTTTGGAAGAGATTAGCAGTTTCAGTAACTTTAATCTCCATTCTAAATCTACACTGATTTGGCTATGTCCATGACTGGTCTGAAAGAAATGCATTTGTGTGTCTCTCTCTTTCAAGGGAGATAATTACTGATCGTCATCCAAACCCATTGTTTTCTGCCTGCATTATATATATCATTGAATGCCGAGTGAAAATAATGCAAACTAAGTGTTTAGAAAAACGGAGGCGGTCTTTTTTGCCTGGCAGGGAAATTATCAGGGGTAATGTTAACATGTGCTAAATCGGCACACAGCATTATTAAAACTAAAACATTCTGCATTATTAAAAATAATGCAGCGTGTTTTAATAATGCTCCGTGTATTGATCATGCAGCATCAGCTTTACATGTCACGTGCCCACTGGTGAAGTGGGTCTATTTTTTACTCTGCAAACAACCAAAAACACCACAAAAAGTACCATTAATACAAATAAGATTCCTAACTAATAATTTCCATCACATATATAAGATATATTTCAATTTTGGTTTCGGCAGTGGTTTCAGCAGTTTAAATAAGGTACACCCTCACTATTCGCAAAAATTCTCCATTGAACATTTTCCACCCGCTTCACTCGACGACACACCCTTCCTGAACAACGATCAGAAGATCTGATTATATACAACTACGCAAAACCAAGGCAATTACAACGACCAAAAGTAAGTACTTACCATCATATTCCTTTGAATTTACAGTAAATTTTGTTTGCGTTAGGACTGAAATCTCTTCTTCCGAACTGCTTTCCGAGCGGCTTTCCGCCATCGTTGCAAACAACGAGTTGACTTCACAAACAACTGTGATGTTTGTCGAGCAATATGCAAATATATTTACTATTCAATACCCAGTGCCATTGTTGTCTCTCTCTGCACTAAATCACTGATTGCAGTCTTTAAAGATGCTAAAACAACTGTGTCAGGAAAACGGGGACGGTCCTTTTTGCCAGCAGGGAAATTCTCAGGGGTAATATATACTAAACGTGCTAAAACAAACATGCTGCAATATTAAAAATATTGCAGTGTACAAAAATATTGCAGCCTGTTTGCTTTATGACGCTTGGTATATATGGTTCTTTTAAAACAGCGTTGTTTTACGCCCAAAACCGCCAATCTTTAAATACTTTAAGGACCCAGCGTCATTTCCTCCGACTGTTTTCAGTGGCCCAACTTCTCAGTCCAAATTCTTCCAACGCGCTCATCTGAAGCAAAATTAAACACCACACATTACAAGTAAAAATGCCATGGCGCGATTCAATTAAATCATGTATTAAAAGCAGGAAAATTAAACGGGCTAATAAAACTTACCCTCCTTCTCCAAACCACCAGCTTTAGGTGAATCTTCGCCAGTATTTCGAGTTCGGTTTTGTTGTGTTCTAAAACTCGCCTCTTCATCCTTGTCTGATGTGAAGCCATTGTCGTACACTTCTTTCATGCCTGGTCACAACTGAAGGAAAAAGTTACTCTGCACATGCAAATACCATGGTATGTCTCATTGTCTATTGTTTCTTCATGGCTCGCCGGAAAAGAAAGAACAAAGAGATCTACTGGTATTCAAATTATCATTAGTAACAATTGTTCAGCAAACCCGCTAGTTGGAAAACATCACATGCTCAAAAACAAACAACACAAAACACAAATCAACTATTAAAACAAAGGCATCTACAGTAAAAACTATGATAAGTGCGAAACGGACCGCATTTCTCAGACTGCAAGTTGTTTTGCAGTAGTTCAGAGACCTGCTCGTTGAAAAATGTTGAAAACAACAACACATACACGAAACGCAATCAGGTGTTCAAACGCTACTGCTTTTATTGGGATGCAAGGCGTCTCAGTCACCAATTCCCAGGTGAGCTAATCAACAAGTGCTAATTATATTCTGTTGTGCGATCAGGAACAAAGTGGAAGAGGCGCCTCCAATCAGTGATTTCAGAGTGCAGAGAGAGAACAATGGCACTGGGTATTGAATAGTGAATATGTTAGATAGTTACTTCGGCCGACAGCAATATGTAATATATTGCAGTCAGCTTCGGGTTACGCCCACAGCTAACTGCAATATATCACATATTGCTTCCGGCCTCAGTAACTATCCAATACTGAGATGTACCTTGACAAACAGACAGTTAATTACTCGTTTCTATGGATTGCATTTTTCGCATGTACGTGTCACTCATGAAAACAATAGCTTACGTAACCGTTGCCTTGAATAAAAATATCTATTCAGTATCATTAATTGTTTGATGATTTAGTGTTTTCCAAAAAAATACAAAAGGGGGAAGGCATTCGGTGATATAATTAAAGGCAGAAAACAATGGGTTTGGATGACGATCATTAATTATGATAGATAATTACTTCGGCTCACAGCATTATTGGATATGATGCAGGCAGCTTTGGCCTACGGCCTCAGCTGTCTGCATAATACCAGTAATGCTGCGAGCGTCAGTAATTATCTATTAAAGAAAGGGCAACCGGGAAACAATGGAAATTTTACAGGAAAAGTAAGTGTTGATGTGAATACTGTGATGTGAGGTTAGGCGGATACTGTCATTTTAAAAGATCTAAAAACACTTAGACGTGACATGATTTGGTGCCAAAATATTATTTCAAAATTACCGCTTCGACACAGTTTTACATTTGTAAAAAATAAAGGAGGAAAATTGATTTAAAAACTTTATTTCTTGTTTTTATTACAAGAATATTCTCCAGTAGTCAACTTTAAAATCTCTTTGAACAATACACCAAGGAAGGGCTTTGACAACCAACTGAAAATCACTTAATTGCGTACCATTACAATTAGTCAACCCACATGAGAAGAAGACCACGACCGACAGCTTTGGGCTAAACACCCGGCTAAGCACGTTTATTGAACAGTCAAAAGACTGCAACAACGAAACTGTACAATAAACCACCACGCAAAGGGTGTGGAGGGATCACTATAGCGGTGATTCATAAGCTAACGCGTGCTCGGTAGTATTGAGGGCCTATTGAAGTCTCGACTTTCCCTTATTGTTAATTCACTGTCATAAAAGTTAATGATTTCTCCACTTGGTAAATTCTCTTCTCTTTTGTTACTGAGGGCGAGAAAGGTTCGACTGGAAACAAAGGATCACAAGGAGACAAAGGAAAACCAGGGCAGAAAGGAATGCAGGTAAGGAAACAAAGAACCACCATGAAATAGTTTGTAAACACAATCACATTGGTGTGATTATGATAGTGTGAAACGTAAGGAGCGCTTATCCATCTCTGAAGTATAAATAATATCACCCTCTTAATTTGGTTGAGATGTGAATCAAATGAAAATGTAAACATTTGCTGTCTCTGTAATCTAAGAAATTGTTTTTTTCCTTTGAATTTCAGGGCTCGTCTTCCCAAGGTAAGCTTGGCATGTCATCCAAAACGTTTCCTGTGTTCTTCCTTTTTGCTAAGTTCACATATTAGGTAGTGGTTTTGTTCCTGTTAATGCAACGCAAAAACTCTATAAAAACTTGAATGCAAAGCAGTTTGTGACGTAAAATCGAGAAAAGGCCCATGCCTCTCACGGCACGGTCTAGAGGCCATACAACTGCTTGTTTTGCTAACTTTACAAAGCTTGTTTGACACATGAAAAGCAAAATTTCGAGGTAAAATTGGTAAAATATGTTTGCTAGAAATTGAAAGCTGTGAATTATCTTATCCAAAAAAAAATTGTTTTTCCCCTTTCTGCCTTTTGCCGAGTCTAGTTTTGACCATTTAACTCTGCTAAAGAAGAACAAGTTTCTGTTAAAAGCCCGTGAGGCAATGCTGCCAAAAAGGTTACTTTTTACTTCAGCAAAAACTTTTTTTTTCTCGTAGGCCAGTGGCCTCCGGGTCATTACTGTATTCTCGCCAGTGGACCATGTCCCGCGGGTTTCACTCGCTCCTCGGGTCACATGCGCGCGCTGAAGGTATACGCAGCAAGTGCCAGCTACATCACCCCAGCCACGTTTGGAGATAGTAAGATACAGTGTCATGGACGATGCGGACAGTGGGGGCAGTGGACCGGAGAGCTGTACATTACAGCGTGCTGCAAGTGATGAGACCTCCTGCTACAGTACCACAACCTGAAGTCATACCACGCAAATAAGTTAGAGAGCTAGGGCAACCCTTATGCCAAATATTAACCAAACAAGTGCCTGACTCTGTATGGTACTTTTTAATGCCAATAAAGAACACCGACTATGAGATAGCGTATTTTATTGTGTTTCCTAAGTGCGTGCGAGTTACATAACTACAATCCTGGACATAATTCTGACACCACTAGCACTCAGACAGAAACAGTTGAAAATCAAACAATTATTATGAATAAGCTGCATTCCTTCAAATCCTTACAGCGGTTATTTCAATCATTTAAACATTTTGCATAGTTGGATTTGCTGTCAACGCTAGTAAAGACAACCATGAAGACCGCCTGGTTAGCTCAATAAAGAGAGCGCCGGACTGCCGTGCGGAAGGTCGAGGGTTCCAATCCCATAGATATACCGGACCAAAACTCAGGGCCTTAAAAAAACTGAAGAGAATGTGCTGCCTTTTGAATGACATCTGGAAATGGTTAGATGTTCTAGTTTTCTCGGATAAGGACTATAAACCGTAGGCCCATCTCCTTCATCTGCAAGTGTTACATGGTTGGCAGGGGACATTAAAGTACCCACACACTATTCGCAAAGGGTAGGTCACGAAGTTAGGCACGAACTTCCTAATGTTGTGATCTGGCCTTTGTCTGTATATTTCTCACAGCAGGTCCACATCAGCACTTGTGCTGTTAATAATCCAACCTGTTTCAACAAATAAACAAACAACAAAAACAACAACTCGTCACATAGATGGAACGAATTTTAAACGCCATTGATAATTAACAATGATAAAAATATGAATTATTGTAACTTAAAATAGTATTCCTTCCTTTCTTTTCTTTTTTTTTCTTTTTCCGCTGTTTTTATATAACCTCTGTACGCCTCGTGTAACCAAGCGACCTTCCGACAAGCTGCTAAATTCGAAAGTAGTTAATGACTTTACTAGTGAACTTTACGGTATTGCCCGAAGATTTTTCGGATTCGCTGACTGTCCGTTTTAAACTCGATGTCTCTTCTTATTCTAGCTCTCGTCCCATTTCTTAGGCCGATGATCTTAGGCATGCTCCATTTACCTACTGTTCCACCTATTGTGGTTGTGTGACCTCTGGGATTTTAGAGTGATTTCATCTAACTCGTGAAACAATATCGTGACCTAATAGTTATAGTGCGTAATCATAGTCAAAAGCAAACAAAAGAAAACAATGGAATTATTGCGTAATACTAACTTATAGCGCTTTTCAATTGAGTGTCGTAAAACCAAAACCAAAGCAATTACTCTGACCAATTACAACAGAAGTAAGCAGTGCAATGAGCCAATCAGAATACGAAGCAATTACATGTTGCCGGTGTAAAGCGCGGGAAAATACGCGCGTGCAAGTCACCATTGGTTTTGGTTTTGCTTCTCATTGGTTGAGAAAGTGGCGCGAGTTTTCCTGGCCAATCACAGAGCGAAGTAATGCAAAACCAAAGCAAAACCATAATTACGTTCGACACTCAATTGAAAACCACTCTATAGCGTAGTAACTATTTCATGATCTTAGTAAAATCACTCTAGCTTTACTCTTTTATCCTACACATTTTTTGTAGTGACTAATATGTACAACATCTGCAATTCCGTTACATCGTATATCTTGCAAGAAAGACACAGGGTCTGTTTATGTCTGTTCAGTGTCCGAATTCGGAGACTGTATTTTTTCAATTTGATAGCACAATTATATTGATATACAGCAATGTAAATCCCACTAAACCTGAAGATAGCTAGTAGTGGCTAGGGAAAATAAATCACTGTACTCGGCTATGCCTGTACAAGTTGTTTAATTAATTCCTTTATTTATTTAATTTAGCAACTTCCGTCACGCGTCCATTGACTCAAAAAAGAAAAAGAAAGAAAGGTGAGGGGCAGGCGAACTGACACAGAGGTCCCGGCGAGGCCGACCCCAACACACTTACAAAGAGTACAATACTTAAGCAATAGACCACAAGTGTCTATGGTTTATAGGCTGATAAACCACGCGGGATGTTGGAAGAACACTCGAAGAATTCGTAAAACATCCCTAGCCTGCGGCTTGTGATTTACGAATTCTTCGAGTGTTCTTCCAACATCCCGCGTGGTTTATCAGACTATAAACCATAGAAACTTGTGGTCTATTGCTTTTATATAATAATTTAGAAGACGCGCGAAATTTCCATGAGTTTACGGGCGCAATAAACCATAGCTGATTGACCATTCAGAGCGCGCGTATTGATTTGGTTATTATATAAATACTAATAACTACAATACTATACGATGCACATACAAACGATTAACTATGTAAATGAATAACATGTGTAACTATGTAAATGTATAATATAAATGACTAGCAGCAGTCCTGGACCAACGATCTGCAGTGTGGGCAGATCGTTTTCCACGATCAAATGCGCTCAGAGTCAAAGTCCGTTTCTAGTTTATTAAAACACAGCTTTTTGCAAAGTTGGTTTTTGAAAGAAGTAACTGAAAGACGGAGATTGCCTTAGGTCGACAGGTAGATTGTTCCAGAGTAATACAATACGGTTAAAATAAGAGTCTCTAAATAGGGAGATCCTGAAGCTTCGGGAGCGAGATTTAAGGCAAACGAGTTGCCTCTGGTGTGGTTGCAGTTAAAGAAAACTCAGATCCTTACATTCATTCCAGTAAGAGTTTGGAAGCATGCGCAAAGAAATAAGGCGAGACTTGTAGCTAGTGTAGGTCTTAGATCCGGATTAGTGATTACAAGATAAGATAATTCGTGTCGCGCGCCTTTAATTTTGAGCCCCCTCGCAAAGCCTTAGTCACTTATAAGGGATTGTGGAGCTCATATCTCAATACCGTATCCCATACGAGATCGTACAAAGGTGAGGTTTAATCAGTCTTTGCAGTAGCCTTTGGATATGTTCTTTTTTCTACAATGTTTTAACGTCGTCACGTGATCTTACTACTTACCTTTATAACCTTATTTCTTACTATTAGATATTAAAGCGAATGCCCTCTTTTGTATGATTTGAGGGGCGGATACTTCAACTTCATTACGCTCACTAATAATTCCCAGTGGCATACCGAATAAATATTTCCCGTAGAATTCCACTGCGGATACTTACTTCTTGCTTCTTTCTCGCTGTCGTCAGAGATGACGCTCCGCTAATCAAAATTCAATAGTATCGACAAATTCGTCGAAAACAAAATCTTATTTATTTTACTACTGAAATACAAGTGTTTACCATGATTGAATCTCACCTAGACAACTAATTTAACAGTCTCTTTATTATAAAAATACTCAGTGGAAATTAGCACAAGTGATCCACAAATGAATCCCACTGGGCAAATGATAAAAAACCTTGATAATGCAATGGTATTACAAAATAGTTGAGGTTTTTCCAAATGATTCTCACATGAAGAGCTCATACAAAAACGTTATGCGTGTCTTATATTCTATTACAAACAGAAGTGTAATAAAAATGTACCAAAATTTTCCAGTCACCCATTTCCTGACCACTGGCCAGGGAGAACACTCTCTGGGTATATGATACTTGAAGAGGGTGGATGTTTGCATGCGGCCGCTGCTTAAGCAGGCTATATGTTGTTCACAACAAATGCTCTAGTGCACGATAATCCACCGATATCTTACATTTTAGAACTACCGGCAATTTAGTTTCATTAGTACTCGGATAACAATTTGAAAACAGTAGTGAAAATGAAAAAAAAATTCAGGCTTGTAAGGGAATCGAACCCATGGGATACCGGTGCCGTGCTCTACCACCTGAGCTACAAAGCCATCTGGGAGCTGGTCATTTAGTTGGTTCATTATATACCCGTGAGTAATGAACATATGAGAATGAATATATGAAAATCAGATATTTGAACTGCGGATTAAAGAATGAATATGTGAATAACCATCGCAAGTATGACCACTACTTAAGGAGAAGTGAAAATAAAGCCTGAAAATGGTCGGGAAGAACAATTATTTTTCAGGCTTTATTTTCACTACTGCTTAAGTAGTGTTCATAACAGCGATGATCATTCACATTTTCATTTCAATCACTCTTCACAGGTTTCGTTTGCTATTTACAAACAACCTCTTATATACTTAATTTCAATATAAACTATGCACAAAACCTCGGCGACTTGGAATATATTCGCCACTTTAAGAAAAATAAATATATTTGCCATACCCGGTCATGGATCAAATCAAGAAACATAAGCTGCTTCACTGCCAAATGCAGTCAGATCTAGCAATCAGCCTGGCGAAGAGTACTTCTGTTGTCCAGTTCACGAATAAGCGCATTGAAGCTTATTGAAGAATCAGGAACGCGTTTGGTGGCGAGAGGAGGGCGATGAGTCAAGTAGTGTACGCCATCCGGCTTAGTCTCACAAGCCAAGTTAATTTGATAGTACGTACGTATCGACTGCCAAATGGCAATATTAACACTACAACTACCAAGTTACTAGGTGGGGCTCAGCCGTATGTACATCCTAATATTGTGCCAATGAAATTCAAGACTCTATACGTCAAACTGCCTTTTTCGCAGAGCACGCTGGTGCTTCTCTAAGATACGCGAAGATTCCAGTTATTGCTACTGTATATCCGTAAGAAAACTCTCTTTGCGGTTGCAAGGTGGCGAAGTCTCGTGTTAATTGCGACCACATCTCTCTCCAGTTTACCCCTCGGTCAAGTCCGATCGAGTCCAAGTGTTCTGGGGAGAGGGCCGTCCCTTTCCAAAGTCGGTGACCACCTCGCTCTTTGCCTGCGGGCTCACGACTTTTCCAGGGCGTGTTTCACTCATCTTTTCAGTGTGTTCGATCAACGACAAGCAGACGAATGCCCAGTTGAACAGGTATTGAGCTGGTAACGAACCATGTTTAGCTACCTGTCCTTGAGGTACATCTACAAAAGAAATACAAACAGGCGGGAAAGTCAGTCACCGTTGTGTCTGTAGGGCGGGCTTCCGGGGAAATGAAAAGATAATCGAAGGTTTTTGAGAATCCTTAAATGGGCTGTCTTCTTTCCAAAATATTGCAAATGAAATTTAAGGTCGATACACACGAAGGCTTTCGCTCCCGGCCGGAGCATGCTGCAGGGACACACACCTGGAGCAAAGCTCCTTCATGTGTGTTAACGATTTCACGGGTATAATTGATCCTCGGGAGCAGAATTTCCACCCCGCAAAGTGCTCCATGATATTAAACTGGTTAAATATTTGGGAGCAAGACCCGGGGCCAAATTGAGCAAACTTGAAAATGCTCCCCCGTGTATACTGGCCGTGCAAAACGACCCTGGGGCATTCTCCAGGAGCAAAAACCATTCGTGTGTTCCGGCCTTTAAGCTTTGCACACTTCAGAGTTTGGACGAAGATGGACGGAGGGGTTTATTTTGTTTAAGGTGATTTTTACCCTTGGGTTATTTTTGACCCTGAGGCATTCTCCAGGAGAAAAACCCATCGTGTGTTCCGACCTTTAAGCTTTGCTCACTTCAGAGTTTGGACGCATATGGACGGAGGGGTTTATTTTGTTTACGGGGAGTTTTACCCTGGGGTTATTTTTTACCCTGGGGCATTCTCCAGGAGAAAAAACCTTTGTATGTTCCGGCCTTTAAGCTTGGCTCACTTCAGAGTTTGGACGCATATGGACGGAGGGGTTTATTTTGTTTAAGGGTATGTTTGGTTGCTAAAGAAATTGTGATGCAACGTCGGTGGAAAGTGAAGAGGAATGTTAAGCATTATAAATTGAGTTAATGAGGCAAATAGGACACAGTGTAAAGAGACCCTGCTGAAGAGAGAATCGAAGTATTGTCTGTCCACTTTGACTCCAAAACAGCCGTATGTTTGCGTTGGTCGAACGTGAGGGGGAAGGTCTCGCCAAGCGAAAGGTGTTGAGCGAGGGTGAAAACGTAGAGTGAGACTGGGCGTGTGAGGCTGCGAGAATTCACGCCTTCAGAAAACGAAAATAAAAGCCGACTATTTTGGAGTCTACGGTCCAGTGTGGTTTATATGGTAAGCAATAAAGCTACGCAGTTAACGTTACAATGTTTCCACCACTAGCGTAGCTCTACTGTTCACTACACTAAAAACAAGACCCACAGTTCTGTGACACTCTGACAGAGGGCTAACATTCAAAACGTCACTTTGAATCCCTTTACGGTGACCATTTACCTTAAAAACTCAGTTGATAGAGCGATTTTCAATTGAGCATCGAAAGTAAATTGCGTTTGCTTTGGTTTTACATGGCTTCGTTCTGTGATTGGCAAGCAAATTCGCGCCACTTTTTTAACTAGTGAAAGGCAAAACCAGAACCAATCGCGACTTGCACGGTCGCATTTTCCCGCGCTTTGTGCTGGCTACATGTAATTGATTCGTATTCTGATTGGCTCATTGCACTGTTTCGTGCCGTTGTGATTGGTCAGCGTGATTACCCTGGTTTTGGTTTTACGACACTCGACTGGTAACCGTTCAACTCCTTTTGGCATACTTACTCTGAAGTTTTGCTGCCAGTGATTTGGCATCCACTCCCCTCGCGTTGCTCCTAGCTGTTGGATCATAGGATGTGATAAGCCGCACCAGATCAGCATTCACCACCTGTTTACACGTGCTCCACTCGTTAAACCTCTCTTGCTGTTGTCGGTCCGGATAGAAGATTCCTAGCACGGCCTTGAGAATGTCGTGAATCACTTTAGGGGGGTCTTTGTAGCTCTTGATCTCAGCAAACGCTCTGTGGAATTCGATCATCACAATTTAAATTACAGGAAAACTTTTTTTAAATTAGGGTAAAGATATCATGTTGCGCGCAGGCAACGTTTGAAGCAGTTTGTTGCGGCAACGCATTGCAAGTTTTCGGAACCGACACGAACAACGGTTGCGAAGGAGGCCATGGGAACTTAGCCACCGAAATTTAATAGCCGTGACGTGATTGGTCAGTTCCTGGGAATGGAATGTCCGGCTCGGTTCAGCAGACATTGGTGTAATCCGAATCCTCCCTCTTTCAACATCGACACAAAGCCGGGCAGAGACTGACAGGAAGGTTGAGAAGACGATATTTGTATTATCCAGTTGTTTTTGTTAAATATTCCCTCTATAACCGGAAACGTGGGTTACAGAAGGAGAGCGATTGAATTGAAAAATGTACAGAGCACAAGCAAGCAAAGACAAAACTAAAGATGAAATACCTTGCGTCAAGTCTGCCCACGTTCTCTCTCAGATCCAACAGCATGAGTCGGTCGAACAGCACATCAATACGAGCGTCCTCATACTCCTTTTCCACCTCTAAAGACATAATGATTGAACGACAAGCAATAATGAAGGCTGCCACGGGAATACAAGCCACATCATCATCATCACCATCATCACCACCACCACCATCACCACCACCACCACCATCATCATCATCATCACTTTATTAAAGTCTCAAAACTTTGTAGCCGAGCACAGATGCTTTACAAATTGAGGAAACTTTGTGGCAGAGCAAAGATGCTCTCTAAATCAAATTTACTCTAAACCAAAAACAGGTTTACTATTGAAGGAACATTACCCGCCTCACCCATGTTCACCGGAGCGAATGCTTGAACATACATTAAAGGATCACTCAACGGATTGAACACGACATATTAAATCCTCATCCAAAATTCAACGCTTGGTTAAGAGTGATTACGAAAAATCGTTTAGCGCTCAAAAGAAATGTGCAAATTTGGCAAATATCGTGCAACATTTGTCACACACTCACCGATGTATTAAAACAATCCAAGAAAATACACCGTTTGAACTTCTTTTCTGAGAAACGTTTCTATGTAACGATACTCCCCAAAAGCCCTTTGACAGTTATACCTCCAGTGACTGCAGAACTTCTCTGCCCCCCCCCAGCGGCAATTGTAGTGAAAGGAACGGTCTTGTGAAATAGTGCAGCTAGATTTGGTATGTAAAGTGGTAGATATTTAAAGAAAAAACAAAGAAACTCCAACCCACCCAAGACAATGTGCTTCTCAGCTGCTCCTGTGATGATCTCTCGAGCCACCTCCCTGTGCGCAATGGCCAGCAGTCTGAGCATGCGCTGTATCTCTCTGTTCTCGTGCGGTGGAAGTGCCTTTAGCTCACCAATGCTGATGTCTACCACGGCGACAGCTCTCCCCTCCCCATCCCTGAGAGGAAACGCCATGTGACGCTCACCGTAAGCGTCTGCGGTGATGGTTTCTGAACTCTCCACACATTTGAACAAATAGTCTCTAAAATACAAACAATGAATATCTGAGTGATCATCGCAGTTATGAACACTACTTAAGCAGTAGTGAAAATAAGGCCTGAAAAAAAATCAGGCTTGTACGGGAGTCGAACCCACGACCTCTGCGATACCGGTGCAGTGCTCTACCAACTGAGCTAACAAGCCAGTTAGCAGCTGGTCATTTTGTTGGTTCGTAATAAGCCCGTGAATGATGAATATATAAGAATGAATATATGAAAATCATATATTTGAACTGCGGATTAAAGAATATATGTGTGAATGATCATCGCAGTTATGAACACTACATAAGCAGCAATGAAAATAAAGCCTGAAAAACATTCAGGCCTGTACTGGAGTCGAACCTACGACCTCTGCGATACCGGTGCAGTGCTCTACCAACTGAGCTAACAAGCCAACTAGGAGCTCAGTGGTCATTTTGCTGGTTCGTAATATACCCGAGTGATTCACATATTCATTCTTTAATCCGTATTTCAAATATAAGATTTTCATATATTCATTCTCACAAAATACAGTCATTTGTTTAACCTTTGAGCACCGATACCAAAATAAATATTCTATTCACTTTTCTCCTTCTCGTTCGTATGATAAACATTAGAAGAACCATTGATTTTCATTTTAAGCGATCATTTTATTCGCAGTTTTGCAGGATTTGGTTCAGTTAATTTTTGCCTAAGAAAGCAGCGCATTGACTAAATATCCGAACGGAACGGGAATTACTGGAATGATCCGGAATGTACCGATATAACCGGAATGAACCGGTTTGGTACCGGAACGGATCGGAATGACGCTCGACTGAATGAAACAGGTCAATCGGGAGTCTTTCAAACACAATTCTGGGTCATTCCAGTACCATTTCCGAGTACAGTAAGCGATGCCAGATCTCTGCAAGCCCCTTATCTAAGCCGCTTGCACCGAGAGTAAGGACAGTAAGCGTAATTGTTGTTTGTGACTTGCAATGTAGGAGATGTGTTGGAGCCATTCTCACCTAAACAGATTATCCCTTCTGTCCAACCTTGGTGGGTTTGTGTAGTGTTGATTCACTCCATTATGAGCTAAGGTCATCATTCGACGAAGGACTAAACCATCAGTTGGCTGAAAATAAAACACTAAGGTTAGATGAAACATGAAAGAGCATCAATGAACTTCAATGGCGACCTCAATGTTTGAAATTATGAAAACAAAGCAGGACTCAGACTCAACGAGATTGAAAAACAATGAGAAACAAACAGCGCCTCCGAAACACGATGGGACAAACCGCGATTTTTTTCTCGGGGGATCTCCTCTCTCGGTTGTGCAAACGTACCATAACCATAAAACGTACAAGGAAAAACGTACAGGGGAGATTTAATAACTGTAATGACTTGGCTGGAGAAGGAGACTTTGAAACAATTTATGAAAAAGCGCCACACGTTTTAGTTCGAAAGACATGGTTCGGGCAGGTTCTACTGCCATAACTGACGGTGGCAGCAGAAACTGTCGAAACTCAAGAAATAAAAAGTGTTGCAATTTTCTTTAACTTTTCACCCGTCTTATTTTATCAAGATTTCAAATGACATATTACATTCTCTCGAGTTTTTCGAACGAAACTTGAAGAAAGATAGACTTGGTGCTTCTCAGCTATTGTGGCCTCACGGATTTGAGGGCCCGAAACTGTGTATGACAACTCACCTTCAATCCGGGTTCCACGAGATACACATTAACGTTCTGTACATTAGGGCTGCGCCGAAGGATCCAAGATACCGCTGACTCAGCGACTCTGAGGGTCTTCCGGCGGATATCCACAAACTGGATAGCCTGGCTAAGGGCCTTAGCCACGCCCTGGAAGAAGCTGATCTCATGGGTGATGAACACTGGTTTGTGGGGATCTGCTAAAGTGTCAATACCAAGGATGCCGATAACTCGCCGCTCGTGATCTTTGAGAGGCAAAGCAATGAACGAACCGTCTCCACCCTGAGAGAGAAGTTTTAAAGCCAATTAAATGGATGACGTCATACCCGTTAAGTTATACCCGATCAAAGACCACATTAAAAAGCGAATCGAACGCTGGTTATTTTGAGTCACTCAACCCCGTGGCCCAAGAAAGGCCTAAGACACAGAATAAAATCCACAGAATAAAATTGCAGGCCATAAGCACCCTCTCCCCCCATTGCCCTGACCAGCTGAATGTTTGGTCACCGTTGTTCAAATAGGCAAAACAAGAGTGTTTGTATGAAAAAAAGGTTAACTCTAACCTCATTTCCGATCTAAGGCTGGGTCACTAGGAACGCCACTGTGAAAGGATTGTGGGATTGCATAAGGGGGAAGCTTAGGTAAGCAAACACTGCGGAAATTGTTGCTCTTTTGGTACTCTACAAAATGTTACTTTTGGAATTTCTAAGGTCATTCGTCCACAAAGGCATACAACAGCTTACGTGTTTCGTCATGTTCGTAGTTCGCTTTCTCCCCCAAACAATTCCATAATCCCTTGTATGACCAGTCTTTTTCCCAGGCTATCATTCTTTCCAAACTAAGTCAAAGGTTATCATTACCTCCTCTTTCCTGTAAGGATTCCACATTACTACCCCCGAGTGGGTCGACACTTTAGGCACGTGAATGGGTTTTCCAGTGTCCAACACAGTCCAGCTAATGGCCTTCATGTCTCTGTACAATACCTTACCCAGCACATGGGGAATGTCATCCATAGTACAAGAGACATAACGTAATATTGTTTCGCCACGAAACAGAAGAGCTACGTCATCGTTGTTTTCAAGCATGCTCACTGACGCACTAATTATCTTTCCTTTCCCGTGCTCCTCTGCGTCTTTGTTCAGCACGTGATAAACCGCGCGGTAGACTGGATCGAGCTGTGCGCCTCCTGTCTGGGCAGCGGCATCGATCATTGTCATCCATCGTTTTCGTGCATCACCACGCCTGCGCTCCTCGAAAGACCGCTGTACAAGTGATTAGAGAGACCGAAGGAATATGTGAGTAATTACTTCTTCCTTCAAAAACATTGAGAGCCACTCAATGACAGCGAACATAATTCTATATGTACCTTTTCCCATACTTGATGTCAAATCATCCTGGCATTATTTTCAAGAAAAAAATTGATACGACAAACGTGGTAGGAATAACTCTTTTTCTAGTTTTATACTTGAATAAAAATCTCACGTAAAACGGTTTTTTTCAAATCAAGCATTATCACTCTTTTGCAAGAGAACAATATTTCGCATTTTCGCACAAGTTCATATGCCATTCGAAACAGACTTTCCAAGCAAGTTATCTTCAATCGATTACTTGTTTCACAACGCGGTTTTCAAATGAATGTTGAAAGTAATACGCGTTTGCCTTGGTTTTCCTTTACTTCGCTCTGTGATTGGTCAGCAAAACTGGCAACCAATGAGAAGATTGTGATCCAATCGCAACTTGGTCGCGCCCATTTCCCCGCGCTTGGCGCCGGTTACATCTATGTAATTACTTCATATTCTGATTGGCTCCTTGCGCTGTTTGCGTCTGTTGTGATTGGTCAGTAATTATGGTTTTGCTTTGGTTTTGCATTGCTTCGCTCTGTGATTGGCCAGGAAAACTCGCGCCACTTTCTCAACCAATGGAAGGCAAAACCAAAAACCAATTGTGATTTGCAAGCGCGTATTTTCCCGCGCTTTACGTCGGCTACATGTAATTGCTTCGGGTTCTGATTTGTTCATTGCGCTGTTTTTGGTCAGAGTAATTGCTTTGGTTTTGGTTTTACAATACTCAATTGAAAACCGGAACGAAAGAAGGGGAGGCTGGGGGTGGATAAGATGCGGCTGTTGAAGAAACTGTTTAAACTGTTTTGAACAGTTGTGACACAACCGCCTTCATATCAAGAAGGGGACGATACCGGCAAATGATGCTGTTAATCATTACCGGTAAAGAATGTTCAGGCTTACCTCCACGCTTCTAGTAAGGAAGTCAATGAGTGATTCAAACACGTCCTCGTCAGGAAAAGTTTTGACAATGGCATCAATACACTCACGGAAAGTGCGCTTGTTAAGGGTGCCGTCCACTTTACTGAATACCTTCAAGGCTGGTATTAAAATGCAAAGAAAACAGGCAACTACGCTGATTTGTCTACTACAAGTTTGATTATTATTTAGATTTGATAATTAGGGGATAGAGAAGAGATTTCAATTCCAAGTCTGAAAGTTAACTTGTCTAGATGATCACTCGACAATTTCGACAATTTTCTCGTAATTGTGATTACGTATGTGATTAGGTTTTTTATGCAAATGTTTATGGTACAGTGTCACCCAGAAAAATAAAAACTTACGCTCATCATTATGATTTTGACTTTGAAAACTCAAAATCAAAAAAATTAAATTGGATTATGATCAAACGTCACGATGAAGCCCATCCAAGTGAACGCCACTCAAAACACTACGCAACAAAAAGAAGCTATACTGCGGTTGTAACTTGAGGAAATATGCTACATTTTACCCTCTTTGAAGGTATCAATCCCATCTGATCGCCACTTGCTCAACACAACTTGTATCTCGTCCAGCTCAAGATAACCTGAAGCGTTCACATCCCATAGTTCATAGAGTACATCCACTTGGCGACGCCTCTTAGCAGAACGAGCCTCCATGCGGGCCTGGCCAAACAACGAAAGATTAAAGATTTAATAAACATTAGAGCCGTAACCGGCGGAAAGCGCGGGAAATTTTGCGCTGGCGTGCACATCGCGTTTGCTTTGGTTTTGTATTGCTTTGCTCTGTGATTGGCAAGCAAAATTCGCGCCATTTTCTCAACCAATGAGAGGAAAAACCAAAGCCAATAGCGATGCGCACGCGGAGATTTTTCCGCGCTTTCCGCCGGTTACATCCAATTGCTTCGAATTCTGATTGGCTCGTTGTACAGTTTCGATCTGTTATGATTGGCTGGAATAATTGCTTCGGTTTTGGTTTTACAACACTTCACTGAAATCTGCTCTGCGATACTCATCAACCTTTTGTGTCGGATAAGGGGGCTCTGTTTCTAAAGAAAGTGTTGCTGAATCAGTAGGGGAGTGAAAATGAATTTTAAGAATTAACAACTGAGTTCATGAGTTAAATTGACCACTGTAAAGAGATTCAAAGTAGAAGAGACTTTGGCGGCCAGTTCATCTAATCTACTAACTTGATGACACTTGAAAAGAAACAAAAACATTTGTGTTGCGTGTTGACCACATGTTGAAGGATTTGCTTACTAGTGGTGAGTTGAATTGAAGGTAACGAGGAGACCAACGCTGAGGAGACTTCTATGCTGGGATAGCAGGTGAGAAAGCTGCTGTCTAAGACTGCTGTCATCTTTGACTTAATTTAGAGAGCTTAAGCAACGACGACCGCAATGTAACTTCTCGTTACTGTAACTCTAGCGATTTTTCCAACTTATTTAACTGGCGAACTATCCTGGAGCTAAATTAGTACAAACGGTATTGAAGTTAGGAAAAATAAAGAAGACTTCACCGTCACATAGACTTACGTTCTCCACAAAACCTAAAATTTGGTCATTTCACGTTGTTGTTTTGCTGAGGACGGCAAAATGCACGTGCTGAGCGATTGTTTTTGCTCATTAAACCTATTGTTTTGTGGCGTTCTCGTTGCCGTCGCCGTCGTCGTTGCTTAAGCTCTCTAATAAAACAACAGCAACTTAAACGCCACTTAATGATCACTTTAAGCAGTCACTTAAAGTTCGTATGGAAATTGGCCGACTAACGATCAAATGCTAGAAAAACCCATCCAGCTCTTCACGCACCTTGTTCATTCTTGCAATTCGTTCATCATCTGTTTCAATGTATGACGCTCGTACAAAACGCACAAGATCATCAAAAATGTGTCTGTGACAAAAAAATTAAAAGAAAGAAGACATAAAACGATTTGTCTGGTTAGTTCGCATTATTAATGGCACGATTATGATTATCTTTAACTATAGTTATGTACATGTTTATCAATCTTCTCTCGTCATTAATGACAGTATTCTATGATGAAGGAAATTCCCTGTTTTTGAAATGTCCTTTTTCTTCTAAAGTAAAAGCAGGAATGCTTCAAGAGAAGACTGTCAAAAGAAAAATCCCTAGTCTTTGTTTGGCGTTTGCCTGGTTACATACAGTTTATGGGAATAATAGCGAAATATTTTAAACGTTTGTAACAAAGATAATTCAGTGACTTTCAGCGAGTATCTAAGGTACTATTTGCGTCTCCTTTGGTTTGACATCGCTACGTATTGTAATTGGTAAACAGAACTCGCGTCACTTTTTTAGCCAATAAGAAGCAAAACCAAAACCAACCGTGACGCACCCGCGCTAATTTTCCCGCGCTTGACGCCGCTTCCATGTATATTCGAATTCTGATTGGTGCATTGCGCTGTTTACGTCTGTTGTGATTGGTCACAATAATTACTTTGGTTCTGGTTCAACGACAACAATTGAGAACTGCTCTTTGTACTCAACCAATCGGTATTAAAGATTAAACCACAATATGGCTCTGGCTTGGTTTGATAGCGGTGCAAGTGATCAGTTCCGTTGAATGCTTTGCATTGCAGCTGTGTACTGTTAATAGGGAGTTTAAGAAACGAGGACGCGACGGCAACGAAAACGTCAATTCAAAATATATCTTCTCGTTATTGTAGCACTTTCGCGATTATTCCAATTTGTTCAACTCGTAAAATGTCGGCGAACTATCCATGAAGAACTAAATTTGTATTAACGGCATCAAAGTAAAGAAAAAGAAAGAACAATTTGCCATCGTGTACAGAGCGATTGTTTGTGCTCATTAAACCTATTGTTTTGTGACGTTCTCGTTGCTGCTCCCGACCTCGTTTCTTAAATTCCCTAATTCTGCATAAAGCTGGAAACAAAGTTGTTTTGGGATTCATAACTTACTTGATTGGCGTTTGTCCAAGAAATTTCTCCAATAGAGTGATAAACTGGGGCTGGTTCAGTGAGTTCTCGTCAAACGCTGATCCTTCAGTCACTGATTTTGGTCTCGGCAGAGTACTGGCCGATGTTTCTGTGTCCTCTCGGTCTGACATTTGATCATCAACTATAACAGAAAAGAGAGATTAACACTGGGTTTCTTGGTTTGTCCGCGGGTGAGACGCTTTTCACTTAATTCGGCCTATTCGATTGGGTAGCAAAACATGCCCCACTTTCTCTCAACCAGTGAGAAGCAAAACGAAACCCACGTGATGCGGGCATTTTCCCGCGCTTGACGCCTATTACATATATGTTCCTAGAGTCCTGATTGGTTCATTGCGCTCTTGACGTCTGTTGTAATTGGACGGGTAATTACTTTGGTTTTGGGTTACCACACCCCACCACTTCAGTTTGAGGGATTAGCCCAACAGAAAATACATGATCGATCGATTGATTGATTGATTTGTTGGTTGCTATTGAAGTGAGTAATTTTTTTCTCAACATACTTTATTATTAAGGTATCACTCCACGTAATGTGTTCTTTTTTATTTCCTTTGTGACTAAGGAGCCCAGGTTTTATAAGCCTCTTGGTTCTTCTGGGCTCCCTTGCCAGTTTATTAGTACTAAATTATCAATTTATTTAAGTCTTAATGTTATTTTTTTATTAGCTAAGTAAATGAACTGAACTGAACTGAACTTGGTTGGTTGAATGATAATTGAAAATATCCATTTTGCAATGCCTATATACCATCACATCTAAAGTTTAGTATTCAAAGTTAAACGATTTGGTACCTCCTTAAAATAAAAAAAAATTAAAAATTTCCTTTGGGGTCCCATTCATTAAGACAATCTCAGCAAATCTCGGGTAATTTCAAGAACAGACCTTGATCCACTGTACACATGCATACCGTAAAAGCTCTATTAAGCCCCCCCCCCCCCCCCCCCCTCCAATAAGTTCCCCGTTTGGAAGTCGGTTTTGGTAATAAGCCCCCCTCTCCCTTTGGGACACGAGATTTTGTAATTATTCCCTCCTATTCCCTCTTGCAAAATACACTTTATGCGGCTCAGCTGGCTTGTTTTCAAACAAATACATGTATACAATAAAACACGCAATACTGTTTCCTGTTCGGTATTAGATAATAAAGTTTTACTGCAGATGTTTGAGATTTGTAAAGAAACTATTTAACACGAAAATGGCGTGTTGAAAGATTTGAAATAAGTCCCCCCCCCCCTCTCCAATAAGCCCCCCCGTTAATAAGGCCTGAAATGAAATAAGCCCCCTGGGGGCTTAATAGAGCTTTTATGGTAACTGCCATTATAGGACCATTATAGGGTGGGGTGCTGTGAGCTCTTTTCACCATCACTATTATTTCACTTTGTTTCTATTGTTTCTGTTGTTTCATGAACGCTTGATGCACACTTGTGCAATTTTGGGTGAGGTCAAAATTATAAAATTAACTTTATGCTGGACATACTTTCATCAGGAATGGATTCCAAGAGCTTTCTGTCTTCCTCCTCATCATCAAGTAACTGTTTCTTGATTTGCTCTTTCTGATCTTCTTCATTTTCTTTCACTTCACCTTGGCCGACTTCTTGAGCATCTGGAATTACAATTATTTGAATTATTCAAACTGACATTGAATTTTTCGTTTGGTGACCACAAATGACGTTGCTGAAGATTGTTCTTAATAATTTATCATAAATTTATAAATTATTCTTCATAGAGAGAGAATGTGCAAATGTACATATGAAAGCTTTGGTACTTTAAGAGGTCATGTCATGATTTACTGTAGTGTCAAAATCAAACTTTCTCTAAAATTCACTCTTCTTTGGCCCACAGACTGGTTGTCACGTCAGAGATGTATGTCCACACTTTTGTAACTTTGAAGGATATCGTTGAGAAAAAAAAAATGTGTACACAAACTAATCAGCCCATAGAAGTGTTCAGCAAGTTGATGTATGCGAGGTTAATTTAATTTGTTGATTGAGCAAATTCTCCCGATGTGCCATGCTAAGAAATATAAACCAGACAGTAAGAGATTCTGCATGTTAAACTGTAAAATAACTGGATGTTAATAGTAACACTTACCTGTTGTTTTCACTTCAGCACCCTCTTCATTTTCATCTTTGTCAACTGTTTCATTTTCTTGTGGTCTTTCTTCTTCTTGTGCTGCCTCATTCACTGTTTCTCCCTCCACAGCTTGTTCATCACCCTTTCCACTTTCCTCCACCTCAGTGTCTTCTTCTTGTGGCTTGTCTTCTGTCTCTGCTTGTTCCGTGGAAGGTTTTTGTTCATCATGTGCGCCTGTTCCAACATCTTGCTTTAAATTCAAGTGTTCATCATCATCACTGGTTTCTTCTATTTCCAAGACAGGCCCTTAAAGTACGAAAATGAAGAAAAAAAATGAAAGGTATATGGATAATTTAATTCACAAGTTAGTACGTAACTACAGGCAAGTCTGCTATCTGTCGCTGGTGTGTAAAAGGTCAGGGTTTGATTCTAAAAGGTGCACATAAAACAAGGTGCTTTTAAAACAACACATTTTCTGTATCAATGCCCCTTATGGAATTTGCTCTACACCATAAAGCCTGGTTTTCACTAGTGATGCAAGCACAAGCACAAGCTTAAGCATAAGTAGCTTAGGCCAAGTGAAAATGAACACTACGCACACTGAAGCAAATGCAAGCAATAAGCACAAGCATAAGGAAAAGGAAAAATTTTGCTATGCTTGCATTCAGCCTGTTTTCACAGTGAAACATAAAGCGCTCTTGTGCTTGTGCTTATGCTTGTGCTTGCATTGCTAGTGAAAACCAGGCTTAATGAAGGTGTGAAAATACCATTATGAGGAAGTGATAAAAGGGAAGAGTTCATGATGATTGCCTTGGTCAGTTGCTACATTGTTATCTTAAAGAACCCTTTGTAGACATCTCTATATCTACTGTAAGTTAATCCTGTTGGCTCAAAAAATTGGTATGTAAACTGGCAGATAAAACTAATGCTATTACTTCTGATCCAGGACAGTTATAGAAAACTAAAGTTTCCCGAAGTAAAATGATACATACTACACAACCGTTAAAATAAACCAGGACAGATATTGCTTTCATGCAATTTACCACTTACATTTCCTTGGGTTCTCTAAAGAGTTCTTTATTGCTTCTACTGTGTTGTCATAAAATGAGCAGAGGATATCCAAGATACGTTTTCTATCCAGCTGACCACACTGAAAAGGATATATAAAAAAATAAACGTGGTGAGGTCTCAACCAAGTTTTGCTGGGAAATGTGAAGTATATTTAGTGAAGCATTTTTAAAAGTTGATATTACTCATCAGATTTCTTTTTCAATAGCTTTCAGAAACAAGACTCCTAATTATGAGCATTAAAGTCAAACTGAGATTAACAAGAAAAATCCCAAGGGAGCAGGGTTGGCGCAGTGGTGAGAGCACTCGCCTTCCACCAATGTGTCCCGGGTTCGATTCCCGGACTCGGCGTCATAAGAGGTTTTTCTCCGGGTACTCTGGTTTTCCCCTCCAAAAACCAACATTTGATTTGATTTGAGTTGAGTTGATTTACAGAGCGCCACTAGGGAGAATACTGTCTTAGTAATAGGTGTTACCCTATTTAAATTAAGGTTATTTATTTATTTTTATTTTTATTTATTTCATAATTAAGTATTTTACTGAGTACAATTATCTGATATGCAAAATTTAAGGTTTGCTTGTACTTATGCTTTTTCCGGACATTTTCATCTAATATGAATGAAAAAAAACTGGCACAAAAGGTCCATTATTTTCCTGATTTTGTAACAATTCATACACATATTTGTGTGAATGATCATCACAGTTATGAACACTACTTATGCAGAAGAGAAAATAAAGCCTGAAAAAAAATTTCATAACTGCGAGGATCATTCACACATTCATTTCTTTATTCAGCAGTTCAAATATATGATTTTTCATATATTCATTCTCATATATTCATCACTCACAGGTATATTTCGAACCAACAAAATGACCAGCTCCCAGTTGGCTTGTTAGCTCAGTTGGTAGAGCACTGCACTGGCCTTTTCAGGCTTTATTTTAACTAGGCAAGTGTTCATCCTCATATATTCATCACTCATGGGTATATTTAATTATGAACCAACAAAGCGGCCAGTTCCCAGATGGCTTGTTAGCCATATTCATTCTCATCGAAACAAATAAAGTTGAAGAAAAAATGTTCCAATTAAGTCAAGCATTTCAGAAGTCAGTTGCTGAACTAATTAGTCCTGCAACTAGAGACCTTGAGGAGTCACTTTGCTAATATTAAGAACTTGTCAAGACTACGAGAGGCTTGTTATAGGATGTTAATAGGTACTTCCCCTCCACTTTACCTTAGATTTAAGACTGGTTGACTCTGGTGACATTTTAAAGAAATGTTTGAAAAATTACCTTTTTAATTTCTAGCTTTTATATAGATAGTTCATTTTTAATTTTTATTTCATATATTATAGTGATCATATTTAACTTTTATTGTAAAGCACCAATGAGCAAGTAATGATAATGGTGCTATATAAATACCGGGAATAAGTTAAGATATCGTTTCAAGTTTTAACTGAAGTGCATTCTAACTATCTTTCTACTTTTATTCCAAGTCCTGTACAGTACTAAGTAACAAAAATAACTAAAGTAGATTTGCGTCATTTCACCAACTACTACAGGTGTACTTACACACTTCATATCACAGCCCAAGAACAGGTTTCTTAGAGTAAGTCTGCAATGAAAAAGTTTGATGTGAAATTACTGTTTTGCAAATAGATACACTGTAGAACATTAATGACAAGATTCAATAATAATAATAATAATAATAACTGTCTGTGCTAATCATCCTTGCAAAGTACAGCAAGGACGCAGCTCAACAAGGTCGAACTGAAAGCATATACAAGGCGCCTCTGGAAGCCGCTATGCGGTCCATGTCTGACCTTGGAGCACAGCCTACAAACAGCTCGAATAAGCTGTATGTTGGTTTTTGCTGAAGGAGGAAAACTGGAGTACCCGGAGAAAAACCCTTGGAGCGGGGTCGAGAACCAACACAAACTCAGCCCACTTATGGCATCACCACCGGGAATCGAACCCGGTGCCACATTGGTGGAAGGCGTGTGCTCTCACCACTACGCCATCCCTGCTCCCCCAATGTGATTCAACACTCACAAAATTCATTTATTTAATTAACTGTGTAAAAATTCATACCTCATTGCTTCCCTGACAGTGGCAGTGCGGTATTGTACTGCACAACGTGATAAGTGCTGAACAAATGCGTTGAATGCCTCCTTGGACAGATTACCAGCATAAGGTCGGATATACTATGAACAAACCAAAAAAGTGTAAATTAATTATAGTTATTAATTAACAATCAAAAATAGAAACTGATGAACTCATATGTCCTTACATCCTTAAACTTCTGCATGTTGACCATTTTACCAGAAGAGTCTGTTGGTTCAAGAGGTATGACAAAAGCTGCCCCTGTTGGTGTTAGAAAAAGAATACCGTTAGCAAATTATTAAACTTTGGATTTTTTCCGTTCATTTTTGTCAGAATCTCTGAACAGAGTGGTTACTTTGTAAATAAAGGCCTGACAGCATGAGAAATTTGGACTCAAGATTTTTTCATGTTGTCTATACACCGCATCATTCCACAAATCAGATACATTAACTTGCCCAACCTATTTGTTGGAAATTCCAAGGGGGAGGGCAGACTGCTAGGCCAACATTTTACATGTGAACAGAAAGAAGCAAATTTCCAGAGGATTAGAGACATTCCAACCAAAAATAATCTATGGGGAAAAGGACATTTTTTCTGGAACACTAAAAACATGTACATATTGCATTATTTTTTCTGTCTGCCCGTGTGACGAATCTTTTACAGATGAGGCAAGTTTTTCTCCCTTACAAGAAGTGCTTTGCTGCATGTCTTTGTTATTGTTTACAAATGGTTACACAAATGGAATTTGAGATTTATTGTTGTACATGCAGGTACAGTACTGCCATTATTAGTAACATATTTATTTTTATTTACTGGTATATATTTATAAGCATTCAGGAACACATCCATGGAGGCACAACAAGAGGACACAAAGCCCCTTACGAGGTCGACCTCCAATGGTCAGAGAGCAAAACAACAGAATAGGACAGAGTCACTAGGGGACTGGTCACAGCCAGAGTTTTGTTACATCCCTAGTGGTTCTTTTACGTCCCACAGAGTCTGATTAAGTGAAAGTACTATGAGACGGGACCTACGGTTTATTGTCCTTATCCAAGAAGATTAGAAAGTCTAACTGCATGTTTGTAGATGTCATTACAAAGGCAGCACTTTCTCCTCAATTATTTAAGACCCTGAGTGTTGGTCTGGCCAGGGTTTGAACCCGTGCAGTAGTCTGGTGCTCTACCACTGAAAATAACCGGTTGGCAGTCAGATTTACCATTCCTCAGTTAGAAAGTTCTGCTAAAAAAATTGGCATTGACATCATGTAGAAGTTAAAAATGAGGATTCTGTGACAAAATCCTTACACACCTTTCCTGATTTCTTCTGGGAGTTTTGCAACAACTTCCTCTTCAAATGATCGAAGTACATTTTGAACCTAAGAAAGGAAGACATAAAGATTGAAATAGAAAATGGATCAAATTGAGGGGCTCCAGATCTAGACAAGAACGTCCTCCCGGGTTTTTGGTCGATTTTTGATAATTGCTCAAAAGAAACTGTCACTTGGCATTTGGACTTCATTCCAGTTAAGAAACTTTGCTCTGAATTTTTTTTGCTAATTTCAGCTTCCTTTTCGAGAAATAATATAGGCAAAAAGCCCAGTTCCACCTGTCAGCATCTTGCAATTTGATGGAGAAACAAAAGAAACCAGACAAAATGAAATGAGAGAACTGACTGAAGTAAAGCCACTGGTTATTCATTTTGATACAGTTATTTGATAATTAGATCACAGCTTCTGTATGGTCATACAGCTGTAGATAACATTCATACTCAAAGGGAGAAAGGAAAGTGCTGCAACCACATCAAGATAAATTGGCATAATACTACAAAGTAGATTAGGGCATGGGGTGGGGTTCCAAAGCCAAAAATTTAAACCTTCTGTGACAGGGGTTATATAGATACAGTAATTCCCAGAACAACCAAGTGCAGTCGAACCTGTATTAAGCAATATATTAACCAAATACAGGTTGCACAATGTATAGTTTATGTGTATTAAGGGCACCCACAATCACTTACTTGGTTCAAAGAAACTCAAACAGTGAAAGGTTATGACTTATCAAAGTGGCTTCAAGCCACTGAATTTGGAAAATGAATTATAAACCATCACTTGCAGGTATATCACTTTGATTCCCTTCTTAGGGAACGTTACTGAAAGCTCCAAAAGAGATATGTGACAATCATGTTACATTTTATGCATGATTACATGTAAGTCTTTTTGGGGGTCAAATTTAAGTTTAACAGTACTTACTCTTTAAAAAAAAAGCCCTGCTCTATCTATTGCATTTATCCAAGACAAAATTATCGAAAGTATTGAAGTTCCTTCTCTCTTTTGTTAGTCTTTTGAATATCTTCAGTAGTTGATAAAACTTGCTTTTTCACTTGGTGATTTTCATGATCATAATTTTCCTTGTAAAGCATTATGCATTTGATGTTTAGTATTTTTATATGCGGAATATATGTTGTGGTTCAGTTTTATCCTTGGTTCAATTTTTATTTTCCTTTGTTTTGTACTCATTATCATACATTACCATACACAAGAACAAAAGAAAACAAAAAAATTGAACCAAGGATAAAATTGAACTACAACATATATACCAAGCATGATGAATAATTACAAATGTAACAGGGGGTTAAAGGGCAGTTGAGGGATATTTGACTTCTCTGAATAAAATTAATTTTTGTAATCTACTCTGTGGTATCCATGGTAGGGTTAATGGATATTTTCTAGAATCATCCATTTAACCCCTCCCCTTCCCCTTCAAAACGACAAAAGCAAAAAGATGGCTGCATGGGTTAAGTACCTACTGGATAAACCCTGGTCATAAGTTTAACATTGACATGCATGCACCAGGTGGGTAGGGGTGGAAATATGGAGAGTGAGTGTTGCATATATTTAGTCAACAAAACATCGACTGCAACTTCAGAATTCCAAACATAATCCCCAATTTGGACCTACCCTAGGATTTAGAAATGAGAAAGCTGAATAGTTATAATGTACTGATCCTCAATCAGTTAAGGTCCGGGCAAACAGCTTCAACATTTGCTTCAACATCCATTAGATTTTGTGATGAACAGTATAATGTCAAAACTGTTTGCCACCCCCTTTCAACCACAAGTCATCTTTGACTCTGATGGGATTTCCCTGAATAAATATAGGTGTTTATTTTTATTTACCGGTATGTTGAATAGAAGTTGAATCATTGTTTAATGAGTTTAAAAGTGTTTAAAATTTTGCTTCAACATCCACATCAACATTTCTTTTGTCATCTCAAATGTTGAATGCTTTCAACATTGTTAGGTATGCGCATTCATAACAACTGCCGGACTGAATACCAGGCTTCTCGTGAAGCTTTGTTGAATCGAATGTTGATGATGTGTTGGAATCTTTTGCCACCCCTGGCAGGGTGCAACAAAATTGAACGAACGTTGAAGCAAATGTTGAAGCCATTTGCTCGGACCTAATTACCCAGGAGTAGATATTTCTAAGGACATAAACACTTACAACAGACAGAGGAAGAACACCATTCCAATCTGCTGTCCATTCAGGAAACTGCTCCTCTATGGCGATCGAACGACGACGGTCTTCCATGTTCTTTTCATGCTCCTCTTTCTCCCTTACTTCCCGTCTTTTCTTAGCATCAGCCTTGAGCTTGGCAAGTTTATTATCCTCCAAAGAAAACACCTCCTTCTTGAGGTCCTCAACAACTTTACGGATTCCTTTTGCATAGGGAGATGCTTCAGCAAAGTTACTAAACCTTGGATTGTTCCTCATAAGAAACTGAGCCAGGTAATCTATGGGATTGAAAGTTGGACAAAATCCCTCTGAATCAGCCAGTCCTCTTTTTTCAACCTCGTTTAGCAGTTTCTCAACTCCCAAAATTAAAGTTGGCATAAGATTTTCCACCAGGTAAACCCTTACTTCTGAAGTAATCTCATTATCATTAAGCCAATCCTTGGCAAGAAGGTCTAGGGGTATTGTCCTAGCAACGAGCCGCGCAACCTCTTTAGTTTCAGCATCGCGTTTCTTTCTTTCAGCTTTTACTTCCAATAACCTTCTGGTGATCTTATTTTCCACATTACCGCGCCATCGGCGCACAGCGCTCCTTGTAAACGCTCTAACAACTGGAGACGCCATCGCATCTCTATCCCCCAACTGTTGATTGATTACATCGGAAATCGAGAGCCTTCTTGATTTTCCTCCCTCTATTTGATCTGGAGAAATGCTTTCTGGTCGAATAGCATCCAAGACCTCTTGATCAGGACCATCTTCAAATCCCAGGTCTTCAACTTCAAATTCGATTTCTGTAGCATTCAAGGGTTCTTTTGACAATGCCATTGTCGCAGCCATTTTTCAAGAGAACCCTAACTGACCTCTAATTGAAACTCCAAATTAAGTTCTAGAACAGCTGGTAAATAACCCGAGTTTCTAATCAGCTCGAGATTATTATGACTTCAAACATGGCGGAAAAAAAAAAAAAATACAGTTGTCTGTTTCTATAGCAACGACTTCACCTATACCATTCCACCTCGGTTGAGGAGCCGCCTGCGATAATTTCACATAAAGTCACGAAAATTTACATACATTGAGGGTTTTGGTGAGCAAGTCTCAGGTTGTTTTCATTCGATGTAGCCTTTAGGATAAAAATGCGCTGATTGCAAACGCTTTTAGCTCGTCATAGATCATATCTTAGTTTGAATATCTCGAGTTAGTGGACTTTGCAGTTTTTGTAGCTTGGCTGTCCATGCGACGTGAGTTGGCGCGCAGCGATCAAAGATTCGATTTGTTATTTTTGCGGATTCACACAAGCTGATTTCGAAAAGAAGGTGTGATCAATTACATTTAAGACAATGTCGTCCGCGGACTGTTGTTGTGCGATGTGGCAGTCACCAATTCAAGGGGCGCTCAGACCGGCAGTTTGGCTTCCTGGAGTGAGAAATCTCCACAGCTGTAAGGAAACGTGAGTGTTGAAACGTTTTAGCCACCCATGGAGCTTAAACAACAATTTTCTTAAATTTGCATTTTGGCAACAATTGCACATAACAGCACCACTTCTGAAATGCTTGCTGGCATTTCATAATTTTGTCCATAAACGCAAAAGTTATAACCAGGGCGGTTGTTACAATTGTACTGTATATATAAATACCACACACTGATCATCAGAAATCAAGCTTTCTTTAATTTGTTAAAGTATAAAGGGGATCGGACGTTAGCTAGGTTAAAAGAGGTCTTATCTTTAAAGCCATATTTAATTAAAAAGAAGGTGGGTTTATTTTTCTAATTTCCTATCATAAAATCTGGAATATCAGCTATCAGTCCGAAAAACTATAAAGCAAATTTGCATGATTCTCAATAATTTAACTTGAAGGAGTATTTCATTATCTTCTTTTATTTTACTCCAACGAGACCTCCAGTATGATTAAACTTAATACTTGATACTACAGCTGTAGATTTAAAATTGATTCCAATAAGTTTTAGTAGATCAAAATAATCAAACAATAAATGAACAATTTATGTTTGAATATCATATTTATAATCTTCTTATTTGCGTTTTTGTTATATATATTAAACAAAAATAAAGTTTAATTAAAATCAGATTATCGTTCCACAGAAATAAATTTTAAATGTTCAGCCCATGAAACTTGAAAATGTTAATGTATAAATTACCTTTTTTTTAATTGTAAGCAATGCAATTACTAAGAAAATAAAAAAAATCCTTTTTATGAGATAAAAATAATACTTTTTGAATTTAGATAGGAAATTGAGTTCTTGTGTAATTTTATTTTCAGCCAGACATCTATGAAGGGGAGTTGAAAAAATATTTTCAGCACTGAATTATTAATCTTAATGGTGTCTGCAAAAGTTGAAATATGTCACGTACTTGCCTAATAAATTCTTACCCTTTAAAAGATTTACGATAAAAATGTTTATACAATGTAACTATAAGTTTCCAAATTGAAATTCATATATTTAAGCCATTTATTATGCCACCCTGAGATCATTACTTTTTTAAGCTCTTGTATATTAAATGAAATCTCAAAATATTCCTTTTAGCTTGAAATGCATTTTTAGAATAGATGGCTCCACGGTTATTGGCAAAGTCAGTCAATATCCCATACATTTACTGTAATTTTAGCCGTGTTTGCCCCCCTGAGTTAATATAGTGCCAGTAACTGTGGAACCATCTATTCACAGGTAATGATAACTTTTAAGGCAAATATATATAAATTTTTAGGGTGTGTGAATATATGGTCTTTCAAATAATGAGTGTTTTGAAACATTTTAGCCAAATTTCTCTTTTCTCCCTCACGAGTCTTGAGTTGTTTTGCAAGTGTAACAAATCCTTTCACTGCAGGAAGAAGGATCATCTTACATCTTGTAAGGTTTCATACTAACTATCTTCCACCACCATCACCCCTAGTTTTAGGTATTTTTGTTTGTAAAATGCTACTTTTTTTCAACTCCAAAAAAGAAATAAAACAAATTATTATTCAAAAAATGTCTGAGATGGAGCAGATCGAGTCTTCACAGAGAAAAGGAAAATTCTGCTAGGCTCCCACAAATTAAAATACTCTACCAAAAACATTATTTGATATTGATTTAAACTAGTTCTTAATTTTCATGGTTATTGTTTGATTAATTCCTTACTGGAATATTGTATAAATATTTCCTCTCCACAGGTGGATCATACCGGAGGCAACTCCTGATGTTTGCTTAGAAAATCTGATAGCGGCTGTTGCAAAACTAAGTGAAACTGAGAAAATGCACATCAGTAAGGTGAGATTGGGTTCCAATGCTTCACCTAGATGTACTCTAACAGAGTACTGGACCACATGTAGTAAATCCTGTATTAAGCCCCCTGGGTGGGTTACTCATTTCATGCACGTTTAAGGAGGGCTTGAGGCAGAGGGGTTAGCTAATATTCATTTAGCAATTTGAAAACACAATTAACATTCAGCAAATAAAGAGGAGTATCAATTCGTATAACAAACTAGAAGGCAATGTGGAATGATTGAAGGACATGAGTGTTCCAAACTTCCTGCATTTGGGTAAACCATACATTGATCAGTGCATGTGAAATGTTATGTTGCTGAATTTATTAATTAAGAAGGCCTCTTGTTTATTGTAATTTGATTATGAAGTTGGGAGTGGGCTTCGGAGTTTTCTCTCTCTGAAAAGGGGGAGGGGTGCTTTTAAGAGAGGGTGACTTATTTGAGGAGGGAGGGGCTTTTTAATTTAAGGTCTCTGCCACATCACAGACAACATCACAATCGGAAAAGCAAGCAGACAGAAAATGATGATAACAATGAGTAAAATAAAAAGAAAAAAGAAGAAGAAAGATTGACGATAACAGTCAGGTGAGAAGGCCCAAAGGAAACTGTAAAGTTTACCTGTATGTCAATTTAAGGCCCCCTCAAATATAGCATTTTACAACTTATGGCATAATGGATACTAAGTTAAAACAGTTTTTTAAAAATAAAGTTATAATTACAAATAAATGCCTTAAGTGTTTAATGGAGGATTTACAATAATTTACTGTGAGTTCTACTTGTTTAAAAACAAAAACAAAAAAAGGTGTGGCAGTTTTAGGGACCGTAACCTGTAACACCTGTTATGGCTGAGCTCAGTTGAGAGACCCTATGCAAAAATGGCTGCTTTTAAATTTTTGTTTTCTTCTTATGAAAACAGCCTCACTAACCTCGTTTTTGTGACAAAAATTTTAAACGATTTGTTATCCCAGACGAGGTTAGTGAGGCTATGTTGAAAACAAACAAAAGAATAATTTAAAGGCAGCCATTTTTGCATAGGGTCTATGTTATCGGTGAAGGTTAATCTGCTACATAAATAAATAATATTCTTGAAGAAAGATCAGATGTTACAGGTGACAAACTTCATGTTATGCCTGCTTCAAAAGTTAATGACAGTCCTGAATCATCATCTCTTGTCATGCCGGTAGGCTCATGCACTGTAAAGAGGCCCTACCAAGGTAAATTCTGACAAGCGACATGGCCCAAAAAGTAGTGACAGCACATAAAATGAAATCCCGATGAGAGACATCAATCATTCCTGGCAAAATTCCAACAGTTGCATCAAGGCCGAGAATTAGCAATTTAAACACCGACCTCGACAAAACCAGGATCGGATCGGATCGGATCACAGCTCGGATCACAGATCGGATCACGGATGGGAAAAAAGTAATAAACAAAAAGTATATTACAATGAACATTGGAGAAATGCTGGCATACTGTGACTTATTGCGTGACATATTGGAGCTCAGGCCTTACTGAAAGTGATTTCCCGCCATGGAAAGTGATTTCCCGACATGTAGTCATGATCACCTTCACGGCTGTCGCCATGGACGAAAGCAAGCGGAAGGTACGCATTATTTTATCATTCAGTTATAATTTCTTTTTTAATATCATCTCACATGTTTATTTACTTTTTCTATATTTGATGTTATTTTAGCAAGGGCAAGAGAAGAGCCAAAAAACAAGGTGGGGAGTAACGTTTTTTAGATGTGACGATTAAAGTGTAGTGTACGTGAGCGAAAATCCATGTTGGCTTCTTCTATGAACTCACTCAGCTCCTCTTTACCTAAATTGCAATTATTACACACCAAACGACTTAAATTCCACGAGTATATGGAACTCAGTGATGAACTTAGAGATTACACAATAATTTTGGCCATCTAGTTGTGAAATCATCGCGTATTTTTCTCATTGTAATATTATAAAAAATCTTTACAAACTGATTGGCTCTTTTAATAATTATATACTATAACCACTGTGACCAAAAATATGCTCATTGATAAATTATTTTGTATGGAAAGCATCAAGTTTTTTTTCAGCAGCGCAAATTCGCCAGCAGAGCTTTTAGGAAACCCCCGGAGAGCTAGGCATTTTCTTAAAATGAGTTTTCTCAGTGTGTAGAATAGAATTCAATTTATGATGTTAAGTTTTCGAAAAATGTCTTTAAGTCTAAAATCTGGTCGACCGTCATCGAAACAGACAAAAGCCTCCAGACTGTAATGGCAACGCACGTCCTCGACCCGTCTGATACTGTTCTGGTTGGTGATCATGCGAATTCACGCCACTGAAAAAAATACTTGTCGCTTTCCATATAAAATACTTTATCAACGAGCATATTTTTGGTCACAGTGGTTATAGTATATAATTATTAAAAGAGCCAAGGAGTTTGTAAAGATTATTATAATATTACAATACTTAAAATACATGATGATTTCACAACTAGACGGCCAAAATTATTGTGCAAAATTGGCGTGTAATAATTGCGATTTAGGTAAAGAGGACCTGAGGAAGTTCATAGAAGAAGCCAACATGGATTTAACTAAATAAATCACTCGCATACACTACACTTTAATTGTCACATCTAAAAAACATTACTCCCCACCTCGTTTTTCGTCTCTTCTCTTAAGCCCTTGCTAAAATAATTTCAAATATAGAAAAAGTAAATAAACACGTCAGATGATATTAAAAAAGAAATTATAACTGAATGATAAAATAATGTGTACCTTCCGCTTGCGTTCATCCATGCATGGCGACAGCCGTGAAGGTGACTACATGTTGGGAAATCACATTCAGTAGGGCCTGAGCTCCAATATGTCATGCAATATATCACAGTATGTCAGCATTTCTCCAATGTTCATTGTAATAATACTTTTTGTTTATTACTTTTTTCCCATCCGTGATCCGATCCGATCCGGGTTTTGTTGACGCCGATTTAAACACCGACACAGGTGATTTTAAAATTCAGGCAAGCAACACAGGACCCCCCCTCTGGTAGGGCCTCTGTAAGGCCACACTTTTCTGCTATTAGCACTCAATAATAAAGGCAAGAATCATTTAATTATTAATTTATGTCTTTAACTTTAACTAATTAGGTCAGACCCGATCAGAATTTTGTACGGATCTTTTCTTTTACCCAAGCTGAATGGCTTGATGTTGTTGAAATTGAATTTCAACCTGGCAGGGAAAGTGGGACACTTGGAAAGGTAATATTTCCCTCTTCATTGAAATAGACTTCCTACCCGTGATCACTGGTAAAAAGGTTTACCGGTATTACCTCTTGAGACAGGAACTTGCAGACTTAATTTATTTAAAATTACCTATTTTCAGACCTGACCCTTAGAACGTTTTTAAGTCTCCTTTTTTTATCATAATTCATTAAATTGCAAAATCTATTCTCTAACACAAATTTATTTAGTATAAATCTACTAGCATTCTATCATGAATGCCATACTCTGGTTGGCTACAATACTGGCTATCTATTCTGTGATAGATAGAGAGTTGCGGTTGCCAACAAAATGGCAGCCATTTCTTCGCATTTTGGAAGTGTCTGGGAAGAGGATTTACACTGTAGATAATTTTAACTTGTTTTGTTTTGAATGGCTAGTAGATTTATACTAAAACAATGAGATTATTTGTTCCCGATTTCTATGTGTGATAGCTGATTTGGGTATACGCGTACATGTACGTGATTGAAATCTTGAGCTCATAATCTAATAATTTATTATTCATTATTGTTGTATAGAAGACAAAGCTCATCACAAGCTGTATTACCCATTTTCACACCATAATTATATATGTACCCCTAAATGAATAATTAACAGTTTAAAGGTTTGTTTCACCCGTCATATGAGTGCTCGGTGCAAAAATACCCCTATTAAGTTTATACAAAAGAACGTTTAGGCCAGGGTTTCATGTCCATTTTTTCATTAAAAAAACACTGATGTTAATCCATACCAAACTAATTGTCTTCCAGGCAAAATCATTTTCTACTGGACTTTTTCCTCTGATGATTCCATTTGCCTTCCTTCTAAACATGGTAAGAATCAATTGTACCAAATTAAAAAAAATTGACCCACTGGGAGATTTTCTGGAACAATAAATCAAATCAAATCTTTTTTAAATCTCTTCTATGCATTGCAGAGCCATGTGCTGGGGTAATTACAACACACACACACACACACACACACACACACACACACAAAAAAGAGACAGCATGCCCATATATGTGAAAATTACTAGACACTGAAAATAGCCTGTATTGTAATGCAACAGTGTAACATGATTCAACAATGGCAGGGTCTTGTCACTCCTCAAAAGTTTTGGCAAGGGTCTGCTGTGTTCACCGTTATTAAAGAAAAACATATGCAACTTGCCCCACCCCATTTCAATCCTTAATCAGGATCCCCAAACTGTTTTGACCCCAAATGGACTAATTAATCTCTACCCAGTACAAACTGACTGACTGGTCTAATCTATAGCCATTTCAGACCCAAACATCTGAAAAACCACGCCCTTGGTGGTAGCTTCCTGGTTAATACTGCTTACAGAGAGGACTGTTACTATTTCCCAGCATACATTGTAATTGCTCCAATTTTAGGAAACAGCTAGAGGGTTTAAGCTAGTTGTTTCCTTAATTAATCATCTCATTGAAACATTTTATCTTGTATCTCATCATCATCATCATCAACTTTATTAAATTGTCAGAAACTAATAGCTGACTATTTGTACAGAAACCTGGTAAACTGGGACATCTATCCTATGGCAGGAGCCCATCACTTGGAGCATACAACTGCCCTATATTCCTGTCACAGTGTTTTAACAGACCAATTTAGTTTTAGATTGAATTTCCCGCAAATATCAGACTGCCACAGGAGCCTCAATGATCTCACAAGTATATATCTGCACATGAAGAGCCTTTGTTTTCGCTCATTAAACTTATTGTTTCATGTTGCTCTAGTTGCAGTTGCCATCCTCATTGCCCTTGTTCGTAGGAAAAGATGGTCTAAAAATAGACTGGTCTATAAAAATACTGTGACATCAGTACTGTGGCTCAGTATGGGAGTTGTACGATCCTAGTTATGGGCTCCTGACTATGGTAATAGAAGTACGAATTAACTGAGAACATGTGACTTTTTTGCATTTTAGATTTTCTTCTTTGTGCCATTTTATGACAATAACTTTAACAAGATGAGATTGGAGAGAATTCGCAACAACATGAAGCTCAACATTGAAATAGCAAAGGAGCATCCTTAACGTTGTTACTACATTACTACCAGCAGTGGCCTATTATTAGTTAAATTACAATTAAAAATTCATTTTCAATAGATACGGTTTTTAAAACTTATCAGTTTCTGGGCAATATATCATCATGTAAAAAAAAAATAGAATGTATGGTGAATGCTTTTTTGAAAGACAGACATGTCACAAAGTCTTAGCCAAAGTTTATGAGTCTTGAACAGTCTCACATTGTTGTGCAATAATGCATTAGTCACCTTGGTGTCTCAATTTGTTTTGCAAGCCTAAAACTACAGTTTTGGGCTAGGTCAAAACTTGGCACTGAAAGCATAAAAAGTTTGTTTCAGTTGGTTAATGTATAAACTAACAAAAAAAAAAGCGTAGGATATAAATGTCTAGCAGTCAGTGTAGTGTTTTGGTGAACAGAAATAAGTGGAAGTTGCATTTACATATATATGAATTAAGACTAGCATTAAATATCCTATTATAATAATTCTTCTTCTTCAGGTACTTTGGAGTACTTTTATGATAATCAGTTAACACAAGTTTTGACCAAACGTCCATAACCAATTTATAACCCTTCAAGTAAATTTTAACAACATTAACAACATAGTGGAAATTAGGCTCTCACTGGGCTTAGGATTGGTGGCATCATACACTTTTAGCAGCCTTTAAAAAATGAATTCAGCAATTAACCCATGCTAAAAATGTCATCTTAGGTAAGTATTCCATTTAGTATCATTACAACTTCACGCCGCTTTAAGTGTGTCTTTCTGAAATGGCTTATACTGCTGGATGTTGTAGCTTGAAGGCTCAGTTTATTCCTTTGGGCATTGCCTTCGGTAGTACCGAAAGCGTCTCGAATAATTTTGGTTTTATTCGGTTTGAAAAAGGTGGGATATTTTGGATGGAGACCTCAAAGAGACTTCAAAAGACTGGAACAATACTGCAATTAAGGGACCATGTGTGAACTGACTTGTGAACGTACCTTTTGTTCGCGACGTGTGAAAGATTATGAAGTAATCACCGCAGACATTTTATAGATTTGTCTTCTTCGCAACGTATTTTCAAGTTTTGTAAGCTTAAGCTTGTGTATTTTTGAATACAGATCATATTGAGAGCTTTAAAAAGAGATCTCGAATGAGTTGTTTTGGTCACAGAACGCGTTAGAATTTTTTTTCCTAGAGCGGCGGCCATGATTAATTTATGCGTGAACACGTTCCGATGCGTGGTGAATGCCCAGGCCACTTAATGGATTTGAACTTTTCCTTTGACCACAACATTCGAGGAGAGATTTAATTTAGGATTCTTTTCTTTTTGAGGCCGACTGAGTGTTCGATTCAAAGCCGCCGTCAAGTTTTACTCGGAGCAGTGTCGTGTTTCATGTTATCTGTTCCTCCCAGAATATATATGTATTTGATGACTTTTTCTTTCTTTGCTCAATAAAGAAATTAAATTAAAAATTCTTGATTTGTATTTTTTTTATTTATAACTCAGTGAGTTAATTTTGCTCCATGCAGCCACGTTAATTCCGACAATCGTGGCGTGTAACTTGTTAAGTTTCTATTTTAAGATAAACAATCAATTGAGGCTTTTTATCGTGTATATCGTCTAACAACTGAAATAAAACGCATTTGTTTTGTTTAAGAAGATTTCAGGCCAAGTACATCGGTCAAAAGAGTCATCGTCAAACGGCTGTCGAGGCATTACTATGATTTACGTAATTCTCCAGACTCTTTAGTAAACACAGATGTTGTTTTGATCAAGCAAGCTTCGTGAGCAAGAAAACCGCAATTTTTGTCCGGTTGTCATGTCAACTGTCTAGAATTGACCAATTGCCGTGTCTTGTCACGTCCCCTGACGCTCGTCACGCTCGATGCACGTAATCTTCCCGATTATTTGCTTGCCTTGTTCCATCAGTCGAAAAGATTTTACGCAGAGAATGTTAAAGCAAAGGCAACGGAAACGAAATAAGGTAAAAAAAACATCAACAAATAAAAATGTTTGACGCCAAAGTCGCATTGCCACACGCAACAAGTTTTGTAACTGCTGCTTTGTACCAAGGTAAATAATACTCCGCGGTCATGAATTCAATTCGCGTGCGCTCCCGTGTTTACTTTGAAAAAGGAAACCCTCCCTCTCTCGAGCAAAATTTTGACTCAGAAAAGTTAAAAAGGCGATTATGTAGAATCTTCGATCTTTACTCTCAAATTTCCAAGGCTGTTTACGGCCTTCAAGAAATTGTTCACTCGAACGCGATTTTCGCTGGGAGCGTAAATATTGACCGATTTGTCCGGTTGTTCTGTGGTAATTGACAAAAACCTCCCTTCGATATCTGGTTCAAGTTTGAAATTGACAAGAATGGTGGCACCAGCTGTGGCACACATGCTATTAATTTAAAATCAATCAAGCAGATATCATCTTAGTCCCTTGGGTTTTATTTCTTCCCTGTTAATAAAAGAAAAATATCTCACCTACATCAAAGAGCTTGCGCTCTTCGGAAACATGCAGTGTTGTCGGCAGAACATCGTTGTGAATAAGTGATGAGTAAGAACAATAGCGTGAATATATGAATGCTCAATGACCCAGAATTTGGGGTACACACTTAAAGCGGCGTGAAGTTGTCATGATGAAATTTGTATAATAGGTTGATATTATCCTAGTCATTTAGAGAAAACATGGTGTAAAGTTTAGTCAATGCATGTGATAACAGGAGCCCGTTGGGCTGGCGACAATAAAAAAAGAATTTGATTGAAGTTGTGGTCAACTGAAAACACTCTTGCTAACTGTATTGGGGACAAAATTAAGGTCGGGGTGTTGCAGGAGTGGGAGAAGGAAGCTAGAGGATTTGAAGTGAGATTTGCACCAGTCAGTGCAATTTCATATGGGCAAATATCATCCAAAAGCGGTAAAATAAAACATTTCATAGTTTTTATGCATTAATCTGTCAAATTTGATTTCAGATCTTCGTCATTGATCAAGCAAGCCTGAGTCAAACATTTTTGGGTACAACGTCAGTATCAAGTTTGCTTTTTAAGGCCAACTGACTTTCAAAGGAAAAAATTGTTATTTAAAATGCTATTTTTACAAGGCCATAAAAGTTCAGAAGAAGAAGTCATCTTCACCCTGAAGATGCATGACTTAATTATTAGTCGAAAACGTAAACGTTGCTTTTTAGTTTTAACTTTTTTAACCTTGGAAAAATAGTATTTTAACCCTTTACCAAATATTATGGAGAAATTCCTATTTGTTGCAAAAGCTACGCACATCTCTATAGGTACTTCACACAACTATTCAACTTCCAACACTGTTGTCAGTGTTGCTGCGTGGCCTGCTCGAGAAAAATGAGCCCTTCATTTGTTCATAGAGTCAACTGGTTCGTAAAATCCCTTAAAACGAACCTCCATGACACGATTCTGTGACTAAGGTGGCTGAACTACCCATGTCTCATATGCTACAATGGTCAATCCGTTGCCTGTTGAGTAATCAAATTTGTTAAGGTAAAATCAAGCTCGTGCATTTAAGTAATTCCGTTTTAACCTTTTGATTTTAGTGTAAATCAAACGGCATACAAACTCCACTGTCACTGAACTGTTTCTATACTTTCGTGATCCTGGTCATAATCAGCGACTAATATTATTCAACTAATGTAATACAGGAAAGTGTTTTGCTCCTCAAACCAAATTTGATTTGAAGAAAATGTTTTGCTGGAAGAACGCTTCAAGTTGATTTTGTCTTTGTTAATTGGTAGCTGTGTTGAGTGAGCTAAGAAATGTTGAGATAGACTAAATATAATTTGCGTATGTGGTTGTAATGAGATACGCGAGTGGTTTATAATTCACTTTCCGACTTCAACTTTGATGGTCGTCAGCTTACATAAACGGATTACTAGTATGCCCGTTTAAGGGTAAGTAATTTTGGAACGAGTCGCAGAGCAGCCCCTTAACAGGTCTTTCTATGTGCTTGTCACTCTCATAATATTGACAAGAGTCAATTTGTTTGTTGTTTAGTTGCTCCTATATTCAGCTTAGATGGGTCGTCGACCCCTCATTTCCTGTTTGCTAGAATTTGACTTGTTTCAGTTATTTCTACCGTTTTTTTTTTATTGAAATGCCTTCAATCTGATAAGTAGCAGATCAAAAGCTCTTACCGGGTGAATTACCATATATCTTTCTGAAGTTCCTTTTGTGAGAGGAAGGTATGTGGCAGGTTAGAAAGGCTAATGCCCTACTTACTTGTCGCGTGATACCACCTCAACTTTCAACATACATGCTTGAATTGTTCATAGTAGGAACTTTTCAAGCTAAGGAAAGGCAACATGAAGCCCTGTGTATTTTAATCGAGCGACCTAACTTCACTTTCGAAACCTGCCTATATTTTAATTTTTGTTTCTCCTCTAACTGACAAGAGGAAGGTCTTCTCGTGATGGTTCTCATACCACCAAAGAGAGGCGGGTCCAGGGGGAGGGTTGAGGGGGTTGCAACCATGAGACTGTTTTTACCTATTCCTCTTCTCGACTCCTTAATCACCTATTTGCAAGATCTTTTTTTTTTCTACTTCAACTCAATCGCCTGCCGACACGTGGAAACAATGTCCTCGATCGGGTAATCTCAAGCGTGCCGGACCAGGTGAATGCGTTAGAAGTGATAAATCCTGACGAGGCGGTGACATTTACTGATCATTGTATCGTATCCTTATATCTCGCCATTACAGTTAAGGCACCACCTAAGAATCAGCGTTTTGTGTACGACTATATTCGAGGGGACTTTGAGTGTCTTCGGTCTTCGCTACGTGCCGCAAATTTGGCGAATTTTGTTTCTAACGACGACGTCAATATAAACATCGATTGGCATAACTGGAAAGATGCTCTTTTGGCGGCTGTAAAAGATCAAATACCGAAGAAGAAATTTAAGGGGAGGAATCCAGTGCCTTGGATAAATGGGCCCATATTGAATTTAATAAAGAAAAAGCAATCCACGCTTAAGAAATTGAAGCAATCTTCATCAAGATATTTGAGGTCCAAGTTTAGAGAACTGCGTTTTGCGGTCAAGCGTAGAATACACGAGGCACGTTATCTTTTTTTCTCGGAAATGGAATCAAACTTTAGATCTGATCCAAAACGCTTCTAGTCGATCCTAAACTTGAAGTCGAAACACCGGAATGTCCCAGAAGTAATATCCACAATAGCTGAGGATGGGAGTCGTTTTTTAGCAACTTCGCCTAGCGAAATTGTAAAGACGTTCAATCAGTATTTTGTGTCAGTTTTCACACAAGATGCTGATATCTGCCGTCCTGATAGCGTGGATGAAATTCCGGCTGACCCAGTGCTATGCGATTTGACACTTACAACCAATCAAGTCCTAGCTGTCCTGTCTGGTCTCAACGTGAAGAAAGCGTGTGGCCCAGACGAGCTTCCAGCCAGGATACTAAGGGAGACAGCTCACGAGATTGCCCCTTCACTTTGTGAACTCTTCAATAAATCGCTTAGACTTGGCTCCCTCCCGATCGACTTAATATCGTCCCTGTATATAAGAAGGACAACAAAGAATACGTCGAAAACTATCGCCACATCTCACTACTCTGCTTAGTCTCTAAAGTTATGAAGCGTTGTGTGTTCCATGCTATTAAGGACCAAGTATCCAGTCTGGTCAGCAGCTGCCAACATGGCGTCATGACAAAGCCCTCGTGCATTACGCAACTGGTCAAGGTGTTTGATCTTATCGGTTCCCAGTTGGACAAGGGGGGACAAGTGGACATCATCTACTTAGATATGCCCAAGGTTTTTGGTAAAGTAAGTCACTGCAAACTTCTCATATCGCTGCAACAACTCGGTTTCGGCGGGAACTTACTAGTTTGGTTTGATTCCTACCTACATAACCGTCTACAAAGGGTAACTGCATTAGGTGTGTCTTCGGAGGCTCTCCCTGTACCTTTAGGAGTGCCCCAAGGTTCAATCTTAGGCCCTATGTTGTTTCTCGTGTATGTGAATTCGTTGCCGGAAGTTGTGAAATCAAGTCGACGACACTAAACTTTTTAACACCATCGTCACCCTAGAGGATTCATCGTTGCTGCAGGCCGACTTAAGGAACCTCGCCTACTGGTCATCTTCTGTTGGCCAAGCCTTTAATGAATCCAAATGCAAAGTTCAACGGATAACTAGGAAGCTTAATCCTGTAATTGCCAGCAATGAGTTGAATGATCATGCCCTTGGATCTTCGACTGTGGAAAAAGACGTCGTCATTTCTGACAACCTCTCATAGGACAAACAGGTCTCTGCGAACTGTTCAAAGTCTAACAGGATGTTAGGTTTCGTCCGGCGTAACACCAGGTGTATCAAAAACGTGTCCGTAAGACGATCCTTCTACTTAACGCTAGTGAGGTCCCACCTTGGGTATGCAACCCAAGTGTGGGCCCCTCAACCGATCGAACTGGTTCGCAAGATGGAGCGGATTCAGCGACGAGCTTCAAATTCATTCTCAATCTCCCATTTCACTGCCAACAACCATACAAGGATAGGCTCATTCAATGAAACCTGCTTGCTCTGACATACCAGAACGAATCTTGACATGGTATCCTTCTTTAAGGCCGTAACTGGGCGTGTTGAATTTAATCCAACTGTTATTCCTCGGATACACGCCCCAAAAAGAACTACTAGATACACTAGCAATCCGGACGTCACTTTATTTTTTATCAGGCCCTGTAAAACAACTACCTTTCAAAGATCGTTTTTCAACAGAACCAGCAGAATATGGAATGCTCTTGCTGTAGGCCTTAGTCTACCTGTTCCTTGCTCTTTAAGTTCTTTTAAAGCTGCCCTTAACGGTTACTATAAACAAGCTCTTGTCGCCTCCTACACCCCTGATGACCCTCGCTCTTTTAAATCTGTTTGCTTGTCCTGTAACGCTGCCCATAATTTAGGACGGTACATTAGCTGCTGTTTTTAAATAACATTGTAACTTTTTATAGTTCTTAGTGATCCGTGTTATGGACCCGCAGTAATTGGCGCTCGCTGTTGCGGTGTCCCCGCCTGTACTCGGGTGACTATACGTACATCTTTTTTGTGATGTCACTTATCTTTTTGTTTGGCGAAGCTAATAAAATAGAAATAAAATAAACATAAAAATCTCTAGCGCACGCTGTAAAGATTGAAGAGCAGATGTGGTCTCCCAGCTGATGTTGTGTGTGACCCCTACAGAATAGTAGCTGTCTGCTGTCTTTAGTGTTCCTTTCCAAACAGTGTGCGCCGGATCTCTAACGCACACTGTGTTGATTGGAGAGCAGAAGGGAAGTCTCCCAGCTGATGTTGTGTGACCCCTACTAAATCGTAGCTGTCTGCTGTCTTTAAGTGTACCTCTCCAAGCGGTGTGCACCGGATCTCTAGCGCACGCAGTAACGATTACTGAAGAGCAGATGTGAAGTGCGTTGGATCTCTAACGCACACTATGTTCATTGGAGAGCAGATGTGAAGTCTCCCAGCTCATGTTGTGTGACCCATACTGAATCGTAGCTGTCTGCTGTCTTTAAGTGTTCCTCTCCAAACAGTATGCGCCGGATCTCTAGGGCGCGTTCTTTTGATTGAAGAGCAGAAGTCAAGTCTCCCAGCTCATGTTGAGTAACCCCTACTGAATTGTAGCTTTCTGCTGTCGTTGAGTGTTGCTCTCCAAGGGATGTGCGCCGGATCTCTAGTGCGCGTTGTGTAGATTGAAGAGCAGAAGTCAAGTCCCCCAGCCGTAGTTGTGTGGCCCCAACTGAATTGTAGCTTTCTGCTGTCTTTAAGTGTTGCTCTCCAAACAGTGTGCGCCGGATCTCTAGGGCGCGTTGTTTTGATTGAAGAGCAGAAGTCAAGTCTCCTAGCTCATGTTGAGTGACTCCTACTGGATTGTAGCTTTCTGCTGTCGTTGAGTGATGCTCTCCAAGCAATGTGCGCCTGATCTCTAGCGCGCATTGTTTTGATTGAAGAGCAGAAGTCAATTCTCCCAGCTCATGTTGAGTGACCCCTCTCCAAACAGTGTGCGCCGGATCTCTAGGGCGCGTTCTTTTGATTGAAGAGCAGAAGTCAAGTCTCCCAGCTCATGTTGAGTGACCCCTACTGAATTGTAGCTTTCTGCTGTCGTTGAGTGTTGCTCTCCAAGGGATGTGCGCCGGATCTCTAGCGCGCGTTGTGTAGATTGAAGAGCAGAAGTCAAGTCCCCCAGCCGTAGTTGTGTGGCCCCAACTGAATTGTAGCTTTCTGCTGTCTTTAAGTGTTGCTCTCCAAACAGTGTGCGCCGGATCTCTAGGGCGCGTTGTTTTGATTGAAGAGCAGAAGTCAAGTCTCCTAGCTCATGTTGAGTGACTCCTACTGAATTGTAGCTTTCTGCTGTCGTTGAGTGATGCTCTCCAAGCAATGTGCGCCTGATCTCTAGCGCGCATTGTTTTGATTGAAGAGCAGAAGGCAAGTCTCCCAGCTCATGTTGAGTGACCCCTACTGAATTGTAGCTTTCTGCTGTCGTTGAGTGTTGCTCTCCAAGGGATGTGCGCCGGATCTCTAGCGCGCGTTGTGTAGATTGAAGAGCAGAAGTCAAGTCCCCCAGCCGTAGTTGTGTAGCTCCAACTGAATTGTAGCTTTCTGCTGTCTTTAAGTGTTGCTCTCCAAACAGTGTGCGCCGGATCTCTAGGGCGCGTTGTTTTGATTGAAGAGCAGAAGTCAAGTCTCCTAGCTCATGTTGAGTGACTCCTACTGAATTGTAGCTTTCTGCTGTCGTTGAGTGATGCTCTCCAAGCAATGTGCGCCTGATCTCTAGGGCGCTTTGTTTTGATTGAAGAGCAGAAGTCAAGTCTCCCAGCTCATGTTGAGTGACCCCTACTGAATTGTAGCTTTCTGCTGTCGTTGAGTGTTGCTCTCCAAGGAATGTGCGCCGGATCTCTAGCGCGCGTTGTGTAGATTGAAGAGCAGAAGTCAAGTCCCCAGCCGTAGTTGTGTGGCTCCAACTGAATTGTAGCTTTCTGCTGTCTTTAAGTATTGCTCTCCAAACAGTGTGCGCCGGATCTCTAGGGCGCGTTGTTTTGATTGAAGAGCAGAAGTCAAGTCTCCTAGCTCATGTTGAATGACCCCTACTGAATTGTAGCTCTCTGCTGTCGTTGAGTGTTGCTCACCAAGCAATGTGCGCCTGATCTCTAGCGCGCGTTGTGTAGATTGAAGAGCAGAAGTAAAGTCCCCCAACCGTAGTTGTGTTGCCCCTACTGAATTGTAGCTTTCTGCTGTCGTTGAGTGTTGCTCTCCAAGGGATGTGCGCCGGATCTCTAGCGCGCGCTGTGTAGATTGAAGAGCAGAAGTCAAGTCCCCCAGCCGTAGTTGTGTGGCCCCAACTGAATTGTAGCTTTCTGCTGTCTTTAAGTGTTGCTCTCCAAACAGTGTGCGCCGGATCTCTAGGGCGCGTTGTTTTGATTGAAGAGCAGAAGTCAAGTCTCCTAGCTCATGTTGAATGACCCCTACTGAATTGTAGCTCTCTGCTGTTGTTGAGTGTTGCTCACCAAGCAATGTGCGCCTGATCTCTAGCGCGCGTTGTGTAGATTGAAGAGCAGAAGTAAAGTCCCCCAACCGTAGTTGTGTTGCCCCTACTGAATTGTAGCTTTCTGCTGTCGTTGAGTGTTGCTCTCCAAGGAATGTGCGCCGGATCTCTAGCGCGCGCTGTGTAGATTGAAGAGCAGAAGTTAAGTCTCCTAGCTCATGTTGTGTGATCGCCACTAAGTAGTAGCAGTCTGCTGTATTGGTGTGGTCCTCTCCAAATCGCTTCCTGGAATTGTTGAGTGCTGCTTGGCAAATTGTTAGCTTTTCTTCCCTTCGCTTTGATTCTTTGCTAAAATGGTGTAGCATACTGACAACAACTCGATGAAAACTGAAAAGACCTGGTCCACTGGTGGGAGTGATACCTCAACTTTATTCAGCGTTGTGAGCAGAATATTTCGTTGGAACATTTTGGTCTCCAAATTACAAGCGAGTTTTGTTGCTTGCTGTACATGGTAAATAACTTGTAATTTAGCAGGGTGATTGCATAATGTCGTTTGTACGTCAGTTCCAAGTTTCGATCTTTCATTTGGAGGAATTACGATAAGCTGCGCGTCTCCCACCTCGTTGGCTGCTTGGAGTGCATTCCTGTAAAAGTGATCGTATGCGTTGGAGGGGTCGTTGTTCAGAAATTTGTAATTGACGGCAAGGATTTGGAAAGCAATAATCTTGAGAACTTTCTCTTCTGGGTTGTTTTTCATTAAAGGAATGGCGTCCTGTAGATGCTGAACTCCATTCTCTGTATCTCCACTGACAAGCTGATAGATGCCGACATAGCACGAGCATTTTCCCTTCTTATGAGTAGGAACAAAGGAAGATGCTGTATGAAGTTTGTTGGCTTCACACAGAAGCTGTGGTGAAATTCCTTCTCTTCCCCAAGTTAGCTGAGCGAACGCTTTCGATACAAGCAAGGGTCTGTAGTGCACACATTCCCCTAGGCGTCGGGCCGCCTTTAAGGCTGAATCGTATATCCAATCAAACCATTGTGAGTCACTTCCACACCAAAAAACCGAGTCTAGAAACAGCTCTGCTTCCTCTAAAATTGAGAATACACGGTCAGCTCTTGTACCATCTGAACAGCCTGCAGTTAGACTCGTTATGAAATTTGTTTTATCGTCCATGAACGTAACATAGGCTGACATGGAATGCCCCGTCAGAAACTGTTCATTTAGCTCTTCAAAACGGGAAATGTAAAATTCGTGGAAGCGAGCCGTCGATTTGAGAGCCACTTCTTTCATTTCTTCCTGCTTTCCCTTTTCTCTCGCAAACGACTGAATAAGCTTGTGCATTGTGAATGTTCCGGGCTTTGAGCTTGAGCCGAGCAAAGATTTCCTTCGAAGCCTTTGCAGTGACTTTTTGGTCTCAAAGTGTGTTTTCTCCAAAACAGCCGCGCACACCTCGATATCAAAATTCGCTGGAAGGATACATATGGACACGAGTGTTTCTTTATCGGAATGGGAAAGCCTCTGGAAAGAAGATTCAAAAACGATGGGCAGTCGGAGGTATTCTGGATAATCTATTTCATCCAGGATCTTTACGATAGAGGACTCATCCAAAGTCTCAAGAAATTTACTAGGCTGAGCATCATCGTCTTCAGAAATTGAAGAACACAGGAGCTGGATAGCTAAAGGGACATTTCCACAGATTGTTGTGATTCGCCTTACGTCAAGTTTGCTTGCATTTGGTAGCAATTCGTCAACAAGACATTGAGAAGAAGCTTCATCCAGTGGTTCTATTCTTATTTCGTGGTGACCTTGAAAATTCAGTTTCATGACTTTCAAAGATTCCCTTGTGGTCAAGATAAATTTTATCTTTTCATTTCCCTCGAGCAGTTTTTTTAACAGTTCTATGACATCATCTTTTATATTCAACTCGCCACTTTCCAATAAGTCATCGGCATTATCAAAAATGAAGACACACTCTTTTGAAATTTCACCAAACAGTTGGCAAAGCTCGTTTTCAAATGACATCCCCTGGGCGAATGGTTGACGATTTGCGACAGGTTTTTGTACCAAGCTAAGAAGCTCTGATATCAGATCTGCTTTCGACTTAAATCCTCGCAATAAGAGCCAACATACGGCAAATCCTTTAGATTGAAGTTCGTGCCCCACTGCAATTGCAACCGACGTCTTGCCGAATCCCGGTGAACCGGAGATGGATAACATCCGGGTAGATGCAGAGGTCACATGACGGGCGATTTCTTGACACTCTCGCTGACGGCCAGTGAAGCAGGGAACCATGGAAGGGAGGCCTCTTGTACCTTTTAAAAAGCCAATATTAATTAGCATCTCGTCTTATTATTATTATTATTATTATTATTATTATTATTATTATTATTATTATTATTATTATTATTATTATTATATTTTTTGTACTATCGCTATATAAACAATGGGGTAATTCTGTCAAGGAACTATCGGCTAGACACGAACAAATCAGGGTAACTGTTAGACCGATAGTCTCAAGACAGAGCGTCCCTACGGTTTTGATTGTCGACCACTACATATAGTTACTTCCAAACAAAAGTCACTGAAACTGGTATTTAGAGCTGGCAGCTCATTGTCTCCATTGGCGTGGATGTACAGAAAAATAACACACAAGCAACCTGTTGCATTAGAAAAGTACGTACACGAAAGGCGTTTTGTGTCGCCGGACACTCTACTTCTTTTGTGCAAGGTAGGCAGTCTTTTCTAAGTTGTCTAAAGCCATAACCGCTCTCTGTAAAGACGGTGTGGTGCACGAAATACGATGTTTCTCCATCGATTATCATGTGAACGTAAAGCATTTCGAGAAAATAGCGACTGAATGCAAAGGAAGACTTGGATTTCTTTTTATGTAAAGTAAGCAGTCGTTATTAAGTTGTCTAAAGCGATAACCTCTCTTTTTTGTGTGTGTACAAGTTAGCTCGGCTCCAAGGTATGTATTAACCTGAGAGTCATCCCTGTGTTGTCCTCAACCGCTTTCTGCGAAACGACAATTTTCTCTTTCAATAGCAGTGCTTTCTTCTAGCATGAGGATTCTTTGGTAAAATCAAATCATGGATATCTGAGCTCATACCTTCCAGAATATTCGTTTGGCCCTCCAGTTTGCGTTTGATCTCGTCAACTTCTGACTTGAGGGTCTTGGCATTTTCCTCTTGAGACTTAATTAAGTCATCGATCTTTTGTTCCAAACTGGTTATGTTATCTTTGTTGGCTGTATCCTCCTTTAAGGCAGCTAAGAGTGACTTAAGTTCACTGATGTCCTCAAGAAACGCAATGTAACTCCGAGCTTCCTCTCTCATCCCTTGCTCCAAGTCACGTATTTTGGCTGTAGGAAAATCCGATTCGGTCAAACCTCCAACTGAATCAATCACATCTGTCTTGAGTCCAAGAGCTTTGAAGGAATCTTTAGCATACTGTATGTACTGATCAAACGTTTTCCTCTCCAGCTCTGAACTACTCGAGTGACAAATGGAGTTTCTCAGAAGGCGAAGCTGATCAATCGCTAGTGCTGACGTTTCCGCGTTGTTGCCACCTGGGCTTACAACAGCACTGTGGAAACTTCCATGAGATACATGACGGGACTTAACGTACAGATCGCTGAGTGTTGAATGTGTGTGTGGGCTGGAGAAGGTTTGCGCATAGATGGTGGCCTGGAACAAGGCGGTGCAATCCCACTCGACATACGACTTGTGCGTAGGAACTTTGGTCTTACCGCCCTCCATAGAGACGAACATATTTCTTACAGTGGGGGAATCATCCCAGAGCTGGAAACCAGCGCGACCACTGATGATGTTGTCCCACATGGTTTTGAAGGTCTGCCGTAGGGCTTTGGGGAATTCATTCAAAACAAGGCTGGAGAATTTGAAGTAATTTAACTCCTCGTCTCGATAATGCCTCAAGGACATTTTTGTTGCTCACAGAACCAGGGATTTCCCTTGAAATATCTGCGAGAAAACATTTGGTGTAAGTTGTGGATGGTCAATTTGTTTATACATCTTTGGGGAATGAAAAAACAAATCTAAAGCGAATTATATGCAGTTACTTCTCTATATGTTATGAATAGTTTTAACATCCTTTGTACCAAGTACAGAATCAAATTTCAGGTGGCAAATCAGATATCAAATACAGGTACATTTTCGAATCAACACTGGCAGTTTTTTCATGTTACGTTTTTAAATGGCTGAATTATTTTTCACGGACGTCTAATATTTAAAACTAATAAAAACAACTAATGCAATTCAAGAGTTGGCTCAAAAGAGCTCCTTGATTGCTATCATTTTAGCTTAAATGTTGCCAGGATGGCTAATACTATTCAGCTAATGCAATTCACGAGTAGGTTCATAGGAGCCCGATCTTTTATTGCTTCTTTATTGAAATTTTGTTATCATAGTGGTGGGTGAATGGGTGTAAGTCTAATTACCATAAGAAAGGCAAACCCTCAAGGAAACTGGTGATAACTTGTCTTGTTCTGGTCAAATGACGCCAACGGGGAATCGGGGAATCTTTTATATAGGGTTGACCTCTAGATATCCCCTTTCGAGAGATATTTTGCAATTTTAATTTTCTATTCTTTTGAATAAAGTATTGTATTGTATAACGTAATAAATGAAAATGGAAAATGAAAATGCATGCATACGAGATCAATCACCTTAAAAGGGTGGGGATGCTCGTTGTCTCGCTTAGGGGTATGGGGGTTGCACACGTAAAGAATTATAAAAATATATATTTAATATGTATATTTTTAATTGGTTTTATTTACTCATAGAATCAAAGTTATTTGCCATAGGTGAGGTCAAGATGGCGGGATATTGGCCAAGTTCTTTTTGTGTCGAGGTCCATAAACACGCAAAAAAGGAACGAGCCCAATATCCCGCCATCTTGACCGAACAAGCTTGGTCAATAAAGTATTTATTATATGACTCAAAGGACGCTATTAAAAGACAGTAAAACTCGGGACGAACGGGCTATCCCGTGCGGTCAAGATGGCTCCATCTTGACCTTGCGGGTAGCCAATCACAGCAGGAGAATTGATTCATCTTGACCGCTCGAAGAGCCAGTCATATAATAATATTAATTTGGTCTCTTGGCCTCTTGAGCCACGCCCAGATTGGTCCCCTTTAGGGGAAACCTCGTTCCCAGGTTCTCTCCTCTTTCCGCCCCATGGAGCGAGAGAGAGACCCTGGTTTGGCCTGGTCACGTGCGCCTGAGACAATTGAAGATGTTAGGGAGGGGTCCTTATATTTTAATATTTTGTTGTCGTACATTTTGTCACAATCAAAGCGAGGCTTTCGTGTTACACGTGGTGTAAAGGCAAAGTACAATGGCCGAGATCAGGACGAGATCTGCTGTATTCGCTCAGCAGCCTTTCGGTCGGCTTGGAATTTCAATTTTCTTATGGACTCTTCATGGTTGCTGCGTGAAAAGTTTCCCTTTCATTCGCTAACACTTTAACATTCGAATGCTGTAACAAATTATCGTGGTGTGATACATTTCCGGTGATCATGGACAAGAATCCTGTGCCTCCGATGATTTTCATGGTCAATCTTCGAGAGCCTCCAAAAAATATAGCTCATTTATTTCTTCTTCTTTGTGAGCTGCGGCACTTCGAGCAAAATATAAATTTGGGCTTATCCATGAAACAGATCTTAGTTTCAGCGTCCTTTAATAAAGCCGGATCTGTGTAAACATTTAGCGTGCATTTGCTTGTTTGTGTTCTTCGAAAAAATATTTGCGTATCTGTGACTAGTTAGCCTTTAGCCGTTTACAGCTTTTGCTTTGCCGTCGGCTGAGCTAGCCGATTCTTTTTTGGAAGTCGTTCAGCCGTTCAACTTGATCGTCCGTTGACTTTTTTCCTTCAGTAGTTTGGAACACACGTGACCAAACCAGACCAGGGTCTCTCTCGCGCTCCAGGGGGCGGGAAGAGGAAAGACCCTGGGAACGAGGTTGCTTTCGGGTTCAGTTCAAAATTTCCGACGAACATCCCAGCCCCTTTCATATGATCAATAATTTTGTATGCATTCTCCATGTATGAAAGCAAGTCGTATGACATTCTTCCCTAATTCTAAGAAACAAAGGCGTCTTTCTTATATATTAATTTAACCATTCAAGCATTTAAAAGCCCTGAGGCAAGCAATTGAAACTGCATGGCAATATAATCGTTCTTTGACGACAACCAAAATATTACAAAATATAATACCTATACTCTGGGAAAAGATTTGACTTTTCAGAGTTTCGGCCTTCAAAGTGCTGAAATCAATCGCATGTACAGAAATAAATCTTATCCTAACCGTAGATTGACCCGAAGTCGTAACCGGAAGAAGACATCACATGAGCCAAACTACTAACAACGAGACCATTGTTCAGTCGGAGCTGCGTCGATATTCAACTTTTGCTGTACGTTATAACTCCAAGTGATCAGTAGTGAACGGCTTGAATGATCCCCAAACATCTTAAAACTAGCGTTGATAATGATAAGCGTCATATAAGTAGCGAATTGACGAAATTCACTTGTAACGGCTTCAGAAGCATGTTATGACCTTCTACGGTATTAAGGCGGAAAAGTTGCGAATGCAGCGCACACGTAGTCGAACCAGATGCAAAGCAGCGCTCTTTTTTGAACGCACTTAGACAAACTGTATAAACCTGAGGTTAATTCGCAGAATACTGTTTATACTGACGGAATTATACCGATGATGTTGCCAGTGACCACAGCTGTTCACTTCAACATAATTGTTGCACCCGTATAAATCTCGAAAAAAAAAACCATATTCCTCAAACCAACGGTACTTTGCAGTCGGATTTGCGGAAGTGCTTCGTATGCACCTCCGTAAATTCTCAAAACAAGATACAGGGTTTTTTTTACATAGGAATTTACATAGGATCCCTATCCTCGTTTGCAAACCTCCTTTTATGGAAGGTTCTTAATTCTGAGTGTAGTGTCGGTTTCCTTTACAAGAAATGCGACAACTACAGAGAATTCCAGTTGATGGGTATCTAAGAGTTCCCTTCTCCGTGGTTAGACTGACTATAAGTTACTATAAGTACGTGTTTCTTATTCACTAGATAGCATTTTTGGAATAGATACAACATAAGCTGTACATCACACAATACCTCGAAGGGCTTGAAGTCGTCCAATGACCACAGGAACCACTGAATCGTCTTGTAGAGTGTCGATATAGGCATAATTACATCTCAGAAGCAGTGAACACTTTTGGTTGTGACGTAAGAGTCCTCCCAAATGTACATATTGTTATTTCGCTAACCTTGCCATTCCACAGGCGGATATATATTATGTATGTTTAGACATGCCCTTTTACATCAGCAAAATCCGACTTCTGGGCTATTAGGAAATATATTTTTCACTGGTGCATACATCTTTATTTGAGACATTGGTCGTATGTTTATCTGAGTTTTCAAATGACCCAGTTTTAGCGAGTTTTGTTCGAAAAACATTTAGCGGTGAACGATAACAACAATAGGCTATTTCCGTCTCGGTCCATTGAACGGAAATGTTGATGTAATGAACAGTAGCGTATAATTCTTCGTAGTTCCACTTCTAGGGTTAAGAATATTTAAGTTTCGTTGGCCAGCTATCATGCAACCCATAATACCTTAACAAAGACACTGTTGTTAAGTTAGGCAAAGTCGTGATCTAATTGGCTACTAATTAAATGGCTTCCAATTAACAGAAAGAAAGCTTGTTTCTACCGGCTGATAGTCGAGTCAACGTTATAAGCTAGAAGAACGAAGAGAATTGAAAGGATCTGAGGACGGGAATGAAGTTCAGGCCGTGATCTCTCCGTTCTCCCCCCCCCCCCCCCCCCCCCCACCCCGCCCCTCAGCGAGCCTGAGGAATGGTAAGTAGGGATAATGAATCACGCTAACAAGAGCGTCAGTGGCCTCCTGATCCAACAGTTGTTGTCAACAAAACGTTACTAGAGTCTTCGTTTGGATTTACCTCCTCCTCAGCTATTCTCTCCTGATTCGAGTGTATTTCATGGTTTGAAAAGGATGATGATTCGATTAATGGCGAAATGCTGGAAGATACAAAGGCTTGTATGAACTGATTGGGAGGCAAATAGAGTTTATAATCAGATTTGTGTTTCTGTAATTTTCTTAATCCAAGACCTGAGAACTAATCAAGATAAATAAGGAACAAATTTTGAGACAAGAATCGTTGGTGTATATTTACAGCTGTACCTACCAAAAAAGAGGTACCCAAAGGGTACATGTGTGGGATAAATGGCCCACGTATTCATTGTAAACTTTGCAACTCATTAACATTGACTGACTTACAACCAGATGACATTAGTACCCACACAAAAAGGCCGGAGAAGAAAGAGAGAAGCAAACAAAGAAACAAACAAGCAAAAACATTTGAAATAAGTTATATTTAGAAAGGGGAATGACTCAAAATTCTTAATTCGAGTATACTGTTTCCGGATGTCTGGTTTGGTCAAATGTTTATCGCTTTTCCCGGCACCATCTTGGCCTGAGTGCATATGCTTCTTTTACTGAAAAAGTTCAAGTTTTTCTCTTCGAAAATTGTTCTGTAAATTAGTTCACATCCAAAAGGTAGGCACAAAAATCCACTCCAATACACCGTTTGGCGTAGCCCAGTTTCAGGTGCTGGGTAGTTGAAGCAACGACGGCAAAGTCAACGAAAACGTCATTTTAAGTCTTAATCACTGGTATTGTGTACTGATTCACGGTTGTTCCTTTGCGTTCAACTTGTAGAATGTTCGCGAACCATCCAGGAACTTAATCGTTAGGAACGACGATAAAGAAAAGAAAGAGAATGAAACATTCTCCGTGACGCGTTCACGTCCTCCACAAACCCTTCAATCTGGTCATTTGGACAGGACGGTAATGAAATGTACCAAATTTTCAAACCCACGTGCAAAGCCATTGTTATTGCTCATTAATAAAACCTACTGTTTTATGGCGTTCTCGTTGCCGTTGACGTAGTCGTTGCTTGGACTCGTGATCACATTATCTATCTTGTGGAAGAATTAAGCAGTGGACCACAAGTTTCTATGGTTTATAGGCTGATAAACCATGCGGGATGTTGGAAGAACACTCGAAGAATTCGTAAATCACGAGCCGCCGGCGAGTGATTTACGGATTCTCCGAGTGTTCTTCCAACATCCCAAGTGGTTTACTAGCCTATAAACCATAGAAACTTGTGGTATATCGCTGTTATATTATAATTCAGAAGACGCGCGAGATTTCCATGAGTTTACGGACACAACAAACCATAGCTGATTGACCAATCAGAGCGCGCGCATTGATTTGGTTAAGGGGATAACCTTCCTGAACCACGCCCACATATTACGGAGAACGGGAAGAGCTTGGCACTAGTTGGAGTTCTGGTGGTGCGCGTGGGAAAAGCAGGGAAAGCCGTTCTAAGACAGCTCAGTTCGGTCGTTTGTACGACGAAATAGCGCCGATGTCAAATTTCGCTACATTCGTAAGATGTCACTCTGAGGTTAGTTTGTAACTGTAGTTTGATGCAACTAACCTTTGCCGACAGTGATGACCGATTTGTGTACACGATCAGTGGGGTCAAAGTTGTTTTTCCATGCAAGGCTTATCCAATACAGCTGTCAATGATGAATATGGTAAGTACATCGATCGCTTGTCTCGTATGGTTTGTTTAGCGAGAGTTTGTCACTATAATTATTTGACTGAAAATGGCATTGTCACGAAAGAAAGCAGTTTCGCTGAATCAGTATATCATGATGAAATCGAAGAACTCAGCCATGCTTGATGGCCAGTTTTTTTCTTGGTTTGTAATATTTCAATCTCAAACAAGCTGTTGGAGTTCAAATGGAGTGGTCAAATAATATCACTCCAATTCAGGTAGTGTTCATTATTGATGGGGGGCGGGGGAGAGGGAGGGGGGTCATCTTGTGTGGCTCCACTTTGAGTTCCCCCCTTCTCCCTCCACTTGTATCATCAACCATCATGGTAAACCCGCCAACTCTCACGCATTATGCGTGAGTCTCACGCCTGCAGACCAAAGACGTTGATCTTACGTATCAAGGACAGTTTCTCACGCCTGACATAGAAGTCCAGATGACTTGACAATGTAACACCTAAAACTTCAATTCAACATTTCCTGTAAATGTTCCAACAAACAGTGCTTTATGTCGAGTTTGAGTAACGCGCTAAAATGTTGCAGAAGTGTTTGGAAGTCATCGGAACATCTTCAGACATGTTCGGTAGTGTTCGGAAGTCTTTGAGAAAAATCGTCGGACGTCGTCTGAACATCAGGCCCGGCCAGGCGAGGGTAGTGGGCTACCAATATACCCGGTTTTTCCCCATCAGATACCAATATACCTTAAAATTGCAAACCGTGTGATACCTAATACCTAAAATTATCTTGAAGCATTTAATTCATGTCTGTATACCGAATACCTAAAATTCAGGTAAACCAGATACTTTATACCCAAATGGTAACATAAAAATACCATATACCTGAATTAAAATGGCTGTAGATACCATATACCCGAAACCCCTGGCCGGGCCTGATTTTCAGAAACTCTGGGCATGAGGAGACGAAAATCTCAGGCATTTGACTCAGAAAAAGTTGGCATGTATATCATGGGTGTGGTCATACAGGAAAAACTATCCTCGACGATCATGAGAAATTTGAGCGGGCTCCAAGCGAATGATAGTACATCATAGTGCATGCTAGTTGGTGGTCAGGGGAGAGTATGAGTTTCAGCTATCATAATCTATCATCAACTGTTATTAACTATCATGAGCTGTTTGACTGGGGCTTTACATACTTTATGCAGGAATGCAGTTTTTTAGATAACTTTTGTAATAGGGGGCTCAGTGAGGAATTTTGAGGTTCCATAGATGTGGTTCTTGTCAAAATACAACTGTATAAGGCAGCAAGCTGTATTGTTTTTTTACCTGAGGTCCTTAATCTGTATCACTAAGAAATACAGTAGAATCTGTTGTGATACAGCCCTGTAGATTCCCTTTGGTACAAATAAGGTTTTGGGAATCATTGTATCCATGTCTTGACAACTTTTAATTCCAAATACTGAAAATTCACCTGTTTGCTTCAATTTGATATGTGAAGGTATTGCTCATGGAACAGATTATAAACAACTTTGTTATAGCTCTATTTTCATCGGTTATTGTAACTTTAGGCTGAGTCTTATTATTGTCATCAGGGTTAAAATACAGTACAATACAAATTTTATTGTCAACTCCCCATGGGGGTTTTTCAGAGATAATAATAACAATGAAACACTAAAAATGCACAAATTATTAAGAACAATTTACATATAAAAATTTATGGCATTAAAAATCGATTTAAAAGGAAGGCTTTCATTTTACATTCAAAAATGATAAGAGATTCACTTAATTTAAAATGTGGTTTTAAGGCATTCCACAAAGTCACAGTTCTGTAATAAAAAGATCCCTGCCGTGACTTGGTTTTAAAAAGCGGTATATCAAGCTGGGTAGATGATCTAGTCGCCCAACCACTGACGCTCCCTCTGGAGATAAAACTTAGGGTTATGGGCATTGTTTGGCTTGCTTCATTATTGTTTCATAAACCATTGGCAGGTCTTGTTGCAAATAGGGTCCGGGTTGCCTTCTTAGATACCCAGTGTTCATTTTATGGCTTAAATTAATACCTGTCAGTGCTGTGTGACATTTATTGTCTACCCATAAACATGAGTAAATATACACATATTTTCACCAGAAGTGACATGTGATGCATGTATTCCTATTAAGTGTGACTTGGTAAATTGCCAAGTCCCTCGTGATGGAATATGGAAAGATCTGTTTTATAGTGGAAAGTGATCACACCTAACCCTCAATTGAATATACACGTATGATGTGACATTTTGTCTTTACAACATGTTATCTCATTTTGTAGATTATTAAAGGCATTGAAAGGCATCAGAATTCTCTCTTGGAGAGTCCAACAGGAAGTGGAAAGAGCTTGGCTTTGCTGTGTTCTTGTTTGGCACGGCAGGCAGCAGAATATGGTATGTACAATGTACACTGTACATGTAGCCATATTTCTAATTCATCAAAATAATTGAATAATTAAATTGAATTGTAAAGGATGTCTGTAACTACTGGTGATCGCAATTTTCAGTGTTCAAAGGTCAAACACAATCAGAATAAATGTTCTGTAGTCCAAGTACTGTACCAGGATAAAGAGTTTGATACTAATAGTAGACAAGAAACCAGGTCAATTCAAGGTTTATTCCATTAATTTATCCCTTTTCCATCCAATGTCACACATATGTGACGATAAATACTGCTTCCCTTTTAAGTTTATTTCTTGTTTAAAATTTGTCAGAACGTCATAATAATTGTGTGAATAGCACCAACTATGTTTTTGCAATCATTAAAGCTAAAAATAATGACTACAATACCAGAATTCCTCTGCATATCACCGATCGTTTATCAGCAAAGCCCAAAATGCTTGTTTTTTGGCCAGAGAATAACACCAAAATTTACATATTTTTGTGGCCAACTTTTTTAATAAGAAAAACTGCCCAAATATGAAAATTCTACATTTACAGCAAACCTCAAGCTCTCTCCTTAGTATATGCTATGAAAAGTTTCTCTCACATTTCTGCCTGCCACGTTTCAGCCCGTTTCTGAGATCCAATCTTGTGTGTCTTAACTTGACTCGTTCACGGCTGAAAAGAATTCTGGGAATTTCAACCACGCTGCGAGCATAGAACTCTCCTTCAGTTCATTTCATAGGAGCCATCCGGTTCTACCAGCAAAATGTTGCATCGATGAGTATTTTTACCGGTCAAAACTAACCCACATTGCCTCGGTAGGTCCCGGAATTCACTTGCAGAAAAACAAGAGAGACACGTCCCATTTCGAGCCACCATCATCACAACAGAGCGTGTTTGGCATCTCCATCAATATAAAACCACCTCTCACCTCTGGTTTGTTTCAAAGGCTTGCCTTTACCTGCATTCTAGCTTAATGATGCCAGCATGGGGGCTTCTGCAGAGGAAAATGGCTCAGAAAAGCACTCTAAAACTGACAATTGCACCACAGTCAGCCACTCGGGTGCATTACGTGACTCTAAAGCCTGGGTCCCCAGTATTTTCAAGACAGCAGCTATTTTCATAATAACTCCATATACGAAGAAAGAGCCCCAGACCAGTTATTGCTCAAAATCTGGTGAAATAAATAGTACCCACTTGGATCGAAAAGGGTTAATGGGGCTTAACGCCAAACTAAAATACAAAAACATATTACACCTTTTGCTGTTCATTACCAGAAAATATACTTTCATTTATGCCAAAAGTTACATCAATAACGTAAATAAGTTTTTCATTAACTCTAGAATACATTTCATTAGTGTTGATCGAACTTTCAATTAGGATATTTGCATATGTATCGATATTCAATAATGTTAACTGACAAACAAGAGCGCGCTCAGACATTTTGAGCGTGAGCTTTATAGTCATTTACAACCAAAAACAAAACAAGCAACTTTTATTTATAGAATAAATATCCAGCGTAGAAAGGACTGTTCCGTAAATAGCATTGCTTGTCTGGGCGGAACAGTCATACAAAACAATTAAAAAAATTTAATAAATTTACAAGAGGAGACTTACATAATTTTTAAACAGATTGTACCAAATCATTAAATCGTTAAATCATTAACATAATAAAAATTACAAGTTCAATGACTCTTACAAGGTACGTTTGAATGAAGAACTCAAGTTCAATTGTACGTTTTTAGGGCAGAGGTAATTTGGGAAATATCGATATAGTCATCATGCTTCTTAAGAATATTGAGAAGGAAAGAGTGGAGTTTTGTTTGGAAGTGTTTCTTGGGAGCTCTCTTGATGATGCTGGCATCTCATTCCAAATTTTAGCTCCTACTCTTGAGAAAGCTCTTTTTTGGATTTCTAACCAAATTTCTTAATATAGAATTTATTTGCTGACGAAGACCAAGTGTTATAAATTAGACTGAATACTGGTAGTGTTGCTGAATAGGTTTAAAATGTTACTAGGTACTTTCCGGTTTCGTATATCGGCATGAATAAACAAAGGGACTGCATGTTCACATCTCTCTATGGAAAATATAAATCTAAGTGCTCTTTTTTGAAGAACTAAAATTTTTGTCAAGTAGGATTTATTTGCAAGACCCCATGCAGTCAGGCCATAAGATATGTAGGGTAATATTAACCCATTGGCACCCGTGCCGGCCAAAACCGGCCGTAAAAAACTCCCGTGCTTCAAAACATTGCAACTTTCTCAATCGCACGAATATTGCCTTAACTGTTAGTTGTGAGCACGAAATGGAATGCCCTTTAAATTTGGATATCCAATAAATGCAAGAAACGTAGCGATTTTTACAAATATGGCCTTTTGAGTTTGGACAAGAACGAAACTGGCCGTTTTTAACGTCGAAGAGAAACAACAAAAATGCCCCTTTTTGCCTTCATGTTTTTTAGGGAAATCATCGTCGAAAAACAAAAATTCAACCATCATAACGAAATTCAGTCCTTTTTCTAGCTTAGAAATGACTTTTTTTGTTCATATTCTTCTCCCGAGCGTAGATACAGCCTTTTGTTCCAGTGCATTCGGGCCTTCCCGACATTTTCAACATCTTGAGCGCATTGCATGCTGGGAACTAACGAGAATTTTTGACAGCGCCCGTTCCTTCCCCCAATTCTTTCACATAGCCACTCCGACCTACCGCCAAAATTTCCTGCTCCTGGTCATCTTCAGTACACAGAAATTCCAAAATATGTGGCGGTAGGTCGAGAAATTCATCAATAGTCGAGTCCCAAAGGTACTAAGTGTTCGACCGGCCAAATTCCCAGTTCGTCTAGTAACAAGCCAAATTCAACAACAAAGTACATCACCTTGCTCGATTCTTTGAGAAAGTGGACTCTTAGCTACCGTCACGCTTAATGATGCTCATCAGGCAGCCGCTAAAGATGAAAAATGGCTGTAAATTTAGCAGAAATCGCAAGCAAACCCAACTTGGGCCATTGTTGTCGCTTCACGGATAAAAAATAGCTACGTCAAAATGACGTTTTCAGAAACCTTGAGCCTCCAGTGGCTTAGGACAGCACCACTTTTGCCTGGTAGTTCAAATAAAGAGTCACGAATTGCTATTCATCGTTTATATGTGGAAAATCACTCCGAAAATGTAAAAACCTGCGGTAGTCAATGGGTTAAAGATTGATAGATGCGCAGTAGTCAAGAGCATTTCGTGGCACGAAATGTCTGAGTTTCGCTATAATCCCAACTAATCTACTTATTTTGACTACAATGTGTTCAGTATGAAATTTCCAGCTTAAACTGCAGTCTATTAGAACCCCAAGGTATTTTACATAATCTTTGCATTCAAGGTGAACAGATTTGCTCAGTACATTATCATATATCACAATTTTCGGTTTAAGCATTTGTCGCTTTCGGTAAGGTCGAAAAATAACATAATTAGATTTATCAATGTTGAGAGTTAACCTGTTTGCTGTTAGCCAGCTACATACCTTACGAAGTTCACAGTTTACAAGGGTTTCAAGAGATTTAATGTCTTTACCAGCATAGAGGATATTTGTATCATCAGCAAAGAGGTAGAAATTGAATTTATTAGAGGAGTACTGTATATAGTTTGCATATAATAGAAAAAGGAGCGGTCCCAGGACAGACCCTTGAGGAACGCCACAGGTGATTGTAGCCTTGTTAGAAATATGACATTTGAGTTCTGTTGTTTGCGTTCAGTTACTTAAATAGGAAGTAAACCAGTCATTAATTATTCCACGGAAACCATAATGTTCCAATTTGTTTAGTTTTCAAGAAATAACATATGCAAAAAAAAAACACCTAAAACTCTACATAGGCAGTTTATGCCCCCAGCCCTTCAATTGTCGTTGCTTATTATCCCAACATCGCCTGGCTGTAGGTTGCATTGTGGTTGCATCCATTTCTGTCATTCTTGGAGGGTGTGGAGAAATACGTTGTTCCAGCGTGTCCAAAACTCATTAGTCAGGTGTTGCACTTGGCACCATTGTTTGCACAAGTAGAGATCAGCATGCTGAAACACTCCTGGTGGTAGTAACACTGCTCTTGACTTTCCTGTCAGCAGATGGTTAGGGATGAGTGGTTCCGAGGCTTCTGGTGGTGTTGAATTCTCCACTGTTAAAGGCCAACTGTTCACTGTTGTTTCCACTTCTGACATGAGAGTGCACAGTGATTCATCGTTCAGTTGAGAGCCGCATTGGTTGAGCAGGGCAGAGATTATGCTGTGTACCATCCTAATCTGCCTCTTTC
>JAEMWC010000319.1:420000-467500 GCA_016490735.1 Pachyseris speciosa
ACACTGTGTCCAGGATTGGGATGATTTCATTTAAGATAAAGATTACTGCAATGAACTTGAAAGTGTTCAAGCGTGTGAACAAGCCCTTTGCAGCAGCATCATGATATTCATCATCAAGCACTTGAAGCATTGCGAGAACTGCTGGATAATCCTGATATAAACTCTTCGCAGCTTTTCCCAGTGAAAGCCACCTTGTACCGCATGCTTTTTGTATACATACATACATACATACATAAACTTTATTAAAGTGTCAAGGTATTTAGCTAAAAGCTAATTGTGGACACTATAGATAAATAAAATGAATACGATATAAATATATGTAAAAATATTGAAAATGTGGTCTTAAAATATCATTAATATATAAAATGACATCAATATATAAAATTATTACAATCGAATAGAACAAACACACAAACAGACAATATGGGGCAAACATGTAAGCAGTAGTCGAAACATGAATGTAAAATTTAAAAAGTTAAAAAGTCTAGATAATTTAAATTAGACGAATTAAATAGAAGATATGGGAGCATACCCCCAATACACAAGGCAGCCAGACAGCAGAAGCCACTATGCGTACCCACCAATCTAAGATGAGCACGCACAGCAGCCACACGTACCGTCCAGCAAGCCAGATGCATTGAGAGCACGCACCCCTTTCCTGAAAGCCTGAAGACTGGTCTTACTACGGAGTTCCTGGCTAATCTTGCCCCATATGTGTGGGCCTAAATATCTAATACTGTGCTTACCATACTTAACAGTATTGTATCTAGGAACAGGAAAATCACTTCGTAAGTTATAATGCCTGTCTTGCTGAAAAAACATATTACATACATGCTCTGGAGCTAGTGAATTTTTAACCTTATACATTAAAATTAGTATATCTTGTAACCGTCTGTTCTCGAGACTGGAGAGTCTACCCTTCTCTAAGAGTTCCTCGTACGTAGCATTCCTATCATTATATATAGCACGTAATGCCCGTTCTTGTACTCTTTCTAATTTTCGTGCATCTGAAGCTTTGCAGAAATGCCACACTATGTGACAATATGTTAAGTTAGGTAAAATTGCCGATTTATATAATTGTAACTTGGCTTCTCTGGGAATCATATTTCTAAGACGTACTAAAACACCAACTTTCTTACTTGCCTTTTTGCATATATCACTTATGTGAGCACTAAAACTAAGTTCATCATCTAATGTTACTCCTAGTAACTTCAAGTCTGGTGATTATTTAATAACCTGTTCATCAATCTTGACACTGATAGATGGACTGTCCTCATTTTTGTTCTTCCTACCTAATAACATTAAATTGTACTTGTCATAATTTCCCTTCAAAAAGTTATCTTTGTACCATTTTGATATAGTGTGCCCCCCATTAGTTAAAAGTTGTTCCACGCAGTCAACTGAATACCCCTTTACATAAAGCTGATGATCGTCAGCGTACATTGACAAGCTTGCCTGATTATTTACTATATACGTCATATCATTTTGAAAAATGTTCCACAGTAGGGGTCCAAAAGATGACCCTTGAGGGCATCCTCTAACAGCATCCTTCCAACTGCTAATGACTCCATTGAGTTTAACTCTATTTTGTCGATTGGAGAAATATGATCTCATCAAGCTTAGTGATTCTTCTGAGAAGCCATATGCCTTTAGTTTTTATTTATCTTGCGAACAAATGCCTTTTTGGTGTTTTCATTCAAATTTAGACTGGCGATGTTCATCTGTGCCTTGGCATACAAGGCTGTCTTTTTGTTCGAATTTTCAAACAGGGACCACAGCTGTCATTTCCAGTACAGAGATATATGTGACCTCACACGGGAAAACGTACACTAAGGGCTCTCCGTTAAACGGATATTATTTCACACAGTCATTTGCCCCCGAACAAGCCAGGGCTAACCTGTGGCAAACACACCATGATAGTTGTTGCATTGCACCAGTACTGCCTTCCTTCATATGCTCCTCTTGCTTTTTCTTCAGCTTGATGTCAACTCCGTTTTACTCCCAGTAAACACAGAAGCACCATCAGACGCCAACCCAGCTAATGAGGTCAACTGAAGATTATCTTTCTCGATCTCCTGCATTATCATGTCCACTATAGCATCTGCGTTTGCACTCTTGTGGTGTTCCAGTAGATTTTGAATAGACAGAAACTTGGTGTGAACATGCCCATCAGACACATATTGAATAAAAGTGACCAGTTGTTCCATTACAGCAATGTCACTTACTTCATCACAAAGCAAGGAAAAGTAACGACCATTTGCAACCAATTGCCAGAAAAAATTAATCTCTTGCCTGCACCTCTCAGATCGATTTGTAAAGTACTGCATATCCTTCACCCCAAACCGTGTGAAAAATATTCTATAAGCGGCAAAACCTTCATGTTTGAAATCTCCTCTTTAGCAATGAAGTTAAGAATGCTGCAAATGCCTGTACTAGCACCTCATCAGCCACTTCAGCTTTCCTCTCTGTTTCTTTCTGTAACCACAATACCCACTGAAGAAGCTCTAGCCCTACTGGCTGCTTGTGTTCTTCTGAATTGCCATGCTCTGATATTGCGGCCTTCCTGTAACATGTACCGGGTGCAGTAGCATATTTCACATTTTTGCCTGTTTTAATATGCTTCTTACAAAGACAACAAAACATTCCCTTGCCCTCTTGAAATGCCAGCCACCATACACTACTTTTAAAGGAGAATACAATGTCATCATCAATCCATTCATGCTTGAAAACATGAGGTTTTGATGGCATCTGCCTGCTTAATTCATTGGAAGATACATGTAGCAACTTGAAGCTCTTTTTTTGCACAGTCATACACCTGTAGTATATGATGGTGTAAAACATGGGGTTGGCTACTACCTAAAGCTTCTTCCAGAATGCATAAATGCTGCTTTTCTGAAATACCAGAAGGTTTAAATGTTTTTAATTCTGAAGCTGCTTCCAATGGCAATTTTGATGGTGTCAGCTCTTTGGGTGGTAATTGGTTGTCAGCTTCTGAAGGTGATACGCTAACTGACTCAGACATTTCTACTGATTTATCGGTTGAGGGTGGCTTAGTTACCATTCGCTCTCCTGTATAAAAGGCGCATTTGCAGCTTCAGGTGGCTGGTCATCCTCAACTTTGTCATTTCCTAAAACATACAGTACATAGCGCCTATCAAAAATTCTCCATCGAAAAATTCATAATGTGAACGAAAACACCTTTAGGTTCAGAGGTTGGATAAAACAAAGTAAAATTTTGTTTAAAAGCATTTTATTCTGATTTAATAATATGCCCTATCTAAACTGCTTATGGCGTAAAATGGTCTACCGCCGATTTCAGGTGATATCTTTGGTGTCACTTACAGATGCCAAATAACAAATCACACGGGTTTTACTCCTGTCCAACGCACATACTGAAGTGTGCAAGTGATATTATTAAGGATATTTTAGCCGATATTTTTAATAAGTCTGTTGAACTCGGGATATACCCATCTAAATTAAAAATGGCAAAAGTTATACCAGTCTTTAAAAATGATGATGATACAGATCCTAATAACTATCGACCAATTTCATTATTATCATGCTTTAATCGAATTTTTGAAAAGTTAATGTATAAAAGGATGAAAAAATTTATAGAAAAAGAAAACATCTTGTGCACATCGCAGTATGGCTTCAGACAGGGACACTCAACAGAACATGCTATTTTGGATATTGTTAACGAAATACAGTCAAATATGGATAAAGGTCTTATCTCCTGTGGCGTTTTCATAGACCTCCAAAAGGCTTTTGATACCGTTGACCATACTATCTTACTTCAAAAACTGGATTTTTATGGATTTAGAGGTATAATAATTAATTGGTTCTCTTCTTATTTGGGAGAAAGGACGCAAGTTACAGCTGTTGACTCTCTAACTTCTGATATATCAAATATTGTGTGTGGAGTTCCCCAGGGTTCCGTATTAGGTCCTCTGTTGTTCCTTTTATATGTTAATGATATCTACTCTTCGTCACTAAAATTTAAATTCTATCTTTTTGCTGACGATACTAACATACTATTTTCCCATAAAAATCTTAAATGCTTAGAGAAAATAATGAATGATGAACTCAGTAAGGTATGTAAATGGTTAATATCTAACAAATTAAGTCTTAATATAAAAAAATCAAATTTCATTATCTTCCGTCCCTATCAGAAGAAACTCGCCTACACACCTAAAATTAATATTTTTGATAACCAAACAAACAAGTTCGTGCCATTAGAATGCAAAGATTACGTTAAGTACTTAGGTGTTCTAATTGACTATAGACTTTCTTGGAACAATCAAATTGATGCGATTCTATTAAAAATCAGTAAAACAATTGGATTATTATCAAAATTGCGGCATTCTGTACCTTCCCGCACACTCATTTCTATATATCACTCTTTAGTTGCACCCTATCTTCGCTATGGCTTGATTGCGTGGGGCCAAGCTAGCAAGTCCCAGTTAAACAAACTTCTCGTTCTTCAAAAACGTGCCCTTAGATTCATATACTTCGCTAACTTTCGAGATCATGCAATTCCGTTGTTTCTCAATGCAAATATTTTACCACTTAATTTTCTTTATTATCAACTGCTTTCAGAAACGATGCATGATGTAAGTAATCATCTTGTACCCTCTAATATTCAAGACTTGTTCCTTCCCACTTCTCGAGTTCATTCATACAATACTAGGTCCTCAACGTCCGATAATTTTTATATAAAAAAATCAAATCTAGAAATTCAAAAATATGCTTTTTCGAGAATTGGCGCGAAATTGTGGAATGAGATACCAACTAATCTTCGTAATCTACCTAAACATCAATTTAAGAAGAAAATTCGATCATTGTTATTTGAAGTTTTAGAGTCCGATGACTCATATTACGACCTAGACGGAATTATATGCAAGGTGAAGAAAAGTACTTCATAACCTTACGCCGTATCGTAACGCTTGTAGATGAAAACGCAATAGTGCCAACGTTGGCAGCGCATTCCTTTGCTTTCATTTGTTACTTAAATCAGCTTCTTGTTCAACTTTTTCTTCTCTCTTTTTTTTTTAAACATTATTCTTTTTTATCTCAACTTTATATTCCTACCGATATAATTTTCTTTTTAAGCAGTCTTTGATTTTTCCTTATTTTCGGGCCCGCCTAGATTAGCTACGCTACCTGCGGGTCTGATAATCTGTAACGTATTCTAAATTTCAATAAAAAATCAATCAATCAATCAATCAGATGTACATGGCTTATTACTGGAAAATCAGCAGTATCCACTACAAATCGCATCGCTATGAAATCGCATCACTTTGAATTGCTGAATTTGTGTTCTAATCGTCTCAAGTTCAGAACTTTTACGCTGTTGAAGGATATTATTTTCAAGGCTTCTTTCAAACCAATGTCTGGAATACATTTTAAGTAGAATTTCACGATAAAGACTGGCTCTGTCCCCACGTGTTTGCTATACAGCTGGCAATGCAAATGTAGAGCTGTCAACAACAAGGCGGTTATTTCTGGCAATCGGCTGCTTTCTCATCGCTAGTGCATAAGCTTTGTTTTGTTTTTCCCTAAAATTATTGTAAAGCTTACCTGCTACTCTTTGTGACCTCTTGTTACTGGACAAGAACGAGAGCATTGTTTGCTGCTGTTTCATCGTGGAAACTGAACAATTGAAAGCTAATGAACAGCACAACATTTGCACATGCAGAGAACTGACGAATGTCCTGACGCTAGCAGAAAGCCCACAAAAAATCACTCTTGCTTCGAAATTCAAAAGGTACCAGTCACTGTCAACTAAATAAAGCACACGTAGATCTATAACAGTGCACTGTTTATTTTTTCATTTATGGCTTTCTTACCAGATTAGCTCACCATAAATGTGTATTTTTTTTTAAGACTTCTGAGCATTGGCAGGCGGTAGTAAGTGCTCTTACAAGCGGTAAATTTTACCGGTTACTGCCTGATAAGGACATAAACATTAAATGCTCTGTGACCTTGCACAAGATTTCTGTCGCTCAACTTTTCGATGGCTGAAAAACACAGTTAACATTGTATGTTTTGATCCATTTTTTAGATGGAAAACCCCGCTAAATTTGGTTGGCATAATGAATGCATACATTATGAAATCTGTTTTAGATAAAGACCAATCAGAATATGCTCAAACAAAGACCACTATCCGGCTACCAATCACAGTTCTTTTCCAAGATCCTGGGCAAACAGCAGGATACTGGAACATGATTTAAGCGACGCTGTTTTTCGCAGACATCCCTTTTCTGCATGCAGCAAAGGAAATAGGAGACGTCTGCACGCAGGCTTTTTAGGAGGCCTTCCTACTGCTTTCCTTGTTGTTTCTGCTTCCTGTTAAAAAACTGCAAGTATTAAGGGGTTTTCATTCATTTTCTTCTGTATCAGCTTCGGCACTTTGTCAGTGACAGAAGCAAATGACTGGAAGACGAGAAGGAATCCCACTGGTTGTGCTTAATTGGCTTGAAAGACCATATGAAATTTACACTTGGAAATCACTCGGCCGTGAAATGTCAAAACCTGGCTTATAAGTCTGTATAGAAGCCTCTAGCTCTAGTCTTTAGCTCCCCTAGATATCCCCTCTAGCTCCCCTCATGTCATGTCTCCTCGCAATTTCGCGCGAGCGTGCGTATTTTGCCAGCCCCAATTAATCCATCACCAAAGTTAGAGACTACTTACAGTCTATTGATAAAGGCAAGAATCATTTAATAATAAATTTTTATCTCTAATTACACTGTAGGTCAGGCACAATCAGAATTTTGTACGGATCTTTTCTTTCACCCAAGCTGAATGGCTTGATGTTGTTGAAGTGAATTTCAACCTGGCAGTGGAAAAGGGACACTTGGAAAGGTAATGACAAATATTCAAAACAACAATAACTATATTTATTATATGACTGACACTTTCAGTGGTCAAGATGAATCAATTCTCCTGCTGTGATTGGCTACCCGCAAGGAAAGGAGCCATCTTGACCACTCGGGATAGCCAGTTCGTGTCACGCTTTCCTGTCTCAATAGCGTCCTTTGTGTCACATAATAAATCCTTTATTGACCAAGCTTGTTCGGTCAAGATGGTGTGATATTGGCCTCGTTCTTTTTTTGCGTGTTTATGGACCTCGACTTTGTCTTGGTTCACAAACACTCATAAAAAGAACTTGGCCACAATCCCATCATCTTGACAATAATAATAATAATAATAATAATAATAATAATAATAATAATAACCTTTATTTACCCTCGGTAATATTTATAGCACAAAGGCTAGTGGGGCCGAGCAAATACAGAAACAAATAAAGTCAAATTAAATCAACTCAAATCAAATCAAATCAAATGTTGGTTTTTGGGGAGAGGGGAAAACTGGAATACCCGGAGAAAAACCTCTCGGAGCAGAGTAGAGAACCAACAAACTCAGCCCACTTATGACACCGAGTCCGGGAATCGAACCCCGGCCACATTGGTGGAAGGCGAGCGCACTCACCACTACGCCAACCCTGCCTCCTGACCTCATGCTTGCCCAATAACCCATATATATACTAACTGTTTGTGATACATGATTATTATTATGGTTATTTATTCAAATTTATTATTTGCAGGGCCCCTCTGAAACCCGCCTAGGTGAGACTGGGCTTGCCAGATAATTATTGGTGAGTGGGCTCCCTGGATTATTATTATTATTATTATTATTATTATTATTATTGTTGTTGTTGTTGTTGTTGTTGTTGTTATCTTCAACGTCATTATTATTATTTGCTCTCTATTTTTATAATTTATTGATAATTAATTTTTGTCCATATTTTATTGTTATTTTGTTTAATTATTTTAAATACCGTAATTAGTATGTATTCTCTCTTCATTGAAAATAGACTTCCTACCTGTGACTTCTGGTAAAAAGGTATCCCTTAAGACATGGACTTGCTGACTATTTATTTAAAAATTTACTCATTTTCAGACTAAATCATCCAATTTTTCCAAGTATACTATGACTGTTTAATTTCAGTTCTGACCCTTAAAACGTTTTTAAGTCTCATTTTTTTATCATGAGCTAGTTCATTAATTTGCAAAATCTTTCTCTATCACAGATTACAGTGTAGTATAAATCTACTAGCACTCTATCATGAATGCCATTCTCTGATAGGCTACACTACTTGCCATCTATTGTGTGATATAGACAGAGTAGTGGTTGCAACAAAAATGGCGGCCGTTTCTTCACATTTTCAAAATGTCTATGGGGAGGATTTAGACAATTTAACTTATTTTGTTTTGAATGGCTAGTAGATGTATACTAAGACAATTACACGTAATTTATTCGCTCTCGATTTCTATCACATAATTATGCGATAGAAATCTCAAGCTCATAATCTAATTGTAAAATAGAAGACAAAGTTTTTCACAAGCTGTATTACCCATTTTTACACCATATATATGTACTCTAGGCCAGGGTTTCCTCTCTCTCTCTCTCTTTTTTTTTTTCAATAAAAGACACTGATATTAATCTCTACCAAACTAATTGTCTTCCAGGCAAAATCATTTTCCACTGGACTTTTTCCTCTGATTATTCCATTTGCCTTTCTTCTAAACATGGTAAGAATCAATTGCAACCAAATAAAAAAATGATTTACTGGGTACACTGTATGCTCCCCAATTTTATTAAACAGCTAGAGGGTCTAAGTTAGTTGTTTCCTTAATTAATCATCTCATCCAAACATTTTGTCTTGTATCTCATCATCTTAATCATCATCATCATCATGTCTTGTATCTCATCATCATCATAATCATCAACTTTATTAAAATGTCAGAAACTAATAGCTGACTATTTGTACAGAAACCTGGTAAACTGGGACATCTATACTACAGTAATAAAAATACTCAATTACAAACATGTGATTTTTTTTTCTTTTTTTTTTTTGCATTTTAGATTTACTTCTTTGTGCCATTTTATGACAATAACTTTAACAAGATGAGACTGGAGAGAATTCGCTACAACATGAAGCTCAACATTGAAATAGCAAAGGAGCGTCCTTAACGTTGTTACTACAAAACTACCAGCAGTGGCCTATTATTAGTTAAATTGCAATTAAAAATTCATTTTCACTAGGTGCGGTTTTTAAAACTTATCAGTTTCTGGGATATATATCATCATGTCAAAAAAAAAATTGAATGTATGGTGAATGCTTTTTCAAAAGACAAGCATGTCAAAAAGTCTTAGGTTTGAAGTCTCACAGTCTCACATTGTTGTGCAAATGCAAGCCACCTCAGTGTCTGAATTTCTTTTGCAAGCCTGAAAATACAGTTTTGGGCTGGGTCAAAACTTGGCACTGAAAGAATAAAAAGTTTGTTTTAAAATAGTTGGTTAAAGTGCATATCACCCCAAAATATTTTTTCACTAAAATGAACCTTTGCACCGCTTCGAAACGCGTTTCACCTTTCGTTTCTCTTTTTTACCAATTGCTAACTTTTTATAGTATTTCAAAGTTGCGAAAAATTGAGCATCGTTGTTTCACGACCGAGTCAGAAGGGGAATGGGTCTATTCCTGGGTTGACGTCACAAACTGATTTGCATCGCATCAAGTCTTTGTAAACATGCATGCAAATCAGTTTGTGACGTCAACCCAGGAATAGACCCACTCCCCTTCTGACTCGGTCGTGAAACAACGATGCTCGATTTTTCGCAACTTTGAAATACTATAAAAAGTTAGCAATTGGTAAAAAAGAGAAACGAAAGGTGAAACGCGTTTCGAAGCGGTGCAAAGGTTCATTTTAGTGAAAAAATATTTTGGGGTGATATGCACTTTAACATTTAAAATAACAAAAACAACTAGCTTAGGATATAGACGTCTTGCAGTCAGTGTAATGTTTTGGTGAACAGAAATAAGTGGAAGTTGCATTTACATGTCACAACCAAGACTGACATTAAATATCCTATTATAATAACTATTGTTCTTCAGGTACTTTGGGGTACTTTCAGGTTATATAACATAATAATTATAACCTTTATGGCATAACCCCTCGAGTGAACTTTAACAACATAGTGGAAATTAGGCTCTCACTGGGCTTTAGATTGCTGGTATGACAAACTTTTAGCGGACTTTAAAAAATGAATTGATCAGCCCATACTAAAAGTTACTGTTATCTTAGGTAACTATTCCATTTAGTATGAAATTTGTATAATCAGTTGATATTATCCTAGTCATATAGAGAAAACATGGTGTAAAATGTAGTCCATGCATGTGACAACAGGAGCCCATTGGGCTCTTAGCAACAATAAAAAGAGAATTTGGTTGAAGCTGCAGGTCAACTGAAAACACTCTTGTAAACTGTATTGGGGACAAGGTCGGGGTGTTGTAATGGTTTCACTCAAGTTAGAGTCGAAATTGCATACTCATACTCTCAAGCCGTGTTATCTGACGCGCAGTCGAACTCAAATGAACACCAGCCGGTAGGATGAGGCCTTCCAAGGGGTAGTCTGGTGTCGCTTTGTCGCTTGTTTACGACATTGTCTGTCGCTTGTATAACGTTAGGGACGAATATCGCTGTCGCAAAGAAAACAAAGGTGCATGAAAAGTGAATTGTCGCTGTCGCAAACTGTCGCGCGTTTTCTGTCAATTTCTGTCGGATGTCGGTGTTTTGGGAGAAGATTGTCGCCTATTTTCGGAGCCATGTCGCTTGTCGCTTCTACTGACCCCTTAAAAGGCCTGTAGGACTCTATCTTTATTCCTATTCTTGAGGCCACAGGGCGTTTTCTTATTGTTCGAAGCGAAGCGGTCAACTGAAATAATTACATTAAAGAAATCACCCAAATATTATTGCATTTAAAGCTCAAAGTAATCACAAATTATTATGCTATATGCTCTTGCTAAAAGAAACATTAAGCCTTAAGAACGATCAAAACCTTACTTAGACAAGCTCACTTGTAGAATCACGAAAACTTATGTAACATTTTGTCTATTAACGTAAAAGGATTGTTGCTTACCAACGTTCGCGGGTCCTGATTCTTTGAGTAATTCGCTCGAACTTGTCTTCTTACTAACAGCGATCTTGATTACAAAGGGTCTTATCGTGAACTAAAGGCCTAGCTCTGTTTGCTTGATATCTAATGCACTAAATCACGCGGTACGGAAACGTCGGTCAAATCAGAAAATATTTAACAACTTTAGCGGATCGAAGCGGTTACAGTGTTGCAAGAGGTAGCGAATCGAAGGGAGCTAGAGGATTTGAAGTTAGATTTGCACCAATCAGTGCAATTTCATATGGGCAATATACAACTACATTTACCTTGGGAAGGGAAAGTATTATTCCATAGGAAAAGGTGGAATTTGAGCCCAATCATCCAAAGAGGTAAAAAAAAACGTTTCATAGTTTTTTATGCATTAATCTGTCAAACTTGATTTCGTCATTGATCAAGCAAGCCTGTTCAAACATTTTTTGGTACAACATCAGTATCTGATCTGAAACCAGCTAGTATCAGTTTCAAACTCGTCTTGCGATGTAAAAGTTGAAATTTTTATTAATTAATACAGTGTTTGCGAGAGGTACAAAATCACAAGTATGCTTTTTAAGGCCAACTGGCTTCCAAAGAAAAAAATTGGCATTTAAAATGTTATTTTTACAAGGCTATAAAAGTCATAAAAGTTCAGAAGAAGAAGTCATCTTCACCCTGAAGATGCATGACTTAATTAGTAGTCGAAAACGTAAACGTTGCTTTTTATTTTTAACCTTGGAAAAATAGCATTTTAAACCCTAAGCAAATATGGACAAATTCCTATTTGTTGCAAAAGCTACGCGCATCTCTAGTATTTCACGCAACTATTCAATTTCCAGCAGAGCGTTGCTGCGTGGCCTGCTGCAGAAAATTGAGCCCTTTATTTGCTCATATAGTCAACTGGTTCGTATCATCCCTTAAAACGAGCCTCAATGACCCGATTCTGTTACTCAGATGGCTGACCTACCCATGTTTCATATGCCGCAATGGTCAAACCGTAGCCTGTTGAGTAATCATATTTGTTAAAGTGTAAGGTAAAACCAAGCTTATGCATTTAAGTAATACCGTTTTAACCTTTTGTTTTTGGTGTCAATCAAACGGCATACAAACTGCACTGTCACTGAACTGTTTCTATACTTTCGTAATCCTGGTCGTAATCAGCGACTGATATTATTCCAGTCTCATGTAATATAGGAAAGTCTTTTGCTCCTCACGTTTTTCTTGAAGAACGTTTTGTTGATTTTGTCTTTTTTATTCTTTTAATGTGTATTTGCTTGTTGTTTTGTTGCTCTTTAATATTCAGCTAACATGGGTCGTCGACCCCTCATTTCCTGTTTGCTAGAATATAACTTGTTTCAGTTATTTCCACTGCTTTTAATTGAAATGTCTTGAATCTGATATGTAGCTGATCAAAAGCTTTTACTGGATGAATTACCCCATGTCTTTCTGAAGTTCCTTTTTGAGAGGAAGGTGTGTGGCAGGTTACAAAGGTTAATCCCCTTGTCGCGTACAGTTTTTGTTGTTTGTGAATAAAAGGTGCACCGATGAAGTGCTATCTAGAGAAGGTGCAGAGCTTGCATTCAAAGTGATTTTGCTGGGCGAAAGAATCACTGTAATGAAAATGCCTTGTTTGCGTATAATTACTTGCCCTGAAAAAATTGCATTCAGCAGATGCTTTCCCACTCGGTCAGAGCCTATATCCTCCAGACTAACTTTGTGCTTTAGCGCAACCTCCCTACAATACAGATTTGCTGCACGATTCATTATCTTTGTCGGACACCTTTAGGCTAAAGAAGCTACAGATCCTCACCTCATAACTACCGGCGGCCTTTGTTGTGTTCACTGCAGTGATAACGCTGATAATAATAATAGCAATAACAATAATAACAACGGAAAAGAAGTGACTTTGAAAAACATTTCACTATAAAAAATTGCGATAAGATATTACTAAAAAACATGATAAAAAGATAAAAAAGGTAATTCGACGACGTTTCGACGTTAACTTAACGCCATTATCAAGTCAAAAAATGATAAAATAGAAGACAACGCATAAGCGCGATGCAACATTGTTTTTAATAGAGAGTCTTTGTAACGTTTATCAGTGTGACAAGAGTAAACCAGTGTTTGTTGCCTTTCTGTAGACTTGAGTCTCAAGTTTTGTTCCGTTTTTAATGATCTCAACACCAATAAAAGGGATCCTACCATTCTCAGGAAGTTCCATCGTAAATGTAAGACTAGGGTGTAGTCCATTCAAAGTAGTAAGAAACTCGTCGGCAGCAGCAGTGTTAGGCATTCTTACAAGGGTGTCAGACGTATCTTCTGTATAGCTATTTTCAGTCATCTCGATTACCCTAGGGGCCTTATTGAATCCGTCATTTCCAATTTTTCTCTTCGAGACCCTTCTGGTCCTTCAGCGAACATGAGCGAGAGAGATACCGCCATAGTAAGATCAGTCTTCCTTTCAAAGATCAGGTTTCTGCCAATGCTGTTCGGAGGCATTTGCGCAGTCTTAGTCATAAGATTGGCCCCACTGTGCAGCCAGTTTTTGTCAGTAGAAAGTTGGAGCAAGACGTTAGGCCTAAGGAAGCCAAGCCGTCTATTGTTAACCAGCAATGCGTTGTTTATCATTTTTCATGTGATCTGTGCGATGCAGATTATGTCGGTTACACAACCCGACACCTTTTCCAAAGCGTTGCTGAACACAAATATTCGGTAATTGGCAAACATCTCGCTGAAGCGCACGGTGGCAGGAATCTTTTGAATGAAAACCTTTTCAAGACGTTAAGAAATGTCAAAGCAAGTTTGATTGTTTAGTGTTTGAGATGCTTTTCATCAAGAAACTCAAACCTAATCTCAACGTGCAAACGGACTCCATACGTGCTAAACTTTTTGTCTAGTTTAAGATATTTATTTCTGTTACACTTCTTAATCAACTATTGTTCTTTTAGTATTTATACGCCCAAAAATTTTATCATTTTTTGACTTGATAATGGCGTTAAGTTAACGTCGAAACGTCGTCGAATTACCTTTTTTATCTTTTTATCATGTTTTTTAGTAATATCTTATCGCAATTTTTTATAGTGGATTAATAACAACAACAACAATAATGATAATAATAATAATAATAATAATAATAATACTTTTTTATAATAATAGTAATAATAATAATTATTATTATTATTTTATTATTATTAAACACTCCTGCTTTGTTTTCGTATGGTTCGCTTACCCCGAAACATTTTCATTTTTCAGATGCTATCCCACTCGGTCCTATTTCGGTTCTCCAGACTAACTTTGTGCTTCAGCGCAACCTACATACAATACAGATCTGCTGCACGGTTCATTACTTATGCTGCTACTCTCTTCAAAGAAACCCTTCAACTCTAGCCTGAAAAAGCTAGATCTCTCATCTCGCTTTACTACCGTCTGCAATTCCTGTGTTCGCTATACTACACCCGCCATAAGTCTCCTACACTCTCCCGTCACTCCTACTTATTAATTTAACTAATTATGATCAGGTGATCATGTTAATCATGTCCTATACTCACCTTATTTTACTTCTCTTTGTTGTTTCCTCAAATAAGCGCCCACGCCCTGGTAAGCAGTCTCCCCCCCCCCCCCCTCCCCTCCCCCTCACTTTCCTAAACAGTGAGGGATGCAAGGAAACCTGTTGCTATTGTCACTGCATTTATAATCTTTTAAACTTCAACTACACCAGCATCAGTACATGTAGGCGGATAGATTATTTTCCGTCAAGTCACTGCCAGTTAGTTCTATCTCCTTGTGCTTGTAGAGTTATTTTACGTACATTAGCCAAAATAAAGTTACATTTCGTTGAAAGAAAAACTTAATAACAGCCCCCTTTATTTTAAATCAGCGCCCAGGCGGTTATTCGAGGAAATACGGTACCCAAACTTCAAGCGAACCATTGCCCATGCTGGGAAATGTGTTGAAAAGAAATAAACACCACTACTGCTAAACCTATAAATGCATGCAATTGAGGTTTCCCACATTTTAAGACAGTTACCAGAAAACTGCATTAACGCTATTGGTTAATAGTTAATGTAATCAATATGGACAACTGGCGCCATCTTCCGGGAGTTCTGCGTCGCAGACGTAATTTAACCCCGATTACTAATGTCTGCGAAGTGCATTTTGTGATTTGCCCATTTTGCGTTTGGACAAACTGTAGCACTGCATATTTTCACCTGAAATTTCCACCCGGATGGTTAGGAGACTACTAGTAGGAGACTACTAGTAGCACTTGCTAAGATCAACGGGACCAGGATTTCCCGCACAATCATAAACCATACAAAATACTTCTGTATTAGGAAGGTACCGTCCTTAGCAAGGAATGAAATCAGTGTCATCAGAATGAAAAAGCAATCAAATCACCAAAAAATCTAGTCTAACTTGTGTTTATTTTACATGTGCAGAAGCTTACGGTTTCTTCTTCTTCTTCTTTTTTTTTTTTTTTATATTAACATGTTAAAAGCCGCTTTTTAACTTGTATCTATATCAGATAGATATCTCTAGCACTGAAAATTGAATGTAAATGTTAATAATACAGAGTTCAATAGTAATAAAATCAAATACAAAACGTCATAGTCCATCTCCGCCCATAAATAGCAAAGGCTAATCGTGGCGGGCGGAGCTACAGTAATACTGCAGTCCGTGAGGGTACAACAACTTAAATCCATCGAGCATTACCAGTAATTATCAGTACAGTGACGATACAAGCTACAATAATATCAGATTAAAGGAATGAAAACAAGAGGATATGAAAGCGAAAACGGGAGGATAAGAAGGTTTAGAAAGTCAAACAAAAATATGCTTCGTATACATAAATTATGTAAAATTTGCCATTCTATGCAGGAGAATAGGCGTTTCAACATAATCATCCTCAGCCTCCATTATTGAGAGTAACAAGCGATGTACATGCTTTTTTGTCTTCTTGTTTTGATTAGTATCAGTTATAGTTCCAAAGGTTGGTACAGCAATGCTACTACAGGTGATGCGACATTTTGGAAATATGTCTTTTAGGACAGTGACAATTTCCGTCGAACAGACAGGACAGTTACTAGAAGACAGACAAGGAAGTTATCTTCTTCTATTTGATGCTATTATTTTAATTACATTTAGTGCAAGCTACAAACTTTGCTTGCTTCCGCATAAACATTAGCTCTCGATTGCAGTCGTATCTCACCGGCTCTTCTAAGCTCTCAATACGAGCTCCGCTGAACTGCCACGCTTTTTTTCTTTATAGATCATCGCATGCTACACCCTTAAGCCAAGAGTAAAACGTCTAATGAAACGGTCAACTAGCATTTAATTTTAGTCTTCGGGGATAATAATAAAAAACTTCAAATCAAAGCTGGGACTTTCCTGTGGTGCTATGGATTGTCTTGCATGCTGTACAAGGTGCTTCTTATTGTTTGTGTCCGTACATGAAATCCGAAAGTGCGTCCAGTCAAACGAAAGCTGCTGAGCGATTTACTACGGTAAATAAGGCGATCCTAACCTTTGAGTCTGTGGATGGAGGCCGAAAGCTAGAAAGCTAGATCATTCAAATCAGAGTTCCTAGGCAGTATATCACTCGATCTCATTTCTTTATGGGAAGGTGTGACCAGGTTGCTCTTGGAATTCTACGGATCAAACACCTTCTAATGGAAGACGTATTTCTCCTTGTGCAACATGCGAACCTGAGCACGTGATACAGAGGAGAGCGTATTTTGATCGGTATGGTAGCCAAGCGACTGATACCTCACGTCACACATAGGTAAGATCCTCTTGAGCTCTAGTACATCTAACGTTGTGATGCTCTTGCAATTCAGAACCTCCAGCTCTCTGAGATTCTTAAGATTCCTTGCAATAAGAACCAACGTTTCGCTGGCCACGTGAACGCAGTTTTGAATGTTCAATGCCTGTAGCCAGTGGCAATTCGTGGGCTTACCCAAGCCCTCCCATAGGCAGTCGCAATAGTCCCCAAGATATAGGTCCGTTATCAAGGGTAGACTTTCGCCAAGAGCAGTCAAATAGCTATCTTATATTCTACTCGTGTATGACTTAAAGTGCCTATGAAGTAAAAATTTATTTTTCAAATTTTTGAAGCTTGTTGTGTCATGATAACGAAATGACAAAGGAATTTGACAAAATCAACTAAAGCCGAATTTTTTTTGCCCTCCAAAGAACCTCAAAACTCACTAAATCGTGCCCCGTGGTTTGGGAACGAATCTTTGCTCAGAACAATGGTTTTGACGTAGGAAATGCCAAGACACTCGTGTCGTCTGAAGCATTTCCTACGTCACAGCTTTGTAATACGATCGCTTGGCCGGGCGCAAGATGGAGATACATTTTGGCGCCAAATTTAAAACTTTTGGTTCGGCTTTTTCCGCGTTGTGAATGTTTTACTGCCTGAAACCTATATGTTAAGAATCAGAAAATGATAACATCGCGCAGAATGCCTATTGTTTTTGGGACATTTACTTACTGTACGGCAAAAATTATAGATCTGTAATATTATCGATGAAGCGTAAACTAAGTGACTCTCATTGGTCCAAGTCTACGCGCGCTGAGCTCCGTTGGGAGTACCGCTTAGCTCATAAACTTGTCAGGGTGGAGCTTAAAGACAAAGGCCACATGAGCTATTGTTCATTCTATTGTTTCCTAATGTCGCAACTTTGCAGTATGGCTGAATAAGTGCGCACCGCCAGCGAAAGTATTAACGGTCAATATTATTATAACAGATCGATTTTTTTTTTAAAGTTTGGCCTGCTTTATACTAGTTGTGAATAGGGCGGCTCTTACCTTCCGCCAAACCCTTGGCAACGAATGTGATGCCTTCACGGGCATTCGAACCTACAAAAACTTAAATGTCGATTTTTAAATAAAGTGAATAGACTTGTTTCGCCTGGGATCCTGAATCTGGAGTAGCTTATGATCCAAAAAGCTAGCGCGTGCGTGCCTTCTGTTTGTTGCGAAAAAAAGAGAAGCTTTAACTAGAACATTTTGCTAAGAAACGTAAAAAAGCTGCAAGCTATGGCGCCGTTTTTAAGAACAATAACATGACTTTTGCTCGAGTATGCTAATTTGGGTAGTATTGCATAAGGTGCGCCAACACGTCTTTTGGTGTTTGCTCCATCTCCTCCGGGTTTACTCCCAGTTTTAACCATGTCTCCGCTCGCATTTGTTTCCGTTTCTTCGTGTTTTTGCTGTCTTGTATCTTTCTCCAAAATCGCCTTATACTTTCGGCAAATGCACGTCCGACACGCTCGCGAGCAGATTCCGCTAATCGGTAGCCAAGAGGCAGAACACTTGATTGTAAAAGTTCAAACACTGTGCTCGGTTGTCCACAAACTTCTCTCCATCTCCAAACTGCTTCGCCGTTTAGTTGGAAGTGAAACATTGGACTGTTTTCGTTAACAAAAGGAGGTACAATATTGATCAAAAGCGGGTGGATCGGGTTTTCGAAGAGCTCTGAAAAGAGCTCCCGATCACTTACGTTTTCGCTTGCCTTACTCATTGCGGAACAGGTTTGAATAAATCAGCTGCGCCAACAAGATACTTTTGAAATTCGCGCTAATTGTGACTTTTTTATAGTTGAGTGGTTTTCCTGAATGGGTATTGTTAATCTTGACTGCCATTGTTATACAGACAATAGCTCTTCAACCCGAGACGCACCGTTTCCAAACACAACTCAAACAAGTAGTTTTCAAACTCAAAAGGCGAAAGGTTCTTGTTGACCAATTTTCGAAGTTGAAACGGATTTTGTTCCGGAAGAGATCCATCTTCCATTTGCCGTGCGTGAAAATTCGAAAGGGCGTTTAGATAGTGAAAAAGTTGCTGTTGAAAACGGCCCCCATAGAAAAAATGGCCGATTTTTGTCCAGTTTAAAACGCAAAAGGCGAATCCTTATACCTTCTATATCCACTTACTTCTCGGCTTAAATTGAAGGTACAACCTTCTTCTTCAAAACGCCGCGCGTGAAAGTTGAAGTTATAACTCCAGGAAATCAGAAAACTAAGTTTTATCAGCCCTAGTGGGCTAATTTGGGCCCTTTCTTCTCTTATTCAGGACATTTCAAGGCACGCGCGCTTTCGAATTTGCCGCCTCACCGGTTATGAATAATTAATGATGCCCAGGCATTCTGCGCGATGAGCTATCATATAAGAACAAGAAATTTTTTACTTCATAGGCACTTCAAGCCGTTTCAAGTTTTTTCCTTTTTCAAGTTGTAATTGATGTAAATACTGCATAATAATAAAGAAGTTGAAGTTGAAGTTGAAGAAGAAGTTTTTCTGTGACCGTAGAACTAAAGGTACCGTGAATGTTATACGGGTTAAAACAGTGCTCTCCGACAATTAGAGTTTCTAAGTTCGGGCTCTTCTCGGCAATCTTTGCATCGTCGACGTCGGAAATCTAGGTGTCTATCACCTTCTAATAAGAAAGGTTAGGAAATGGCTTTAGCTCGCCAGGGGAAAAGCAAAGAACGTCACGGATGTTGTACAAGCGCTCCAAGTGAACTGTTGACAAGCGTTTATGACAATCTTGAAGGACTGCGCGAATACCGCGATCTGAAATCTGATGGCACTCGCGAATAGTGAACGATGCGAGATTGGGACAGCATAAGGAAATGGCTAGCAACGAACCATCAGTGATGAAACAAAACCAGGTTAGATCAATGGAGGTCAGAGATGGAAAACATGAACATAGTCTCCATAGCGACAGATCATCAACGACGTGCTCGCCCTCGTCAAAAGGGATAACATCATAAATGGAGATTACCTTCAAGTCCTTTACGCTATGACACACAGACACTAGCGTACGATCACAGTTGCCTCTGCTGCCAAGCTTGACATTCTCCAGGTCAGGGCACTATCTGAGAAGCCTGGCAAAGCCTTCTTCGGAAACACCACTAAGAAACACGTTGAGTTTTCGTAAGCGCGAGCAGTTGAATGCCATCTCATCGACGCTGTAGACGGGCACTTGGAAACAACCTTCGATGTTAAGGCTTCGCAAATCGAGGCAACTTTCGGCGACTTTTTTGATTACAAGATTTGTGAGCCATTTGGAGTCGCTTACATTGATGTGTTGATGTGTTCTTGACGTCACAAAAGGCTTGGAAATTGTCAATCGAGTAGCGTATGTTCGTTCTTTTGCAGCCCGTTTCAAGCCTAATACTCCAAGGTCTCGGCTTGACGTGCGAGGTTTATATTTTATTTCTCGATCAGATAAAAATACCTCGTTTAGCAGAAGGAATTTTTTCAGTTGAAGGATAAGTGATAGCAGCCAATTACAAATGAAACTTGGAATAAACGACGCGTTCTGTTCTGAGGACTTGTGATGATGTCACGCAACAATGCCCGCGCGGCTCTAATCAACAGCGTACGAAGCTAGGGCTAAACGTTCTAACATGTTGATTTTGGATGTTTTGGCCGTGCGAAAAATGGGGCGAGAAAAATGAAGTTAGGAAGAGTTAAGCCGCGGCTACACGAGCGATTTTTTGGTCGCGCCGGAGATTTTTTGTCACGTCGCCAGCGCGCGATGAAAATTGCAAGTGTAGCCACCCTTGAAATGGCGACGCAACAGGTAAAAAATGGCTAGAAAAAAGTCGCCAGAGTTGAAAATTTCACGACAAAATCGCACGGGTTGTTGGCCGTGTAGCTCGCGGCCTTCAATTTTTCACTCGTGTAGCCACCCTGGGCGCGCTGGCGACGCGATAAAATGTGAAAAAAATCGCATCACCTGCGCGAGCAAAAAATATCTCGTGTAGCCTCGGCTTTTTGAAGAGCGAGAAACTGGATTTTGGATGTTTTGGCCGCCATAAAACTGGGGCGAGAACTCCATTTTTCTTGCCCCAATTTTCGCGCGGCCAAAACATCCAAAATCCCGTTTCTCGGCCTTCCTAACTCTTCCTAACTTTATTATTCTCGCCCCATTTTTCGCGCGGCCAAAACATCAAAAATCCCGTTCTCGGTCTTTCTTTACTCGGCAACCCCACGGAAACGCTTCTTACGCAAGCTAAAAAGTGTTGGAATATTAGCATCCATGTTGGATTACCTTTTTACCTGAGTGAATAATTTGTTATTATTTTCTCCTTGTTTGTCTATTTTGCTTCAAAATCATTAATTAACATCAAAGAAAAGCATATGTGGAATAAACTCCTCTCATGCAGAATTCTTCGGTCCTCCTGTATCCTCTCCAAGTAACGAAAATTTCTCGACATAAAACCCTGTAAGTTTGCAGATGTCGGGAGACAGTTTTCACTGTTAACCTTTCAACTGATACAACAAAGTTGTTGGGCTATACAACGTCGCTTGGTACCCGAGTAACATGGCTGGTACTGAGAAAAACAGGCCATCTGGTGCAGTGTGCAGTGTGGCTATGGCTCGTAGCTTTTTTAGATCAGTTTTCAATTGGGTGTCGACAGTAACTCTTGTTTGCTTTGGGTTTGCCTTTGTTCCGTTATGGGTTGGCAAAACTCGCACCACTTCCTTAACCAGTAAGAAGCAGGACCCAAACCAAGAGTGACTTGCGCGTGCGTATTTTGCCTTGCTTGGTGCCCGCTACATAAAACGACAAATAATTGCTTCGAATTCTGATTGATTCAGTAGACTACTTGCTCTTGTTGTGATTGGCTGGAGTAATGACTTTGGTTTTGGTTTTATGATAGTCAAACGAAACTCCTTCCATGGTATCAATGATCCATTAGTCATAGAAGTCTGAAACTAGTTTCAAACTGCATGTGTCTGAGACTTCCTGGGACAGTTTTTTGAGAACAACTTCTAACGGCGATGCCAGAGCACAAGATTTATATGCAGTCTCAAAACCTCCAAAGAGAAGTCCAAACCCTGACAAGCAGTCAAGATTATCTGAATTCCCACAACACTTCTCGAAAATGACTGCCCCTGAATCCCCGTCATCTGAAAATGGACATTTTTCACTTAGGATGCACAAGCAGTTATGTACCCATTCTTCATCAGGACCACTGGCTTCCTCTTTTTCACTTTCTTCACTTGGCTGAGAAACATGCTCTCCTGGTGCAGTCACTCTGGTCTGTTGGACCCGACCAGGCTTCATAGAATCATGCAGGACACCGTCCCGTACCCTGAATTTAGGGCTATCCAGCAGAAACACTGGCGCATCATCCCTACTACGAAGAAGGTCTTTTGTTGAGGTGAATCCTGTTGTTCGACCACTCTTACATAACTCCCGAGCATCAGTTATCTTACCTGGTGTTGCCGGTGTGCAGTTTCCGTTGGGATAATAATTTGTGCCAACTACTTCAATTGTGCCCTTATCTCTTAATGCATCCACTTCAGCTTGGCTCAACGCAGCAACAGCAGCATCCACGAAATATTTCTTGTCACGCACCTGTACATTGTCCCTGATGCCTTTCTCGAAAGTTGCTACATCTCTTGGTGGATTTTCCAGACAATGTAAAAAGGTTTTCTCGTATTCACTCAACATGGGTAGTGTCTTGTTAAGCAAGATTGATAGGCGTTTACTTCTCACTTGGTGGTCATCTGGGAAAAAATGTCTGAAGCGCTGTTTGGACTTCTCATCTTGGAAGGAAATTTCATCAGGGTTTGTTGTATCATCCTCAATAAGTGCAACATGTTGTTCTTCTATTTCTTTGACGACATCGAACTTCCTTCTTAGCAGAGTTTCAAAATCATCAAGATCGCCAAGATCACCAAGATTACCAAGAAGACCATCAATTTCACTTGCACGCGGTCCAGGGGTTGCTGTTTTTAACGTCTGCATGTAGTTCCTTAAATTCCACAAGGCGACGTTCAGATAGTCATTCAAACCAGGATGAATAATTTGCGGCTGTTGTTCAATATTCAACACATGATTACATGACAGTAAATAAAACATACCGCGGTTATTTTCGTCTTCCAGAATGGCCCCTAGAGTCCCAGATTCTTTTTCCCCTTTGACACCAATACTGGCACCCAAACGAAGCTGAGTGAATGACTTTTGTGCATCCTTTGGTTCCCATGGTTCCACGGTTTTCCAGCTGTCTGATACCAAAATCCATCCACCACGTCTACACAGTAACCACCAACACTCTGTGGAATCTCACAATCGCCGATTGGAATGTGTCCTTTTCCAAGCACATAGACAGCGATACAAGACTCCGTTGTCTGGTTTGATTCTGTCACTTTCAAAGAGGGTTGCACAGCAGTGACATTACGATACTTGGAGAAGACATGTAGATTTTTACTGATGATCTCACTGATTTTATCAACCTCATCTCCCTCTAGTCTTCCTGGTTTCCCAGAAGGATACTTGAGATTTTTTACTTTAAGCACTCTCGATCCTTTGTTATACAGATCTAACCAGCGGAGATTGATCGCTTTGTAACGGAAGAACTCTTTGGCTGCTACTTTCAAGTCTTCTGATATACCAGACTTTCCACTGTAAACATATAAATGCACCTCAACCTGACCATGTTCGTTTCTGTATGGCAACACACGCACTAATTCCTTGTGGTCTTCTTCAAACTTCATAGTTAGTGCTGTGAGATACTCATCAGCCAACAGTGATGGATATTGTTCTAAACCTGACAAATGAAAGAATAACCTGTTTTAAGAAATAAAAGGCAGTAGGTATTTAAATTCAACATAAAATTAGCATCAATTGTCGATCAGCTGGCTAGCGAAACCAGTCATCTCTTTTTCAACGCTTAGTTTAGTAGGGTTAGGTTTCTTCGGCCAGGAAAATTGAGTTTACAGCGGGGTAATTTTTCTAGATCCTGGCTTTTATCTACATCCCTGAATACAGAAGAAGAGATCTGGATCTATAGATAATCGTTTTCAGAAGTGACAATTAAAGCAGAGCTGTATTGAATTTTTTGTAATCGCTTGGTACTTCTGGAAAGGTAGAATATGCTCAAAGATTTACACTGGAGACAGTGGAGACTTCACGTTCAGTTTAGATAAAAATATCGGAATGCCGGGTATTTAGCCTCTGAAACCGTGCTTGTGAGTTAAGCCACAAAAATTTTGTCTAGAATATGGCGATTTCATAATATGCTCAAGTTTGCAAAAATGGTCAGCCGCGAAGCCATTCTCCTTTCCACAATCGCTTGGCAATTCCAAACGAAGATATAATACTTTCAGGCAGTGGGAATGAGGCATCGCAGAAATTTTATAGAAATTCCTGACTCCCGGGCAGTTAATTTTATTTGAAACTCTTCCCGGCTGTCGGGCATATAATCCACAGCGTGCAAAGAAAGTATGTGTCAAGCGTGTCCATGCTTAATTAACGAAGAGAAGTAGATTTTACATTTCACATTCCTCATTTTGATGAATTTCGCTGAGTAAAGTAGAATTTATCAATGTTTCCTTCACAGCGAACATCATTTTCGTTACGTTGCATGACTCGTTCCAGCAGATGTTTGGCAATCTCCGACTGTCAACGAAGATTTGTACGACGTTGAGCACCCGAAGATGACCTACTGTAGGTCGATGTTATTTTCTGCCAACCTCTCCCTTCAATCTCGTTCCCAGAGCCCACGTGTCTTTTGGTCAGCGCCAAGACAACGGTTTGGTGCTGACCAATAGATACGTGGGCTCTGGGAATGAGATTGATCTCCCTTTCGCTTGGCCGTGGGAGATCCGGGAACGAGATTAATTGCCACCAGTTTACATTTTGTCCACTTCACCTCCCGCCTCGATTAACTTAAGCTAACTGCGGATTGTGTGAAATATTTCCTTTTTCCTTGTTAGTTTACTTTAATTTATTCCTCGTAAACCTTTTCAAGTTTGTTTTTTTTTTGGCACAAAAAAAAAAAAGAAAAGAAAGAAAGAAAAAGAGCCTGCAGCTCACTAATTTGTAAGTTGACGTGGAGGGTTGAAATTGACAAGACAAGTATGCTTAAGGATAAAATACTGCGCAAGCAGCCTGTTACTTTATAAAATACATACACGAAAGGTTTTTTCGTAGACGGGCACTCTACTCTTTTTGTGCAAGGTAGGCAGTCGTTTTTAAGTTGTCTAAGACAATAACTGCTCTCTTTAACGACGGTGTGGTGCACGAAATACCAAGACATCACCATCGACTTTATCCCAGTGGACGTAAAGCATTTCGAGAAGTTAACAACTGAATGCAAAAGGCGACTTGGATTTTACTCTTTTTTGAAAAGTAACCAGTCGTTTTTAAGTTGTCTAAAGCGATAACCGCTTTTTAAAGATTTGCACTTTAACTCGGCTCCAAGGTAAGTATTTACGTGAGATTTTCGGCTGAGTGTCATCCTTGTCTTGAGTTTTCATATTAAATTTTTTCTGCAATGCCACAATTTCCTCTTTGATAGTAGTGTTGTCTTCTAGCGTGATGATTTTCTAGTTAAATTCATACATGTCTGAATTCGTACCTTCCAGGATATCCGTTTGGCCCTCCACTTTGCGTCTGATCTCGTGAACTTCTGACTCGAGGGTCTTGACTGTCTTGGCAATTTCTTCTTTAGGCTTACTTAAGTCATGGATCTTTTGTTCCAAATTAGTGATGTTATCTTTGCTAGCTGTATCCTCCTTTGAGGCAGGGGCTTGGCGCTGGCCAAAAGACACGTGGGCTCTGGGAACGAGATTGATCTCCCTTTCGCTTGGCCGTGGAAGATCTGGGAACGAGATTAATAGCCACCAGTTTACATTTTGTCCTCTTCACCTCCCGCCTCGATTAACTTAAGCTAACTGCGGGTTGTGTGAAATATTTCCTTTTTCCTTGTTAGTTTACTTTAATTTATTCCTCGTAAACGTTTTCAAGTTTATTTTTTTTGCACAAAAAACAAAAGAAAGAAAAAGAGCCTGCAGCTCACTAATTTGTAAGTTGACGTGGAGGGTTGAAATTGACAAGACAAGTATGCTCAAGGATAAAATACTGCGCAAGCAGCCTGTTACTTTATAAAATACATACACGAAAGGTTTTTTCGTAGACGGGCACTCTACTCTTTTTGTGCAAGGTAGGCAGTCGTTTTTAAGTTGTCTAAGACAATAACTGCTCTCTTTAACGACGGTGTGGTGCACGAAATACCAAGACATCACCATCGACTTTATCCCAGTGGACGTAAAGCATTTCGAGAAGTTAGCAACTGAATGCAAAAGGCGACTTGGATTTTACTCTTTTTTGAAAAGTAACCAGTCGTTTTTAAGTTGTCTAAAGCGATAACCGCTTTTTAAAGATTTGCACTTTAACTCGGCTCCAAGGTAAGTATTTACGTGAGATTTTCGGCTGAGTGTCATCCTTGTCTTGAGTTTTCATATTAAATTTTTTCTGCAATGCCACAATTTCCTCTTTGATAGTAGTGTTGTCTTCTAGCGTGATGATTTTCTAGTTAAATTCATACATGTCTGAATTCGTACCTTCCAGGATATCCGTTTGGCCCTCCACTTTGCGTCTGATCTCGTGAACTTCTGAGTCGAGGGTCTTGACTGTCTTGGAAATTTCTTCTTTAGGCTTACTTAAGTCATGGATCTTTTGTTCCAAATTGGTGATGTTATCTTTGCTAGCTGTATCCTCCTTTGAGGCAGGGGCTTGGCGCTGGCCAAAAGACACGTGGGCTCTGGGAACGAGATTGATCTCCCTTTCGCTTGGCCGTGGAAGATCTGGGAACGAGATTAATAGCCACCAGTTTACATTTTGTCCTCTTCACCTCCTGCCTCGATTAACTTAAGCTAACTGCAGGTTGTGTGAAATATGTCCTTTTTCCTTGTTAGTTTACTTTAATTTATTCCTCGTAAACGTTTTCAAGTTTATTTTTTTTGCACAAAAAACAAAAGAAAGAAAAAGAGCCTGCAGCTCACTAATTTGTAAGTTGACGTGGAGGGTTGAAATTGACAAGACAAGTATGCTCAAGGATAAAATACTGCGCAAGCAGCCTGTTACTTTATAAAATACATACACGAAAGGATTTTTCGTAGACGGGCACTCTACTCTTTTTGTGCAAGGTAGGCAGTCGTTTTTAAGTTGTCTAAGACAATAACTGCTCTCTTTAACGACGGTGTGGTGCACGAAATACCAAGACATCACCATCGACTTTATCCCAGTGGACGTAAAGCATTTCGAGAAGTTAGCAACTGAATGCAAAAGGCGACTTGGATTTTACTCTTTTTTGAAAAGTAACCAGTCGTTTTTAAGTTGTCTAAAGCGATAACCGCTTTTTAAAGATTTGCACTTTAACTCGGCTCCAAGGTAAGTATTTACGTGAGATTTTCGGCTGAGTGTCATCCTTGTCTTGAGTTTTCATATTAAATTTTTTCTGCAATGCCACAATTTCCTCTTTGATAGTAGTGTTGTCTTCTAGCGTGATGATTTTCTAGTTAAATTCATACATGTCTGAATTCGTACCTTCCAGGATATCCGTTTGGCCCTCCACTTTGCGTCTGATCTCGTGAACTTCTGACTCGAGGGTCTTGACTGTCTTGGCAATTTCTTCTTTAGGCTTACTTAAGTCATGGATCTTTTGTTCCAAATTAGTGATGTTATCTTTGCTAGCTGTATCCTCCTTTGAGGCAGGGGCTTGGCGCTGGCCAAAAGACACGTGGGCTCTGGGAACGAGATTGATCTCCCTTTCGCTTGGCCGTGGAAGATCTGGGAACGAGATTAATAGCCACCAGTTTACATTTTGTCCTCTTCACCTCCCGCCTCGATTAACTTAAGCTAACTGCGGGTTGTGTGAAATATTTCCTTTTTCCTTGTTAGTTTACTTTAATTTATTCCTCGTAAACGTTTTCAAGTTTATTTTTTTTGCACAAAAAACAAAAGAAAGAAAAAGAGCCTGCAGCTCACTAATTTGTAAGTTGACGTGGAGGGTTGAAATTGACAAGACAAGTATGCTCAAGGATAAAATACTGCGCAAGCAGCCTGTTACTTTATAAAATACATACACGAAAGGTTTTTTCGTAGACGGGCACTCTACTCTTTTTGTGCAAGGTAGGCAGTCGTTTTTAAGTTGTCTAAGACAATAACTGCTCTCTTTAACGACGGTGTGGTGCACGAAATACCAAGACATCACCATCGACTTTATCCCAGTGGACGTAAAGCATTTCGAGAAGTTAGCAACTGAATGCAAAAGGCGACTTGGATTTTACTCTTTTTTGAAAAGTAACCAGTCGTTTTTAAGTTGTCTAAAGCGATAACCGCTTTTTAAAGATTTGCACTTTAACTCGGCTCCAAGGTAAGTATTTACGTGAGATTTTCGGCTGAGTGTCATCCTTGTCTTGAGTTTTCATATTAAATTTTTTCTGCAATGCCACAATTTCCTCTTTGATAGTAGTGTTGTCTTCTAGCGTGATGATTTTCTAGTTAAATTCATACATGTCTGAATTCGTACCTTCCAGGATATCCGTTTGGCCCTCCACTTTGCGTCTGATCTCGTGAACTTCTGAGTCGAGGGTCTTGACTGTCTTGGCAATTTCTTCTTTAGGCTTACTTAAGTCATGGATCTTTTGTTCCAAATTGGTGATGTTATCTTTGCTAGCTGTATCCTCCTTTGAGGCAGGGGCTTGGCGCTGGCCAAAAGACACGTGGGCTCTGGGAACGAGATTGATCTCCCTTTCGCTTGGCCGTGGAAGATCTGGGAACGAGATTAATAGCCACCAGTTTACATTTTGTCCTCTTCACCTCCCGCCTCGATTAACTTAAGCTAACTGCAGGTTGTGTGAAATATGTCCTTTTTCCTTGTTAGTTTACTTTAATTTATTCCTCGTAAACGTTTTCAAGTTTATTTTTTTTGCACAAAAAACAAAAGAAAGAAAAAGAGCCTGCAGCTCACTAATTTGTAAGTTGACGTGGAGGGTTGAAATTGACAAGACAAGTATGCTTAAGGATAAAATACTGCGCAAGCAGCCTGTTACTTTATAAAATACATACACGAAAGGTTTTTTCGTAGACGGGCACTCTACTCTTTTTGTGCAAGGTAGGCAGTCGTTTTTAAGTTGTCTAAGACAATAACTGCTCTCTTTAACGACGGTGTGGTGCACGAAATACCAAGACATCACCATCGACTTTATCCCAGTGGACGTAAAGCATTTCGAGAAGTTAACAACTGAATGCAAAAGGCGACTTGGATTTTACTCTTTTTTGAAAAGTAACCAGTCGTTTTTAAGTTGTCTAAAGCGATAACCGCTTTTTAAAGATTTGCACTTTAACTCGGCTCCAAGGTAAGTATTTACGTGAGATTTTCGGCTGAGTGTCATCCTTGTCTTGAGTTTTCATATTAAATTTTTTCTGCAATGCCACAATTTCCCTTTGATAGTAGTGTTGTCTTCTAGCGTGATGATTTTCTAGTTAAATTCATACATGTCTGAATTCGTACCTTCCAGGATATCCGTTTGGCCCTCCACTTTGCGTCTGATCTCGTGAACTTCTGACTCGAGGGTCTTGACTGTCTTGGCAATTTCTTCTTTAGGCTTACTTAAGTCATGGATCTTTTGTTCCAAATTAGTGATGTTATCTTTGCTAGCTGTATCCTCCTTTGAGGCAGGGGCTTGGCGCTGGCCAAAAGACACGTGGGCTCTGGGAACGAGATTGATCTCCCTTTCGCTTGGCCGTGGAAGATCTGGGAACGAGATTAATAGCCACCAGTTTACATTTTGTCCTCTTCACCTCCCGCCTCGATTAACTTAAGCTAACTGCGGGTTGTGTGAAATATTTCCTTTTTCCTTGTTAGTTTACTTTAATTTATTCCTCGTAAACGTTTTCAAGTTTATTTTTATTGCACAAAAAACAAAAGAAAGAAAAAGAGCCTGCAGCTCACTAATTTGTAAGTTGACGTGGAGGGTTGAAATTGACAAGACAAGTATGCTCAAGGATAAAATACTGCGCAAGCAGCCTGTTACTTTATAAAATACATACACGAAAGGTTTTTTCGTAGACGGGCACTCTACTCTTTTTGTGCAAGGTAGGCAGTCGTTTTTAAGTTGTCTAAGACAATAACTGCTCTCTTTAACGACGGTGTGGTGCACGAAATACCAAGACATCACCATCGACTTTATCCCAGTGGACGTAAAGCATTTCGAGAAGTTAGCAACTGAATGCAAAAGGCGACTTGGATTTTACTCTTTTTTGAAAAGTAACCAGTCGTTTTTAAGTTGTCTAAAGCGATAACCGCTTTTTAAAGATTTGCACTTTAACTCGGCTCCAAGGTAAGTATTTACGTGAGATTTTCGGCTGAGTGTCATCCTTGTCTTGAGTTTTCATATTAAATTTTTTCTGCAATGCCACAATTTCCTCTTTGATAGTAGTGTTGTCTTCTAGCGTGATGATTTTCTAGTTAAATTCATACATGTCTGAATTCGTACCTTCCAGGATATCCGTTTGGCCCTCCACTTTGCGTCTGATCTCGTGAACTTCTGACTCGAGGGTCTTGACTGTCTTGGAAATTTCTTCTTTAGGCTTACTTAAGTCATGGATCTTTTGTTCCAAATTGGTGATGTTATCTTTGCTAGCTGTATCCTCCTTTGAGGCAGGGGCTTGGCGCTGGCCAAAAGACACGTGGGCTCTGGGAACGAGATTGATCTCCCTTTCGCTTGGCCGTGGAAGATCTGGGAACGAGATTAATAGCCACCAGTTTACATTTTGTCCTCTTCACCTCCCGCCTCGATTAACTTAAGCTAACTGCAGGTTGTGTGAAATATGTCCTTTTTCCTTGTTAGTTTACTTTAATTTATTCCTCGTAAACGTTTTCAAGTTTATTTTTTTTGCACAAAAAACAAAAGAAAGAAAAAGAGCCTGCAGCTCACTAATTTGTAAGTTGACGTGGAGGGTTGAAATTGACAAGACAAGTATGCTTAAGGATAAAATACTGCGCAAGCAGCCTGTTACTTTATAAAATACATACACGAAAGGTTTTTTCGTAGACGGGCACTCTACTCTTTTTGTGCAAGGTAGGCAGTCGTTTTTAAGTTGTCTAAGACAATAACTGCTCTCTTTAACGACGGTGTGGTGCACGAAATACCAAGACATCACCATCGACTTTATCCCAGTGGACGTAAAGCATTTCGAGAAGTTAACAACTGAATGCAAAAGGCGACTTGGATTTTACTCTTTTTTGAAAAGTAACCAGTCGTTTTTAAGTTGTCTAAAGCGATAACCGCTTTTTAAAGATTTGCACTTTAACTCGGCTCCAAGGTAAGTATTTACGTGAGATTTTCGGCTGAGTGTCATCCTTGTCTTGAGTTTTCATATTAAATTTTTTCTGCAATGCCACAATTTCCTCTTTGATAGTAGTGTTGTCTTCTAGCGTGATGATTTTCTAGTTAAATTCATACATGTCTGAATTCGTACCTTCCAGGATATCCGTTTGGCCCTCCACTTTGCGTCTGATCTCGTGAACTTCTGACTCGAGGGTCTTGACTGTCTTGGCAATTTCTTCTTTAGGCTTACTTAAGTCATGGATCTTTTGTTCCAAATTAGTGATGTTATCTTTGCTAGCTGTATCCTCCTTTGAGGCAGGGGCTTGGCGCTGGCCAAAAGACACGTGGGCTCTGGGAACGAGATTGATCTCCCTTTCGCTTGGCCGTGGAAGATCTGGGAACGAGATTAATAGCCACCAGTTTACATTTTGTCCTCTTCACCTCCCGCCTCGATTAACTTAAGCTAACTGCGGGTTGTGTGAAATATTTCCTTTTTCCTTGTTAGTTTACTTTAATTTATTCCTCGTAAACGTTTTCAAGTTTATTTTTTTTGCACAAAAAACAAAAGAAAGAAAAAGAGCCTGCAGCTCACTAATTTGTAAGTTGACGTGGAGGGTTGAAATTGACAAGACAAGTATGCTCAAGGATAAAATACTGCGAGAGCAGCCTGTTACTTTATAAAATACATACACGAAAGGTTTTTTCGTAGACGGGCACTCTACTCTTTTTGTGCAAGGTAGGCAGTCGTTTTTAAGTTGTCTAAGACAATAACTGCTCTCTTTAACGACGGTGTGGTGCACGAAATACCAAGACATCACCATCGACTTTATCCCAGTGGACGTAAAGCATTTCGAGAAGTTAGCAACTGAATGCAAAAGGCGACTTGGATTTTACTCTTTTTTGAAAAGTAACCAGTCGTTTTTAAGTTGTCTAAAGCGATAACCGCTTTTTAAAGATTTGCACTTTAACTCGGCTCCAAGGTAAGTATTTACGTGAGATTTTCGGCTGAGTGTCATCCTTGTCTTGAGTTTTCATATTAAATTTTTTCTGCAATGCCACAATTTCCTCTTTGATAGTAGTGTTGTCTTCTAGCGTGATGATTTTCTAGTTAAATTCATACATGTCTGAATTCGTACCTTCCAGGATATCCGTTTGGCCCTCCACTTTGCGTCTGATCTCGTGAACTTCTGAGTCGAGGGTCTTGACTGTCTTGGAAATTTCTTCTTTAGGCTTACTTAAGTCATGGATCTTTTGTTCCAAATTGGTGATGTTATCTTTGCTAGCTGTATCCTCCTTTGAGGCAGGGGCTTGGCGCTGGCCAAAAGACACGTGGGCTCTGGGAACGAGATTGATCTCCCTTTCGCTTGGCCGTGGAAGATCTGGGAACGAGATTAATAGCCACCAGTTTACATTTTGTCCTCTTCACCTCCCGCCTCGATTAACTTAAGCTAACTGCAGGTTGTGTGAAATATGTCCTATTTCCTTGTTACTTTACTTTAATTTATTCCTCGTAAACGTTTTCAAGTTTATTTTTTTTGCACAAAAAACAAAAGAAAGAAAAAGAGCCTGCAGCTCACTAATTTGTAAGTTGACGTGGAGGGTTGAAATTGACAAGACAAGTATGCTTAAGGATAAAATACTGCGCAAGCAGCCTGTTACTTTATAAAATACATACACGAAAGGTTTTTACGTAGACGGGCACTCTACTCTTTTTGTGCAAGGTAGGCAGTCGTTTTTAAGTTGTCTAAGACAATAACTGCTCTCTTTAACGACGGTGTGGTGCACGAAATACCAAGACATCACCATCGACTTTATCCCAGTGGACGTAAAGCATTTCGAGAAGTTAGCAACTGAATGCAAAAGGCGACTTGGATTTTACTCTTTTTTGAAAAGTAACCAGTCGTTTTTAAGTTGTCTAAAGCGATAACCGCTTTTTAAAGATTTGCACTTTAACTCGGCTCCAAGGTAAGTATTTACGTGAGATTTTCGGCTGAGTGTCATCCTTGTCTTGAGTTTTCATATTAAATTTTTTCTGCAATGCCACAATTTCCTCTTTGATAGTAGTGTTGTCTTCTAGCGTGATGATTTTCTAGTTAAATTCATACATGTCTGAATTCGTACCTTCCAGGATATCCGTTTGGCCCTCCACTTTGCGTCTGATCTCGTGAACTTCTGACTCGAGGGTCTTGACTGTCTTGGCAATTTCTTCTTTAGGCTTACTTAAGTCATGGATCTTTTGTTCCAAATTGGTGATGTTATCTTTGCTAGCTGTATCCTCCTTTGAGGCAGGGGCTTGGCGCTGGCCAAAAGACACGTGGGCTCTGGGAACGAGATTGATCTCCCTTTCGCTTGGCCGTGGAAGATCTGGGAACGAGATTAATAGCCACCAGTTTACATTTTGTCCTCTTCACCTCCCGCCTCGATTAACTTAAGCTAACTGCGGGTTTTGTGAAATATTTCCTTTTTCCTTGTTAGTTTACTTTAATTTATTCCTCGTAAACCTTTTCAAGTTTATTTTTTTTGCACAAAAAACAAAAGAAAGAAAAAGAGCCTGCAGCTCACTAATTTGTAAGTTGACGTGGAGGGTTGAAATTGACAAGACAAGTATGCTTAAGGATAAAATACTGCGCAAGCAGCCTGTTACTTTATAAAATACATACACGAAAGGTTTTTTCGTAGACGGGCACTCTACTCTTTTTGTGCAAGGTAGGCAGTCGTTTTTAAGTTGTCTAAGACAATAACTGCTCTCTTTAACGACGGTGTGGTGCACGAAATACCAAGACATCACCATCGACTTTATCCCAGTGGACGTAAAGCATTTCGAGAGGTTAGCAACTGAATGCAAAAGGCGACTTGGATTTTACTCTTTTTTGAAAAGTAACCAGTCGTTTTTAAGTTGTCTAAAGCGATAACCGCTCTTTTTAAAGGTTTTGCACTTTAACTCGGCTCCAAGGTAAGTATTTACCTGAGATTTTCGGCTGATTGTCATGCCTGTCTTGAGCTTTCATGTCATCATTCTTTTTCTGCATGATGACAATTTCCTCTTTGGTAGTAGTTTTGTTCTCTAGCGTGAAGATTTTCTGGTCACATTCATGGCTGTCTGAACTTATACCTTCCACAATATCCGTTTGGCCCTCCACTTTGCGTCTGATCTCGTCAACTCCTGACTTGAGGGTCTTGGCATTTTCTTCTTGAGACTTACTTAAGTCATGAAACTTTTGTTTCAAACTGGTGATGTTATTTTTGCTGGCTGTATCCTCCTTTGAGGCAGCTAAGAGTGACTTGAGTTCACTAATGTCCTCAAGAAACTCGATGTAAACCCGAGCCTCCTCTCTCATCCCTTGCTCCAAGTCACGTACTTTGGCTGTTGTAAAGTCCGATGCGGTGAAACCACCAACTGCATCAATCACACACAGATCGCTGAGTGTTGCTCTCATCCCTTGCGCCAAATCACGTACTTTGGCTGTCTTTGAGTGTTGCTCTCCAAGCAGCGTGCGCCTGATCTCTAGCGCGCGCTTGCGTTGTGTGATCGCTACTGAATAATAGCTGTCTGCTGTCGTTGAGTGTTCCTCCTCAAACAATGTGCGCGGGATCTCTAACGTACGGTGGTATGGTTGAAAAATAGAAGCCAAGTCTCCCAGCTCATATTGTGCGACCCCTATTGAATCGTACCTGTCTGCTGTCGTGGAGTGTTGCTCCTCGAGCTGTGGGCGCTGTATCTCAAGCGCGCGCTGAAAAGATTGAAGAGCAGAAGTAAAGTCTCCCAGCTCATGTTCTGTGACCCCTACTGAATTGTAGCTTTCTGCTGTCTTTAAGTGTTCCTCTCCAAGCAGTGCGCGTCTGATCTCTAGAGCGCGTTGTTTTGGTTGAAGAGATGTGAAGTCTCCCAGCTCATGTTGTGTGACCCCTACTGAATTGTAGCTTTCTGCTGTCTTTAAGTGTTCCTCTCCAAGCAGTGTGCGTCTGATCTCTAGGGCGCGCTGTAAAGATTGAAGAGCAGAAGAAAAGTCTCTCAGCTCATGTTGTGTGACCTCTACTGAATTGTAGCTTTCTGCTGTCTTTAAGTGTTCCTCTCCAAGCAGTGTGCGTCTGATCTCTAGAGCGCGTTGTTTTGATTGAAGAGCAGATGTGAAGTCTCCCAGCTCATGTTGTGTGACCCCTACTGAATTGTAGCTTTCTGCTGTCCTTAAGTGTTCCTCTCCAAGCAGTGTGCGTCTGATCTCTAGGGCGCGCTGTAAAGATTGAAGAGCAGAAGTAAAGTCTCCCAGCTCGTGTTGAGTTACAGCTACTGAATTGTAGCTTTCTGCTGTCGTTGAGTGTTGCTCCCCAAGCAATGTGCGCCGGATTTCTAGCGCTCGCTCTTTCGATTGAAGAGCAGAAGTGAAGTCTCCCAGCTCATGTTGTGTGACCCCTGCTGAACTGTAGCTTTCTGCTGTCTTTAAGTGTCCCTCTCCAAGCAGTGTGCGTCTGATCTCTAGGGCGCGCTGTAAAGATTGAAGAGCAGAAGTAAAGTCTCCCAGCTCATATTGTGTAACCCCTACTGAATTGTAGCTTTCTGCTGTCTTTAAGTGTTCCTCTCCAAGCAGTGTGCGTCTGATCTCTAGAGCGCGTTGTTTTGATTGAAGAGCAGATGTGAAGTCTCCCAGCTCATGTTGTGTGACCCCTACTGAATTGTAGCTTTCTGCTGTCTTTAAGTGTTCTTCTCCAAGCAGTGTGCGTCTGATCGCTAGAGCGCGTTGTTTTGATTGAAGAGCAGATGTGAAGTCTCCCAGCTCATGTTGTGTGACCCCTACTGAATTGTAGCTTTCTGCTGTGTTTAATTGTTCCTCTCCAAGCAGTGTGCGTCTGATCTTTAGGGCGCGCTGTAAAGATTGAAGAGCAGATGTGGAGTCTCCCAGCGCCTGTTGTGTGACCCCTACTGAATAGCAGCTATCTGCTGTCACCGAATGTTGTTCTCCAAGCAGTGTTTGTCGGATATCAAGCGCGCGCTGTAAAGATTGAAGAGCAGATATGAAGTCTCCCAGCTCGTGTTGTGTGACCCCTACTGAACTGTAGCTTTCTGCTGTCTTTAAGTGTCCCTCTCCAAGCAGTGTGCGTCTGATCTCTAGGGCGCGCTGTAAAGATTGAAGAGCAGAAGTAAAGTCTCCCAGCTCATATTGTGTAACCCCTACTGAATTGTAGCTTTCTGCTTTCTTTAAGTGTTCCTCTCCAAGCAGTGTGCGTCTGATCTCTAGAGCGCGTTGTTTTGATTGAAGAGCAGATGTGAAGTCTCCCAGCTCATGTTGTGTGGCCCCTACTGAATTGTAGCTTTCTGCTGTCTTTAAGTGTTCCTCTCGAAGCAGTGTGCGTCTGATCTCTAGGGCGCGCTGTAAAGATTGAAGAGCAGAAGTAAAGTCTCCCAGCTCATATTGTGTAACCCCTACTGAATTGTAGCTTTCTGCTGTCTTTAAGTGTTCCTCTCCAAGCAGTGTGCGTCTGATCTCTAGAGCGCGTTGGTTTGATTGAAGAGCAGATGTGAAGTCTCCCAGCTCATGTTGTGTGACCCCTACTGAATTGTAGCTTTCTGCTGTGTTTAATTGTTCCTCTCCAAGCAGTGTGCGTCTGATCTTTAGGGCGCGCTGTAAAGATTGAAGAGCAGATGTGGAGTCTCCCAGCGCCTGTTGTGTGACCCCTACTGAATAGCAGCTATCTGCTGTCACCGAATGTTGTTCTCCAAGCAGTGTTTGTCGGATATCAAGCGCGCGCTGTAAAGATTGAAGAGCAGATATGAAGTCTCCCAGCTCGTGTTGTGTGACCCCTACTGAACTGTAACTCTCTGCGGTCTTTAAGTGTTTCTCTTCAAACAGTGTGCGTCTGATCTCTAGGGCGCGTTGTTTTGACTGAAGAGCAGATTTGAAGTCTCGCAGCTCATGTTGAGTTACCCCTACTGAATTGTAGCTTTCTGCTGTCGTTGAGTGTTGCTCTCCAAGCAATGTGCGCCGGATTTCTAGCGCTTGCTCTTTCGATTGAAGAGCAGAAGTGAAGTCTCCCAGCGCATGTTGTGTGTTCCCCACTAAATAGTAGCAGTCTCCAGTACTGGTGTGGTCCTCTCCAGATCGCTTCCTGGAATTGTTGAGTGCTGCTTGGTAAATTCTTAGCTTTGATTTATTGCTGAATTGTTTTAGCATGCTGGCAACAACTCGATGAAAACTGAAAAGACCTGGTCGACTGGTGGGGAGTGATGTCTCAACTTTATTCCACGTTGTGAGCAGAATATTTCGTTTGAACATTTTGGTCTCCAAATTACAAGCGAGTTTTGTTGCTTTCTGTACAAGATAAATAACTTGTAATTTAGTAGGGTGATTGCATAATGTGGTTTTCACGTCAGGTTTAAGTTTGGGTCTTTCATTTAAAGGAATTACTATTAGCTGCGTGTCTCCCACCTCGTCGGCGGCTTGGAGTGCATTCCAGTAAAAGTGATCGGATGCGTTAGAAGGGTCGTTCATCAAAAATTTGCAATTGAAGGCGAGGATTTGGAAAGCAATAATCATGAGAACTTTCTCTTCTGGGTTGTCTTTCATTAACGAAATGGCCTCCTGTAGATGCTGAACTCCATTCTTTGTTTCTCCACTGACAAGCTGATAGATGCCGATATAGCACGAGTATTTTCCCTTCTCATAAGAAGGAACAAAGGAAGATGCTGTTTGAAGTTTGTTGACTTCACTTAGAAGCTGTGGTGAAATTCCTTCTCTTCCCCAAGTTAGCTGAGCGAAAGCTTTTGAAGCAAGCAAGCACCTGTAGTGCACATCTTTCCCATGACGTCTGGCCGCCTTTAAAGCTGAATCGTATATCCAATCAAACCATTGTGAGTCACTCCCACACCAAAAAACCGAGTCTAGAAACAGCTCTGCTTTCGCTAAAATTGAGAATACACAGTCAGCTCTTTTAGCATCTGAACAGCTTGCAGTTAGACTCTGGATGAAATTTGTTTTATTTTCCATGAACGTAACAAAGGCTGGCATCGAATGCCCCGTCATAAACTGTTCATTCAGCTTTTCAAAAAGGGAAACGTAAAATTGGTGGAAGCGAGCTGTCGATCTGAGAACCACTTCTTTCATTTCTTCCTGCTTTCCCTTTTCTCTCGCAAACGATTGAATAAGCTTGTGCATTGTAAATGTTCCGGGCTTTGAGTTTGAGCCGAGCAAAGATTTCCTTCGAAGCCTTTGCAGTAACTTTTTGGTCTCAAAGTGTGTTCTCTCCAAAACAGCTGCACACACCTCGATATCAAAATTCGCTGGAAGGAGACATATGGACACGAGTGCTTCCTTATCGGAAGGGGAAAGCCTCTGGAAAGAAGAGTCAAAAAGGATGGGCAATCGCAGGTTATCTGGATAATCTGTTTCGTCCAACATCTTTACAATAGAGGACTCATCCAAAGTCTCCAGAAATTCACTAGGCTGAGCATTATCGTCTTCAGAAATTGAAGAACACAGCAACTGGATAGCTAAAGGGACATTTCCACAGATTGTTGTGATTCGCTTTACGTCGAGTTTGCTTGCATTTGGTAGCAATTCACGAACAAGACATTGTGAAGAGGCTTCATCCAGTGGTTCTATTCTTATTTCGTGGTGACCTTGAAAATTCAGTTTCATGACTTTCAAAGATTCCCTTGTGGTTAAGATAAATTTTACCTTTTCATTTTCCGCGAGGAGTTTCTTTAACAGTTCTATGACATCATCTTTTATATTCGACTCGCCACTTTCCAATAAGTCATCGGCATTATCAAAAATGAAGACACACTCATTTGAAATTTCACGGAACAGTTGGCAAAGTTCGTTTTCAATTGACACGCCCTGAGCGAATTGTTGACGATTTTCGACAGGTTTTTGTACCAAGCTAAGAATCTCTGATATCAGATCTGCTTTTGACTGAAGACCTCGCAATGAGACCCAACGTACGGGAATTCCTTTAGATTGAAGACCGTGCCCCACTGCAATTGCAACCGACGTCTTGCCGAATCCCGGTGAACCGGCAATGGACAACATCCGGGTAGATGCAGAGGTCACATGACGGACGATTTCCTGGCACTCTCGCTCACGGCCAGTGAAGCTACGAACCGTGGAAGGGAGGCCTCTTGTACCTTTCAAAAGCGAAGATTAATGAGCACGTATGAGATTGAATATATGAAAATCATATATTTGAACTGCGGATTAATGATTAAATATGTGACTGATTATCGCAGTTATGAACACTACTCAAGCAGTAGTGAAAATAAAGTCTGAAAAAAGTTCAGGCTTGTACGCGATTCGAACCCACGAACTCTGCGATACCGGTGCAGCGCTCTACCGACTGAGCTAACAAGCCATCTGGGAGCTGGTCGTTTTGTTGGTTCGTAATATACCCGTCAGTGGTGAATATATGTGAGAATGAATATGTGAAAATCATATATTTGAACTGTTTTGAGCATGTCATCTTATCTTTTAGTATCGCTATTTAACCAATGGGGTTATTCTGTCGAGGAACTATCGGCTAGACACGCACCAATCAGGGTAACTGCAAGACCGATAGTCCCGAGACAGAGAGTACCTTCTGTTTAGATTGTCGACCACTAAACAAAAGTCACTGAGACTGGTATTTAGAGCTTTTTCGTCCTTTTTGTAAAATTAATATTACCACTAATCTCGCACCCAAATCTCCCACGGCCAAGCGAAAGGGAGATCTTGTAAAGTGCAAAAGTACACCATTTTTTATTGGGTACTGGAAAAAAGGCTACCTCAATCTAATCTATGTTCTGATTGGCTCTTTTAATGCGGCTTTTTTGGTGGCTGCAATTCAACGTGGCAGTATGGAAAACGCGTGCGATAGTTTCAAGTTTAAATGCCGGCTGTGAGGCGAGACAACTGGAGGAAAATTTGTTTGCTTTGAGGTTAGAAGAGAGTGTGAGAGTGTGAACTTTTCAAGTTCTTTTGCAGATCTTGTTATGATAAACGGGTATCCCCAAATAAGAACTTCGTAGCCAGAACATTTTTCTTATAATAAAACGGACAAAAATATTTCCCTACATTGCCTGTTGCTCACAGCTACCTGCAGACGGACAAAAATTATCTGGAACTTTCCGGCCTCCAGATCTGCGTGACTGAATTACCTGGCTATAAGACTACCATCTGCCTCGCTCCCGAAAACATTCATCCTTGCATTGTACAAGACACTCCCACTGAGCTAAGCTTATTTATTTGATCGTTGATCAGAGGTTTGAGCGGCGAATCACAATTACAATTCACTTGTCTTTTGATTTCTTCTGCAGCGAGATGATCGTCAAGCGAAGGAAGCAGTTAAGAAATTAGTGATTTACCCGGTAAGCAGTTGGGAGAATAATTAAGCAATCTCGGCCGTTGACAACAATCTCCTGCATTGCCTCTTTTTGCTTTGGATTGATTTTCTTCTCTCTGGACCGCAAAACCGATTGAAAAGCGCTCTCGAAGTCCATTTATATTTCGCTCATAAACAAAATAAGGACGAGCATGCGTAGTAAAAGTGATGCCCGTATATCGGGCCCGACTCTTACTGACCATGCTCCAAATTCGAACTTTACCATCTCCCTTTCGCTTGGCCGTGGGAGATCTGGGAACGAGATTAATAGCCACCAGTTTACATTTTGTCCTCTTCACCTCCCGCCTCGATTAACTTAAGCTAACTGCGGATTGTGTGAAATATTTCCTTTTTCCTTGTTAGTTTACTTTAATTTATTCCTCGTAAACCTTTTCATGTGCAATAAAAAAGAAAGAAAGAAAGAAAGAAAAAGAAAAGAAAAAAAAAAGAAAGAAAAAGAGCCTGCAGCTCACTAATTTGTCCGTTGACGTGGAGGGTTGAAATTGACAAGACAAGTATATATACAGATAAAAGTACCATGCAAGAAGCCTGTTGCATTATAGCGGAGCTCCGACGGCCCGAAGGGCCGTCAAGCGGAGCACCATACCTATAGAAACCCGTCAACTGCTTTTCTCATGGTAAAAATGGCTAGCGGTATTGCTCGTGGGCGCGTACGCACGACGACGACGACGACGACGACGACGGAGTCGCCCAATAATTAATAATATCCTAATAATAATCATAATAATCCAACATGGCGGCCATACTCCACCTGGCCCAGCTGACCAGCTACTTTACAGCGTACATCTTTGATACTGGACATCCATCTTATAGCCAATTGACACCTGTCAAAACAAGGTATCCACTGACCAGTGTAACGTGACCATATCGCGGGCTCAAGTTAAGACCCCATCGAGGTCAGCTGTTTTTTTGAAGGTACTTGCTTTCGATTGGATCGCAGGCTCAAGCCAAGTGTGGGACACCCAAACCAAATCGAGGCCGTTAAAATTTTTCGCGCGCTTTCTGCGGCTGGTAATTTCAGTTGGTTTCTTTATTTTGAGCAAAACAACTTCATCTTCTTCGATCGAAGTTTGTCTTTCGCGTAAAAAGCATAAAGATCAAGAACTTGTCAAAAGATACTCCGGAAGGTGAATTTTCAAGTGATGAAAGGAAGGACGGAAGATTTTTCTCAGGAAAAGCTTCAAAGATTGTGCGGTTGAAAACAGTATAATTCAACGCTTCAAGGGCTCTCACTTCACCGCGGCATCTTGCATCTCACCAAGAAAAGTCACTTAACAGTTCACCGGTATTAATGGGAGGAATGAGTAGCTCAAACTCTGTGGAAGAAGCTCTTTCTTTGGACAAACCGTTTGCTATTTTTGCGGATGCTTGTTTTTACTTTACTGAAGCTTACGCATTTTCAAGTGGTAGAAACCTCTACAACACAGGACAGTGAGGTAAATTAAATAAATAGAAGCTTAACATTTGGTTTAATCGTTGTTACTTTTGTTCAGGAATGAAACTTGTATTTTTCTCTCGAATGGATATAAATAACAATCATCTGTACTCGTTTTGGACGCAAAGAAGTAGTTGAATTGTTTGTTTGTTTTGTTACGTTGTTTTCTTTGCAAGCGAACAAGTGTTTTTACTCGGCTTGGCTGACTGTTTTTCGACCTTGGTTCCTCACAGTAGCGTTAAGAAACTTTTGCCCTTATCTTATCAACACGTAATCGCAATGAGTCCTCGTAAAATTAAGCATTAAAGGGGGAGACTTGAGCTCGAGTAAAAATAAAAAATCCGATCAAATGCATGTGCATGTGCACTTCTCAAAATCTGACATTAAGTTGTCAAAATGCTGCCAAAACAGTCAAAACCCAGCGCGCTTCACTTCGTCAAGTCTTTAAGAGATCTTCGTCGAAAGCAGCCTGTAAACAACAATTAAGTTTCGCCGTCTTTAAACATGTCGTTTGTTTGAACCGGTAAGAATCAGCGTTTGGATGTTAAAAACAGCGAAATGGGTTGACTGGCTGGCTGGTTTTGATAAATTTTAAAGTGGACGGGTCTGCGAGAGAAATGCTCGTTTGGTTTGACAAGCGCTTTCTTCGTTATCTGGATGATGTTTTGCCACTGAGAATCATTAATTGAAGAAGGTTCTTCAGAAGACATGGGAAGTAACAGTAAAACCATCAAAGCACTTAAGTGTTTTGTGTAAGCCAAGGAAAGATTTTGTGGGAAATGGCTCTATTATTCAGCTCTGTCGCATTCCGAGTGATTGCTGTCTCAGTGATTCCTGTTGACTGCTCTAAACGATCAGGTACGGACCTCTTTTTTGTCTTTTCTACGGACATTTATGTCAAATCTGCTAAGGAAATTTTCTAGCTTAATACAAGATAGTTTTGTTACCTGTCCAATTTCTGCACCTTCTCCAAGAATCTTCGAAGAAATATTATTCATATTGTGCTTTGTTTTCTTGTAATAAGTCTTATGTTTGTTGTTATATTGTTTCTGAACCGCGGTCAATTCCTGTTGACTGCTGTAAACGAAGAGTTTGTACCCTTTATTTTTTTTCTAGGAGCATTTATGTCAAAATAAATACCGATTTTCCTAGCTTTATCATTACAAGCTATTTTAATTACTAGCTAGTCTTGTTTAATTTCTCCACCTTCTCCTTCTTCGAGCAAATACTCGCCGGCATCGTACTTTGTTCGCTTGCAGTGTTTTTGTTTTGTTTTGTTTTTTTTTTTGATCCGCTTTGAATCCCTTTACGCTTTCAGCTCAAAGTAGTTAGACTCAAGAATGTCCGTCTTTTTTTTTTTCTTTTTTGCAAACGTTTACTATCGAAAACTCTTCGTTTTCCCTGCTGCTGCTCAATTGTTTTGGACACAAATTAAACTGGCCCAAATAAACTCTTGCGAAGTTGCTCGGTGAGAGTGTGCAGCTCCGATTCTAGGCTTGGCATGGCTAAATATATATATGGCCTTCAGCTTCTCTTTTTTTAATCGCTACATAACAGACTGGAATGGTGTTCCATCGAACATCATGCATGCACCTTCTTTAAGCAGTTTTAAGTCCTATCTATTACATTATTAGTGTCAATTTTAAATCAGATGTAGCTTGTGAGTGACAAGTATGTAATTTAATTAGGTTTGCTTTGGATTACTTCATGATTTTTAGTCTCAATCTCAAATCAGGGGTGACTTGTAAGAGACAAGTATTTGATTTAATTTGATTAGGTTAGCTTTGGGCCACGTTTAAATTTCACCTCTTAGTTTTTAGAATGTGTAATATTAGATAATATTCTTTGTATGGGAATTTAGTTTCTCCCAATTATTCTCCAGTCATGCACTTTTTTGTTTTGTATCAACTTAGTTGTATTCACATGACAAAGTATTATTAAACTTAAAACTTAAAATTAAACTTAAAGTAAGCTCTTTCTCATCAATGTACACATCCTTTGGACTTCCTCCTCCTGCATACAGTCTTTCAATTAATTTTATTAGTAGCTGGTCACACCAATCTTGTGGGATGTTTGGATGACATTTGGCATTAATGTTTAATGGAATCTCTGATGTTTGATGAAGTATGTTAAGATCAAGTTAAGATGGCTAACGGATTTCCAGCACTTTTGCTTTGATGAATCACCTTGATAGTGGTATCAACCAAATGCCCAATATATTATTATCAAGTTGTTTGGTCTTGCACTTAACTGGCCAGAAGAGCAGCTGGATTTCTTTTTGAAAACACTGTAGGTGCATTGAGTGATGAGCTTAATGTTAGCAAGCAGTTTTTTTTTGTGATAGTAAGGTCAAGAAGTAATTGATCAAAATAAATATCTTGGTCTTAATTCATGGCATCTAAATATTTTTATTGATTTCCATGTATCTTTCTTTCATAATTTTTGTGAGGCATACATATATCCAGAGGATACACAATTTCCGATTTCTGACTGTCTCATGGGAGGTTGTGGATAATTGAAATTGCATTCATTATGAAGTGATGATCTGAATCACTATATATCTGATGTGATACTGATTCCAAGGAGCAATAACCAGGCTTCTCCACCAATTTCTAGTGGCTCTAAACCATACCTAAGTAGCTAAGTATGTAACTAAGTTGTCTACAGTTGAACGGGGAAACAGACCTGTCCTTAGGTATTGCTCTAAGATGTTAAGAAATGTTTTGTTTTAAAAATTTGTAGATGAAAACTAGCTTTGCAGGTTCTTTTTTACACAAGGTATTAAAGATTATTTTAAAAAAAACCTACCTCAATATTTTTATTTTGCTTTTTTAACATCTCCAAACTCAGTTTGGAAAGGAATTTTTATTACCTTACTCAATAGAACGCTTGTTTTTAGGAGGGGTGGGGGTCCAAATTCGTAAAAGGGGATTCATATCTGCTAGCAGTTCTGGACTAGGGGGTCCAAATCTGATCCACAAGCAGATCTGGACTGGAGGGTGCAAATCCACGTGGGGTCCAAATCCACTGTGCCACTGGCTCAGATCACCTTTCCATACTATTTTCTACAGCATTGGGTCTGTAGCTTGAGTGAGGTCAGATGGGTGATATGACAAGCAGACTATATGTAAATGCCAGTAGAAAAAGAATGCTTTTGGAGCTCCGCTTTTAGGCTTGGCTAAATATATATATTAACAATACATACACGAGAAAGATTTTTTTGGACGGGCACTTTATTCTTTTCGTGCAAGGTAGACGGTCCTTTTTAAGTTGTCTAAAGCCATAACCGCTCTCGTAAATGACGTTGTGGTGCACGGATTACCAAGGCATCTCCATCGACTCATGTGGACGTAAAGCATTTCGAGAAGCTAGCGACTGAATGCAAAGGATAGACGATTCGGATTTTACTCTTATTATGCAAAGTAGGTGAGTGGTTTTTTAGTCGTGGATACGCGAAGTGTAGGAACGAGTATCGTTAGGGGTCAGATTATGCAATTTGTCAGTCACTCAGATGTAAACAAATCGATATGTCAACGGCATACCAACATTTTCCGTAGGTATTACCGGAACACCTCTATCGGCTTCCGAAGTAATGTCTAAGGAGCAACAGTCAAGCCGATGAACGGAAAGTAACTGTATTTCAGCTCGGATCGAAGGAATAAACGGCAAAAGGAACGTCCGATCAAACAGCCGAACGGCGAAAGAAATTATAATCAATATTCCGTCACAAGCGCAGCTTCTCCTACGTTCATCCAATTCACAGTCTGTGGAAAAAATATATGAGCCGTTCAACCCAAGATATTTTCCAAGTGTGCACAGGAATTGACGGAAACTTTTGACACCAATACAGGTGCATTCACGAAGCCATTTTCAGTTTTGGAAATAATATTCTAACGAAAACAACGCAGTCTAAAATTAAATTATTTTTAGGTGGCGCCATCGCGTCTAACCACAATGTAAACACAAGTTTGCTTTGAGAATACTCTTCGTTTTACATGTAACTAAACGCACCATTTTTTCAGTGAAACTTGTTTATTTTAATATCCCTAGCATGGCGTCAATGGTTGTTTAAGAAAACGACGGCAAATCTTGCATTTCCCACCGACATTAAAAAGCACAATTTGCATATGTCAAATTTCGGTTGCGTTCGTTCGACAGCTTTGTGTAACAATTTCCTCGAAATACTGGAGTGTTTGGCTGGCTTCGTTTTGGTGAAATGGTCCTTTTGCCTGATATTTATCCGACCATACGGACAAGACATAAACCTGTTCAGTTTTCAAAAGAAGCACATTTTTTTAAACTCCCACGATATCTCCCCGCCTCGATAATTACTTCAAACGCGAATATGTAAATATGTACCCCGAGGTTAAATTGAGTTACTTTAAGCTCACGAACAATAAACTTGATGCTCAAAAGAGCTGGACGTTTGAACGCATTAAAAAGTTGTTTAAACACTTTCCAGAAAGAGTTTTCACGCGTTTAAACTAGTTAAAACGCCGTTTTCTCGAGTCACCTTGGCTTAATCCCCCTTATCGCAAATAAGGTCACATACCCACGACTTCTTCACAGTTGTACTTTGATTAGTTTTCTAAAGCGATAACCGCTCTTTTTAAAGTGCGTGCACGTTAGGTCGGCTCCAAGGTAAGAATTTACCTGAGATTTTAAGCTGACCAGGGCCGTAGCTAGGTTTTTTGTAACGAGGGGGGAGGCATTATCGCGATTGCCGAAGGCAGGAACCTTGTAGGGGAGTCTGGAAGTATCCTCCCCCAGAAAATTTTCAAAATTTTTAGCACTTATTTTTAGCACTTATCATGAGATATATATTCGAAAAATCGACCTCGAATAAGTGTGAAAAGGCAGGTGTTTTCTAAACTAGACTAGTTCTAGGCTGCGCAATGACAGGCACTCTCTGTAAATTAGAGCGGACCTTGCAAATAGTGCATATACACGCAAATTTAAATAGGGGGTTTTGCTTCTGGTTTTGCTTACTATTTGCACACACCGTGAACCAGCCAATTTCTCAGTCATTTGTCTAGTACAACAGGTCCAGGGGGGAAGCTGCACCCTGCCCCCCCCCTCCCACCACCACCACCACCACCTGCCCCCCTTCTAGCTACGACCCTGCTGAGTGTCAATCCTGTCTTGAGTTTTCATGCCGTCAATCGTTTTCTGCAACACGACTTTCTCTTTGATAGCAGTGTTGTCTTCTAGCTTGAGGATTTTCTAAATAAATTCATGGATATCTGAGCTCATACCTTCCAGAATACCCGTTTGGCCCTCCACTTTGTGTCTGAGGGTCTTGGCATTTTCTTCTTGAGACTTAATTAAGTCATCGGTCTTTTGTTCCAAACTGGTGATGTTATCTTTGTTGGCTGTATCCTCCTTTAAGGCAGCTAAGAGTGACTTAAGTTCACTGATGTCCTCAAGAAACTCGATGTAGCTCCGAGCCTCCTCTCTCATCCCTTGCTCCAAGTCACGTATTTTGGCTGTAGGAAAGTCCGATTCGGTCAAACCTCCAACTGCATCAATCACATCTGTCTTGAGACCAAGAGCTTTAAAAGCATCCTTA
>JAEMWC010000319.1:475000-507500 GCA_016490735.1 Pachyseris speciosa
TATTTACTCTGTTGATACAATCAAAGTTTTCTATAACATAATTTATTGGTCTGTGTTTTAATGTAGTTTCTTGTGCCACGACCAGATTGGTCTCCTTTAGGGGTTTAATTTAAAATTTCCGACCAGCATCCCCGCCCCTTTCATATTAGAGTCTCCCCGGGCCGATCAATCATTTTGTAGGCATTCCTAAGTGGCATGACACTCTTCTATAATTCTAAGAAACAAGGCGTCTTTCTGATTAATTAAACCATTCAAGCATTTAAAAGCCCTGAGGCAAGCAACTGAAACATGGCAATACAACTGTTCCTTGGCAACAACCAAAATATTACGAAAATAATATCTATACACTGGGCAACGATTTGAGTTTTCAGAGTTTTGCCTTTACAGAGCTGAAATCAATCGGATATATAGAAAGAAATCTCATCCTAGCCGTAGATTTACCCGAAGACGTAAAGGACGAAGACATCACATAAGCCAAACTACTAACAACGAGACCACTGTTCAGTCGGAGCTGCGTCGATATTCAACTTATGCTGTGCTGTACATGATAACTCAAAGTGAACGGCTTGAATGATCTCCAAACATCTGAAAACTAGGGCTGATAACGGTAAGCGTCACAAAAGGAGCGAATTGACGAAATTCACTCAGATGGAATGTAGACAAATATGAATTACTCGCAGAGACCTCCCCAAGTGTAACGGCTACAGAAGCATGTTATAACTTTCTACGGTATTAAGGCGGAAAATATGCGAAAAGTTGAATGCAGCGCACACGTAGTCGAACCAAACAATAGGTGGTTTGCAGCCAATCTCTAGAGACACAGATAACAATGGTGAAACGAACAAATGCTGGTGGACGAACAAAAGGAGCTAATGAGAGATGTATTGTTTACGTCCACCAGCATGGCGGCGATGACGTAACGTGCAAACCACCTATTCAGATGCAAAGCAGCACACTTTTTTGAACGAACTTTAAAACGCGAATTGCGAATTTATTGAACGGCTTTAAAAGCTTTACTGTACATCTATCCATGCTTTCACTAAAATATATTATTCTGGGTTATTTTGGCCCAGAAAATTAGATGCAAAATTTAGCCGTGGCTTTAGCTTTATCAGATATAGAGACACTCATTAAAAATTAATTTCTTCTGTATTCCTTTATGTATAAATTTAAGGTTAAATCTTGGTTCCACATCAAATTCGATGAATACAGTCTGTACGGCTGACGGAATTATATTGATGATGTTACTTCAGCATTGGTGTTGAGTCATTAAAAGTACAAGTGACACCTGTTAAAATAGTCTTATCATTGTTGCAGCCGCATAAATCTCGAAACACACCATATAGGTGGTTTGCAGCCAATCTCTAGAGACACAGATGACAATGACGAAATGAACAAATGCTGGTGGACGAACAAAAGGCGCTAATGAGAGATGTATTGTTTACGTCCACCAGCATGGCGGCGATGACGTAACGTGCAAACCACCTATTCCTCAAACCAACGGTACTTTGCAGTCGGATTTGCGGGAGTGCTTCGTGTGCACCTCCGTTCTCATATTTTTACGTAGGTATTTACATAGGACCCCTACCCTCGTTTGCAAACCTTTTTTTATGCATGGTTCTAATTCTGAGTGTAGTTTCGATTTCCTTTACGAGAAATACGGCAACTACAGAGAATTCCTGTCGTTGCGTATATAAAGAGTTCGCACTTCCATGGCTAAACTCGACTGGAGTTACTATATGTAAGTAACTGTTTCTTATTCACCAGAAAGAATTTTTGGAATAGATATAACATAAGCTGTACATCACAGTACCTCGAAGGGCTTGAAGTTGTCCAATGACTACTGGGATCACCGAAACGCCTTGTAGAGTATCGATATACAGCTGTTTCTAAGGAAGTCAAAAAGCGTATGCGACACTCCCGAAAGGTAGTCTGGGACATTGAATATTCTTCTGAAACGTCCAGAACTGGCGAAGCCGTGACCATACAGTGAAGACCTGCGATAGCGTGCAATAGCAAAGATATCAGTGATGTCACCTATTGTTATTAATATGCCAACCAGAGAGCTATTGGCTATGGCGCGTTATCGGTGTCAAAATTATGTTTGTCACTTAATTATGTGTTTTGTATTGACATTAAAATGTTCATTGTGAACTTAACCTCGACATCATGATGTTCGTCTTGATGTTATGATGTTCGTAATGACATTATGATGTTCGTCTTGACATTGTGATGTTCGTCATGATGTTCGTCTTGACATTGTGATGTTCGTCATGACATTATGATGTTCGTCTTGACATTATGATGTTCGTCATGACATTATGATGTTCGTCTTGACATTATGATGTTCATCTTGACATTACGATGTTCGTCTTGAGATTATGATGTTCGTCATGACATTATAATGTTCGTCTTGATGTTATGATGTTCGTCATGACATTTTGTTATATACTTACACTTTCACTCAACAAAAGGAGTACTGCGATTGGTTGATTCTTGGTCACGTGCCCCTGACCAAATTCAAATGTATCCCGACCGGGATACAATTCCGCAATTGTTGCCCACGCGCCCGGATACAGCAGCACGTGATTAGTGCATGACTAAAAAGTGGCATGATCTTCAGCACGTGCTCACGTCAGCTTGATTGACGAGGCGGACCTGAGAACACTGCCAGTTTTCAGTTTTATAAACTAACGATAATACAAACGTTATGGAGCCCGAGACTAAAACAAAACGTTTTTCTCAAGTATCAGCCGAAGAAATTCAGCATCTAATAGGAGGAAAAGATTCGGAAAATACAAGAAAGGCATGTTCTACTTTTTCAGGTACTTTTAAACGTTTGTAAATTATTCATTCGGCAGGCTTGTGAATAAAGACGTGTTTTTGAAATGCCGTCTTTGTTTGTTTGTCAGTTTATTTTGCTGTGATTGTTGAAGGGAAAGTCTCGGTATATAACAAAGCACTTAATGTATGATCCCTCGGGAAACTAGTTAGTTTTGTTTTCCCTCGAGTCCTGATGTTTCCCTCGACTTCGTCTCGGGAAACATCAGGACTCTCGGGAAAACAAAACTAACTGTTTCCCTCGGGACCATACATTCAGTGTATAATGATGTTCGTCTTGATGTTATGATGTTCGTCTTGAGATTAGGATGTTCGTCTTGATAGCATGCACTGCGCGCCCAATTCCCGCCAATCCATGCTGTTGTTGGTCGTTGTTCGCAAAACATGGCGGAATGAACATTGCGGGATCTAGTCAGTCTGGAGATAAAGACGATCGGGACGTTTTTGCAACCTTAAGAAAGGCCACTTACTGCTTAAACAAAGTAGCTGACCTATTGCGAGACAATGGCCGTGGGCGATACGCAGCGGAGTGTCTTCGACCAGTTCGACTCCATGTTCATCTACTACAGCATACGGTTACTACAGTACTGCTGCTTCACCAAGCCCAACAAGTGGTATTTTTTCAGAGCATCGTCGATTGTTTGGCAATGCAGCTGTACGTGCCAACAGTCGAGTCCACCAAATAGCGGCAGCAATGCGCTTCAGTCCACTTTCTTCCGGAGCAACCCAAACAACAACACGCACGGGAAGGAAAAGGTCACGTAGAACAGCTGGGGAGGATTTGCTAAGCGAAACCAGTGGACTCATAAGTTCTGTTGTTTGGCGAATATAGATGCTTGTAAAATACCCACTGTGGAAGAGAAGATAACACTGAGGGCTGCAGGACTGGGTGAAAAGGAAATGACGCTCGACAAATGCTGGTCTGCGAGTCATTCGCACGAGAAGCTATCAGGAACATTCCCCAAGCTTAATGATGGTAGACTGGGTAGAGGGTATGAATTTTTAAGAACTGATGGTCGGTCAACTTCACGGTTTGTTCTTATACCCGGTTCAAAGGTAGAGGGTTATAGTGTCCAGTACCTGAAAGACAACTTGAACCAAACAAGTGCTTACATCCGCCCACTACAGAACGATCTCTCGTTGTCCCCTTTAGAAGACTTTGAAGTTGGAATGATAGTAAGTCAATAAATCTTATTCAAGATGGCCACCATGTTGGCTTTCTTATTAACATGAAAACTCGGGGGGACAGACAACTAAACTGGGGAGATTTCAACGGATCTTTTAGCTATCTAGATTAATTATCTCACGTTCATTGCACGTTTACAGCCTTAGCAGTAAAGTAGAACGATTAAATGAGTTACTATGATGTTTTCTGGAGAAAAATGCACAGGTAAGCTTAATACAGTAAAGAACGAAAACTGTAGAAGGGAAGTCAAATAAATTACATTTTGTTAATAAGTATTAAATTTGAATTACTTTAATGTGCTTTTGGCTATGTTACTTTAGAATATAAAAAATCTCACACATTACCTTGATGACTTGAGGACTTTTTAATATTGCCTCACTTAATTTGTTTTCCTTATAGGCTGATATTCCCATGGAGGAGTGTAAGCAATGTGGATTTTTTTTCTCCATGAGTGATTTACGAGAACACCTTGCAAATTGTAATCAGATGCAAGTGGTCTTTCACTTTTTGCTTCAGCCATTTCATTTGTTGTTTTTTGTTCCAAATTATATATAATAAAACAATAGTGTTCAATGTGCCGTCATTATAGTTAAATTAAGATGTAGTCAGCTCTACATATAAATGGGAATATTTAACAATAATTATTATATCTGAGAATGAATACATGAAAATCATATATTTGAACTGCAGATTAATGACTAAATATGTGACTGATCATCGCAGTTATGAACATGCAGTAGTCAAATAAATCCTGAAATTAAATCAGGCTTGTATGGGATTTGAACCCACAACCTCTGCGATACTGGTGCAGCGCTCTACCGACTGAGCTAACAAGCCATCTGGGAGCTGGTCGTTTAGTTGGTTTGTAATATACCCGTGAGTGGTGAATATGTGAGTGTCACGGTATTGTACCATCAGCTTAAAACTACCAATGCATCAGTGGAAACCTTAAAATAATGGTCTAGTTTTGCTGCCAAAGACTGTAGTACTGCATTGACACTATAAATTCCTGTATTAAATCAAAGATGATGAGGATGGAAATGGATTGAAATTTGAAAAAACTTGCCAGTTTTATCAAAATTTCAAGCTATGAATTGAATAATCACCAAAAAAATTATTTTGGTTAGCTCTCCCTGCTAACATTTCATTGGAATTCACCTTGCTGATTCTGAAGGAGAATTTTGTGCACGATAACAGGTAAAAGGCAGTAATTTTTGGCAGAATTGAACCAAAAACAGCAAAAATCCCAGTGACAGTGCTCCTTTAAGTTTAGGAAATGTTTCTGATAGCTTCTCGTGCGAACGACTCGCAGACCAGCATTTGTCGAGCGTCATTTCCTTTTCACCCAGTCCTGCAGCCCTCAGTGTTATCTTCTCTTCCACAGTGGGTATTTTACAAGCATCTATATTCGCCAAACAACAGAACTTGTGAGTCCACTGGTTTTGCTTAGCAAATCCTCCCCCAGCTGTTCTACGTGACCTTTTCCTTCCCGTGCGTGTTGTTGTTTGGGTTGCTCCGGAAGAAAGTGGACTGAAGCGCATTGCTGCCGCTATTTGGTGGACTCGACTGTTGGCACGTACAGCTGCATTGCCAAACAATCGACGATGCTCTGAAAAAATACCACTTGTTGGGCTTGGTGAAGCAGCAGTACTGTAGTAACCGTATACTGGTCGAAGACACTCCGCTGCGTATCGCCCACGGCCATTGTCTCGCAATAGGTCAGCTACTTTGTTTAAGCAGTAAGTGGCCTTTCTTAAGGTTGCAAAAACGTCCCGATCGTCTTTATCTCCAGACTGACTAGATCCCGCAATGTTCATTCCGCCATGTTTTGCGAACAACGACCAACAACAGTATGGATTGGCGGGAATTGGGCGCGCAGTGCATGCTATCAAGACGAACATCCTAATCTCAAGACAAACATCCTAATCTCAAGACGAACATCATAACATCAAGACGAACATCAATGTCATGACGAACATCATAATCTCAAGATGAACATCATAATCTCAAGACGAACATCATACTCGCAAGGCGAATATCATAACATCAAGACGAACATCATAATGTCAAGACGAACATCATAATGTCAAGACGAACATCATAACATCAAGACGAACATCACGATGTCGAGGTTAATTTCACAATGAACATTTTAATGTCAGTACAAAACACATAATTAAGTGACAAACATAATTTTGACACCGATAACGCGCCATAATTGGCTGGTGAAACAAAGAATTCTTTTCTTTAACGTTTTGAAGATTTAAATAACGAACACAATGTTTGTAAACAAATATCTTCCCTATATGGATGAAAGAGGTTCTAGGATACAGTGTAGACGAAGTAGCAGCTGCTCTGTACATGACGCCGAAAACGTTTCAGCCCTGTGCGAAAATTCCTTAATACTGGGGAAGTAAACGCACAAAATTTCTGAAGACCAATAGATAGTTTTATTATGCATCCGCACGTGGAGTTCGTAATCATGGAAGCAGTACTGCAACGTCCAGATGGAACGCTTGCAGAGATCGCAAACGAGATTAAGGAAATGAGAGGATCAGAGCGTGGTATTTCTAGCGTTTTGCTATATTTGAATCGGAATCGTTTCGATCGAAAAAGGTTTGAAGAGAATTTATTGGTAACCCGTCAATTACAATTTCCCGACATAAAATGCAAATCAGTTCAACAGATGTTTTCATGAATTTATGAATGTTTTGTTCTTGTTTACTGCTCTGTCATGGAAACAGCCTTATCAGTACGAGAGCCGAAGTGAAGCTTCTGGCGCAGAATTTATAGGGACTACGTATAACTTTCTTTTGTTATGTCCTTTTAGTACGCGCAAAGTTACATTCACACGATCTCCTTCCATCGCGCTAAAACACTATAAACTCCGGGCCTAGCCCTACCTACCCATCATGTCTTGGCCCATTTGCCAAAGGTTTTAGTGCTAGAAATTTGGAAAGGAGGGTGGTTTTTGACTTAGGCGAAAAAATCGGATGCTTGAAGATGTGTTTTCCGCACTCGAGAGGCCATTTGAAGCCCACAATTCATTGCGACCACAGAGGGCGCTGTCACCTTGAAAAGTTCTCGCGAGGACTGCAAATGAAATTCGCTCGGCAGTGGTGGAAAGATTTTCACTTCGGAAACATTACGGATAATTCATCTAAGAGTGGGAAATCAGCATCACGAGAAGTCGGTCCGTTTTCGATGCGCTGAGTATTATGCAAACACTGCATTTTCCGTCGGTTTTCATTTCTAAGCGGGGTTTTCAGAATAGTAAGTTTTTCGTGGTTTCGGCCGTTGGGAAACGTTGTCAATGGATTCATTTTCATCGTCAAATGGAAAATATGGAACAAAAATGGTATTAAAATCAAAGTAAATGACGACAGTTCAAGAATTTGGACAAAATACTTAACTAGTTCTGAAGATATTCTTTAGCTTCAAACCGCCGCAAATTTGCATTCCCAGTAAATTGAATTGTGAAATTCGATCGTGCACAATGGGCTGTTACACGACTCGCATGAAAATAATTTTAACTGTTTGTCTCGGGCGAAAATGCTTTTTGCTGTTAATCTCGCGTGAAAATACTTTTTTGCTGATGTTTACAAGACTTCATATAAGCGAGCTAACTAATGTGCTCGATGCAAAAGTGATTTATGAGCGGATGTCTGTAAATATCGACCAGAGGTGGGAAATATAAAAGTTTCGAAAAATCCGAAAAAAATTATGTGGACTACCATAGGTATTATATTATTGAAAATATAAATTTTAGTTTCTTCGGAGAAAATATTTTGGTGATATGGAGGGAGTAAAGTTCGGGCGCTTTGTGACCTCTGCCAGGTCGCTTTTCGAGGCCCTAGACCGGGCTACGGAAAGAGCTCGATTTGAACTTAATTCAAATATAATTCAATCCACAAAACTTCTTATCATATGAAAGAGTTCTTAACACACGTTTTGAGTAGTCGTGCCTTTGAATTGATTGCGACTAGAATGTTTTACAGATTTTTAAATATTTACAAAATTTTGAGGATTTCGCGCGAGCAAAATTTGGTCGAAAATCACAACCGTTACCTAATTTCAAACATTAAACGCCATTCTACATTAAAAAGCAATCTCTAAGCTTTCAAAATATGGTTTTGAAACTTTGGGCAACATATGAAATGAATTTTTTGCAACGCGAAATTCATGGAGCACTCGAGCGAAATTTGTCCCTTCTGACTTAACAGTTTTGAGGTTTGGCGCGACACAAATCAATACTCAAACAAATATTTCATCCCAAATAAGTGTAATTTAGGCCATCTCAAGTCTTACAGTTATACATACATGCTTTATAGACATTGAATACAAAATTTACAACAATTTTCAGCCGAAAAGAACTCATATCCCAGCTTGTAGGAACTAAACTTGCCTTATAACTCAAAGTGAACGCCTTGAATGATCTCCAAACATCTTAAAACTCGGGCTGATAATGGAAAGCGTCACAAAAGAAGAGAATTGACGAAATTCACTCAGATGGAATGTGGACAAATATGAATTACTCGCAGAGACCTCCCTACTTGTAACGGCTTCAGAAGCATGTTATAACTTCCTACGGTATTACGGCGGAAAAGTTGCGAATGCAGCGCACACGTAGTCGAACAAAACAATTCAGATGCAAAGCAGCGCACTTTTTTGCACGCACTTTAAAACACGAATTGCGAAATTATTGAACGGCTTAAAAAGCTTTACTGTACATCTATCCATTCTTACAGTAAAATATGTATTTTGGGTTATTTTGGCCCAGAAAATTGGATGCAAAATTTAGCCGTGTCTTTATCAGATATGAAGACACTCATTAAAAATTGATTTCTTTTGTATTTCCTCTATGTATAAATTTAAGGTTAAATCTTGGTTCCGCATCAAATTCGATGAATACTGTCTGTACTGACGGAATTATGCCGATCATGTTACTTCAGCATTGGTGCTGTGTCATTAAAAGTACAAGTGGCACCTGTTAAAATAGTCTTATCATTGGTGCAGCTGCATAAATCTTTAAACACGCCATATTCCTCAAACCAACGGTACTTTGCAATTGGATTTGCGGGTGTGCTTCGTAAGCACCTTCGTTCTCAAAACAAGAGACGAGTATTTTTACATAGGTATTTACATAGGACCCCGATCCTGGTCTGCAAACCTTTTTTTATACATGTTTCTAATTCTGAGTGTAGTTTCGATTTCCTTTACAAGAAATACGGTAACTGCAGAGAATTCCTGTTGTTGCGTATATAAAGAGTTCGCTCCTCCATGGATAAACTCGACTGGAGTTACTATATGTAAGTATCTGTTTCTTATTCACTAGAAAGCATTTTTGGAATAGTTATAACATAAACTGTACATCACAGTACCTCGAAGGACTTGAAGTTGTCCAATGACTAATGGAACAACCGAAACGTCTTGTAGAGTGTCGACATACAGCTGCTTCGGTAAATTTTGTCCTAACGAAGTCAACAAGCGTACGCGACAAATCCCGAAAGGTGGTCTGGGAAGGTGGTCTGGTGGTCAGTGAAGACCTGCGATACCGTGCAATATGGATAAGAGAGGTTTTAGGATACAGTGTAGACGAAGTAGCAGCTGCTCTGTACATGACGCCTAAAACGTTCCAGCCCTGTGCTAAAATTCCTAAATATTGGGGAAGTAAACGCACAAAATTTCCGACGACCAATAAATAGTTTTATTATACATCCGCACGTGGAATTCGTAATCATGGAAGCAGTACTGCAACGTCCAGATGGAACGCTTGCAGAGATCGCACACGAGATTTAGGAACAGACAAGATCAGAGCGTAGTATTTCTAGCGTTTTGCTATATTTGAGTCGGAATCGTTTCAACCGAAAAAAGGTTTTTAAAGAATTTATTGGTAACCCGTCAATTACAATTTCCCAACATAAAATGTAAATCAGTTCAACAGATGTTTTCATGAATTTATGAATATTTTGTTCTTGTTTACTGCTCTGTCATGGAAACAGCCTTATCAGTACGAGAGCCGAAGTGAAGCTTCTGGCGCAGAATTTATAGGGACCACGTATAACTTTCTTTTGTTATGTTCTTTTAGTACGCGCAAAGTTACATTCACACGATCTCCTTCCATCGCGCTAAAACACTATAAACTCCGGGCCTAGCCCTACCTACCCATCATGTCTTGGCCCATTTGCCAAAGGTTTTAGTGCTAGAAATTTGGAAAGGAGGGTGGTTTTTGACTTAGGCGAAAAAATCGGATGCTTGAAGAGGTGTTTTCCGCACTCGAGATGCCATTTGAAGCCCACAATTCATTGCGACCACAGAGGGCGCTGTCACCTTGAAAAGTTCTCGCGAGGACTGCAAATGAAATTCGCTCGGCAGTGGTGGAAAAATTTTCACTTCGGAAACATTACGGATAATTCATCTAAGAGTGGGAAATCAGCATCACGAGAAGTCGGTCCGTTTTCGATGAGCTGAGTATCTTGCAAACACTGCATTTCCGTCGGTTTTCATTTCTAAGCGGATTTTTCAGAATAGTAAGTTTTTCGTGGTTTCGGCCGTTGGGAAACGTTGTCAATGGATTCATTTTCATCGTCAAATGGAAAATATGGAACAAAAATGGTATTAAATCAAAGTAAATGACGACAGTTCAAGAATTTGGACAAAATACTTAACTAGTTCTGAAGATATTCTTTAGCTTCAAACCGCCGAAAATTTGCATTCCCAGTATATTGAATTGTGAAATTCGATCGTTCACAATGGGCTGTTACACGACTCGCATGAAAATAATTTTAACTGTTTGTTTCGGGTGAAAATGCTTTTTGCTGTTAATCTCGCGTGAAAATACTTTTTGCTGATGTTTACAAGACTTCATATAAGCGAGCTAACCAAGGTGCTCGATGCAAAAGTGATTTATTAGCGGATGTCTGTAAATATCGACCATGAGGTGGGAAATATAAAAGTTTCGAAACATCCGAAAAAAGTTATGTGGACTACCATAGGTATTATATTATTGAAAATATAAATTTTAGTTTCTTCGGAGAAAATATTTTGGTGATATGGAGGGAGTAAAGTTCGGGGGCTTTGTGACCTCTGCCAGGTCACTTTTCGAGGCCCTGGACCGGGCTACGGAAAGAGCTCGATTTGAACTTAATTCAAATATCATTCAATCCACAAAGCTTCTTATCATATTAAAGAGGTCTTAACACACGTTTTGAGTAGTCGTGCCTTTGAATTGATTGCGACTAGAATGTTTTAGAGATTTTTAAATATTTACAAAATTTTCTCGAAATTCGAAGCCCAAAAATACAACCGGTAGCTAATTTCAAACATTAAACACCATTCTACATTAAAAAAACAATCGCTAAGCTTTCAAAATATGGTTTTGAAACTTTGGGCAACAAATGAAATGAATTTTTGGCAACGCGAAATTCACGGAGCACTTGAGTAAAATTTGACCCTTCTGACTTGACAGTTTTGAGGTTTGGCGAGACACAAATAGACAAATCAATACTCAAACAAATAATTCAGCCCAAATAAGTGTAATTTAGGCCATCTCAAGTCTTACAGTTATACATACATGCTTCATAGACATTGAATACAAAATTTACAACAATTTTCAACCGAAACGAACTCCTATCCCAGCTTGTAGGAACTAAACTTGCCTTATAACTCAAAGTGAACGCCTTGAATGATCTCCAAACATCTTAAAACTCGGGCTGATAATGGAAAGCGTCACAAAAGAAGCGAATTGACGAAATTCACTCAGATGGAATGTAGACAAATATGAATTACTCACAGAGACCTCCCTACTTGTAACGGCTTCATAAGCACGTTATAACTTCCTACGATATTACGGCGGAAAAGTTGCGAATGCAGCGCACACGTAGTCGAACAAAACAATTCAGATGCAAAGCAGCGCACTTTTTTGAACGCACTTTAAAACACGAATTGCGAATTTATTGAACGGCTTAAAAAGTTTAAAAATTGGCTTAAAAAATTGGATGCAAAATTTAGACGTGTCTTTATCAGATACAAAGACTCTCATTAAAAATTAATTTCTTGTGGATTTCCTCTATGTATAAATTTGAGGTTAAATCTTTGTTCCAAATCAAATTCGATGAATACTGTCTGTACTGACGGAGTTACACCGATCATGTTACTTCAGCATTGGTGTTGTGTCATTAAAAGTACAAGTGACACCTGTTAAAATAGTCTTATCATTGTTGCAGCCGCATAAATCTTGAAACACGCAATATTCCTCAAACGAACGATACTTTGCAGTCGGATTTGCGGAAGTGCTTCGTATGCACCTCCGTTCTCAAAACAAGATACAGGTATTTTTACATAGGTATTTACATAGGACCCCTATCTTCGTTTGCAAACCTTTTTTTATACATGGTACTAATTCTGAGTGTAGTTTCGGTTTCCTTTACGAGAAATACGGCAACTACAGAGAATTCCTGTCGTTGCGTATATAAAGAGTTCGCACCTCCATGGCTAAACTCGACTGGAGTTACTATATGTAAGTATCTGTTTCTTATTCACTAGAAAGCATTTTTGGAATAGATATAACATAAGCTGTACATCACAGTACCTCGAAGGGCTTGATGTTGTCCAATGACTACTGGGATCACCGAAATGCCTTGTAGAGTATCGATATACAGCTGTTTCTAAGGAAGTCAAAAAGCGTATGCGACACTCCCGAAAGGTAGTCTGGGACATTGAATATTCTTCTGAAACGTCCAGAACTGGCGAAGCCGTGACTTTACAGTGAAGACCTGCGATAGCGTGCCATAGCAAAGATATCAGTGATGTCACCTATTGTTATTAATATGCCAACCAGAGAGCTATTGGCTGGTGAAACAAAGAATTCTTTTCTTTAACGTTTTGAAGATTTAAATAACGAACACAATGTTTGTAAACAAATATCTTCCCTACATGGATGAAAGAGGTTCTAGGATAAGCCTAGATACAAATATCGCGATATTTTTTGAGACATTTAGAAGTTTTTGAGAAATTTAGAAAATGTTGAGAAATTTAGAAAAAACGTGATATTTAGAGCAATTATCACAAAACAGATACTTCATAAGAACAAAAAAAAAGGTTTATATTAAATTTTACGAGTTGTTTTCGTGTTTCCCTGTCTGCACAAGCTATAGTTCAGATTTTGGCAGGTTTGAAATGGTCCCTTTTCCTTTTATGAGCCAGCGATACTACCAATTCAGCAGATTTATTCTGCAGTACAATAAGATGCACCATATACAAAGTACCTACCAATTAATTCGACGCCACGTGGAATCAATCAGTCAACATGGCGGAAGTTATCGAAGTGGAAATTGAACAGGCGAGTGAACAAGAACAAAGAGGAAGAGAAGATGAGGTTGTTTCAGTTTTGTCACGCCTACGACCGCCTGTTGCAAGTGATTTATCTCGAAAAAGAACCAACCCTGGAAAAGGAAACCGAAGATCAAAGTCAAGTTCGCCCAATTCAGCTGCAGCGAAAAGCGAGCCAAAATCAATCTCAGCTAAAGACAGAGCCAAAGAATTTAAAGATTAGCCATTCACCGCACAGGCAAACGGGGGACTTTTTTGCACGGCTTGTCGTGAGCTAGTTTCTCTGAAGAAACAGAATATACATGTTCATATTTCAAGCAAAAACACAAGGAGGACAAAGAAAAGCGGTTGCTGAACGACAAGAAAGACGACGACATTAGAAAGGCCATTGCAAAGTATGACGATAAGATCCATCCAAAGGGAGAAACGCTTCCTTCTACTACAAGATTATTCAGGGTGAAATTTGTTAAAGCGTTCTTGAAGAGTGGTACACCTTTGAGCAGGGCAGAATATTTCAGAGATCTATTTGAGGAGGTGGGATACCCACTTACTTCAAGTTCGAACATGAGACAACTTATTCCTTTCATCCTCGAACAAGAATACGAATGCATTTGCAAAGAAGTGAAGGGAAAAGATGTTGCCATCATATCTGATGGAACTACGCGAGATGGGGAAGCATTAGTTGTTCTGGTTCGTTTTGTGGAATCATGGACAATAAAGCAGAGGCTTGTGAGATTGAGACTTTTAAAAGTGCTGTAAACGGTGACGAGCTAGCTCGCATAATTATCGAGGTGTTGCACAGAAAAATCAATGTTCAAGAGAACAGTCTTTTAGCAGCGATGAGAGACAGAGCTTCTGTTAACACGAAAGCTATGCAGACGGTGTCTGTGCTTTATCCTGATATGACTGATATTGGATTTATTTCACATTTCCTGAACAAAGTGGGAGAGAAATGCCACACACCAACACTCAAGCTATTTATGGCAACATGGAATCTCATATTCAGCACCAGTATTAGAGCTAGAAATATTTGGAGATGCATAAGTGGACGGTCAATGCCAAGGTACAATTCCACAAGATGGTGGAGTTATTGGGAGTGTGCAATGGTAGTGCTTCAAGAATGGCAGCATATCAGAACTTTTCTAACGAGCAATGAAGATTTTGCAAAGACCTCAAGACAACGAGCACTCCAGATATTTGATGTGAACACAAATAAGCTTAAGATTGAGCTAGCGTCAGTGATGGAAATGGAGGAATTTGTGAAGTCTACATACACCCTTGAAGGTGATGGAACATTGATTTTGATTGCCTATGAGAAGCTTCAAATGCTGCAGGCATTTATCAGAGTCCGCAACTTCCCTACTCTTACCGGTGTGGTACAGCAGCTGTTTCCTCTGAATGTTGCAGAACAGCAAAGATGGTACAACTATGGCTTTAGAGAATGCTTGATGTCAGCTTTTGAATACTATACCAACACATCAGCAAATGATGCCACAGTCTCGCGTTCTATCCAAGTATTCCAAGCTGCTCAGCTTTTTAGCCCGAAGTTTGTCAAAGTGTCAGAACCAGATGCTGCAACAGTAGATCAAATCAGAGCTGTCCCCTTTCTTAGCAACAATGAAATCATTCAGTCTCTGAAAGATGAACTGCCAACCTACATTGTGAAGGCATCTCAAATTCCTGATGAATTTGATACTTTGTCAGATTCTTGGCCCTGGTGGAAGTCAGTAGCTCGAGAACTACCAGCGTGGTCTTCAGCGATACAGAAGCTAGTAGTTGTACAGCCATCATCTGCAGCAGCTGAAAGAGCTTTTTCCATGCTTACAACTATGTTTGGTGAACAACAACATGATGCGCTGGAAGATTACATTGAAACTTCTTTGATGCTGCGAGTAAATGATCGCTGATATTATTTACATGTAAGTAAGAAGTATGGGGGGACTTATATATTTAAGTTGTTAGACTGATCATTATTATGTTATTAACAACATGCCTAGTTGCACGCAAAACTTTTTGAAAAGTTGTTGTTTGAAATACATAACACTGTCTTTTAAGATGTTGTAATTCAATAAACTCTTTAACTGTTTATTGCTGTGTTCTGGGATCCGTGTTCTGGCAAAGCACTTATGGCAAATTGCAATATTTAATTAATAAACAGAAATTGATGAAATCGAGTTGCTTAGATGTTTTTATTTACTTATTATACCTTAAAATAAACCAGCCCCGCAATATACATCTTTTGCTATGCAAATAATAATGTATTTTTTTTTTCATTTCTTTAATTGATATAAAGCCAAAAATGGGTCAAATTAACATTAGAAAAAAATGAAATTTCTGAGAAATTTAGAAGACTTTTTAAGAAATTTAGACTAAATTCAAAAGAAATTTAGGAATTTTATGAGAATTTATAGAAAGAAATTTAGAACATTTTTTGCGATATTTGTATCTAGGCCTATTCTAGGATACAGTGTAGACGAAGTAGCAGCTGCTCTGTACATGACGCCGAAAACGTTTCAGCCCTGTGCGAAAATTCCTTAATACTGGGGAAGTAAACGCACTAAATTTCTGACGACCAATAGATAGTTTTGTTGTGCATCCGTACGTGGAATTCGTAATCATGGAAGCAGTACTGCAACGTCCAGATGGAACGCTTGCAGAGATCGCAAACGAGATTAAGGAAATGAGAGGATCAGAGCGTGGTATTTCTAGCGTTTTGCTATATTTGAATCGGAATCGTTTCGTTTCGAAAGGTTTTTAAAGAATTTATTGGTAACCCGTCAATTACAATTTCTCGACAGAAAATGCAAATCAGTTCAACAGATGTTTTCATGAATTTATGAATATTTTGTTCTTGTTTACTGCTGTGTCATGGAAACAGCCTTATCAGTACGAGAGCCGAAGTGAAGCTTCTGGCGCAGAATTTATAGGGACCACGTATAACTTTCAATGACAAGTAAATATATAAACTCTTTACTCTCCGGTGACTGACTTGGAACGCGCGACCCTCAGATCTCATCCCCATGGTCTGGGCCTTATCCGATTGCGCCACTTGCTCATCATTTACCTTCTGTGGAGAATTTTGCAATAATTACGGTGAGTGGTCACCAAAGTCACGAATCGTTAAAGCCTTTGCAAAAGAAATGTTTAGCCGGAATTGAATTACTTCAATATACATTTCATAGCAAAGGAATTTAATTGAGAGCGTTTATTTTGATCGGTTTTCAGTAACATATTGAAAAGGTTTGACTGAATCGCAAGAAAAATTAAGTTATAGCTTGATAAACCAAACCGCACAAAACACGTAAAGAATATTAAAGATCTTCAAAAATAATTTGTTTAACGCCGAATACACGTTAGACAGATAGATAACATTTTTTTACCTGTTATATTCTTCAGGTGTGACAATTCGTTACGAATTAGCTAACTTTTATACTTTCATGCGTAGCTAAACCGCAAACAGCTTATTAAATATTCAAAACGAGTAATTTTTGGACGTGTTAAAATTAGCGTAACCTCAAACATCTCATTAAATTTTTCAGTGAAATTTGTTGGGTGCATAAAAATTTGTTTCTCGCTTTATACTTATCGCTTTACAATAATTTTTATATCTTTCTGAAACCATTTTTGCGTTGACCGTAAAATAAAACTGCCATTTCTCTACGAGTGAGTAGCAATTTTAGCATACGACCACGGCTTTAAATGCGTTTCCGGTATACAGGTTGGTATACAACTTTACCCGAACTTGAAAAGTTATCGTACTCACGTTGTATTTTCTTGTTAAGGATTAACTTTTACACCACAAGAGAGAGCAAACTGTTGTGTATTTCAAGATTGAACTGTTCGTTATTGTTAAGAAAAAGAAGGGGCCATAGAATACGAACGATGTTTCGTGTTAGTTCACGGTCGACTAATTCACGCAGATTGAAAGGCTCTTGCACAAAAATATTTATTTAGGGCTCAGAGTAAGAAATCGCGAAAGCCTTTCTAAAAGAAATGTTTAGTCAGAATTGAATTCCTCCAACGTACCTCTTATAGGAAATGAATTTATTAGAGCGTTTCTTGACCCGGTTTTTGATGCTAAACAAGTATTGACCGACTGGTGGACTAAAGTACTAGTGATGGTGCAATACCGGAAGTCAAACTAACAACGCGTGGCGTTGTTTGAACGTAGCTTTTCTTTTCACTGTTGGAGATATCGGTTATCTTCGAGAAACTGGTCAACGGATCTAAGACGCCGGTTTATACCAAATTCTTCGCTTTCTTTCAAACTGTTAAATCGAAGTACCAGTGTTTTGTCAAGCTTAATCGGAAGTTGGCGTTGGTATTTCGAGTAGTGAATATCCATAGAATCGGTTTTCCATTTTTCCGTGCTAAATTGCAAAACCATCTTACAATTTAAGTGATGACAAAAGGAAAAAGAAAATCAAGTGAAAAGGAATAGAAAAAAAACAGATCAAAGAAAAAAAACTTGATTACGTGGGGAAATGAACCACGGGCCGCACTGCTACAGTACGAAGAGAACGCACTAAACCACTAAGCCAGTAAACATTCCGTATATAGCACGTTGAAATTTAAACGTCTTTATCATTCGGAGTCACGAATCGTCTCTCATGCAAACTTCAACAAACATTGAATTACGATCGACTGGAACTATATCGTATGTATTGATCTGGCTCGGATGGTCAAAAAGGCCGCTTACAAATTCTTTGAGAATTTCTTGTTTTAACTGTTTGTCTCGGGTGAAAATGCTTTTTGCTGTTAATCTCGCCTGAAAATACTTTTTGCTGATGTTTACAAAGACTTCATATAAGCGAGCTAACCAAGGTGCTCGATGCAAAAGTGATTTATTAGCGGATGTCTGTAAATATCGACCATGAAGTGGGAAATATAAAAGTTTCGAAACATCCGAAAAAAATTATGTGGACTACCATAGGTATTATATTATTGAAAATATAAATTTCAGTTTCTTCGGGGAAAATATTTTGGTGATATGGAGGGAGTAAAGTTCGGGGGCTTTGTGACCTCTGCCAGGTCGCTTTTCGAGGCCCTAGACTGGGCTACGGAAAGAGCTCGATTTGAACTTAATTCAAATATCATTCAATCCACAAAGCTTCTTATCATATTAAAGAGGTCTTAACACACGTTTTGAGTAGTCGTGTCTTTGAATTGATTGCGACTAGAATGTTTTAGAGATTTTTAAATATTTACAAAATTTTGAGGATTTCGCGCGAGCAAAATTTTCTCGAAATTCGAAGCCCAAAAATACAACCGGTAGCTAATTTCAAACATTAAACACCATTCTACATTAAAAAACATAATCTCTAAGCTTTCAAAATATGGTTTTGAAACTTTGGGCAACAAATGAAATGAAATTTTGGCAACGCGAAATTCACGGAGCACTTGAGTGAAATTTGACCCTTCTGACTTGACAGTTTTGAGGTTTGGCGAGACACAAATAGACAAATCAATACTCAAACAAATATTTCAGCCCAAATAAGTGTAATTTAGGCCATTTCAAGTCTTACAGTTATACATACATGCTTCATAGACATTGAATACAAAATTTACAACAATTTTCAGCCGAAAAGAACTCATATCCCAGCTTGTAGGAACTAAACTTGCCTTATAACTCAAAGTGAACGCCTTGAATAATCTCCAAACATCTTAAAACTCGGGCTGATAATGGAAAGCGTCACAAAAGAAGCGAATTGACGAAATTCACTCAGATGGAATGTAGACAAATATGAATTATTCACAGAGACCTCCCTACTTGTAACGGCTTCAGAAGCACGTTATAACTTCCTACGGTATTACGGCGGAAAAGTTCCGAATGCAGCGCACACGTAGTCGAACAAACAATTCAGATGCAAAGCAGCGCACTTTTTTGAACGCACTTTAAAACACGAATTGCGAATTTAAGTTTTACTGTACATCTTTACATTTTTACAGTAAAATATGTATTTTGGCCCAGAAAATTGGATGCAAAATTTAGCCGTGTCTTTATCAGATACAAAGATTCTCATTAAAAATTAATTTCTTTTGGATTTCCTCTATGTATAAATTTAAGGTTAAATCTTGGCTCCACATCAAATTCGATGAATACTGTCTGTACTGACGGAGTTACACCGATCATGTTACTTCAGCATTGGTGTTGTGTCATTAAAAGTACAAGTGACACCTGTTAAAATAGTCTTATCATTGTTGCATCCGCATAAATCTTTAAACACGCAATATTCCTCAAACGAACGGTACTTTGCAGTCGGATTTGCGGAAGTGCTTCGTATGCACCTCCGTTCTCAAAACAAAATACAGGTATTTTTACATAGGTATTTACATAGGACATGCGATGAAAACGTAAAGCTTGTGGGATGTGGCTGGAGTGACAAGGATACTTCACAAATTAATGTGATCAAGTAAGCTGAAGCCACTCAAAAGGCACTAAGGCCACAAGGTAGCGGGCATTACCCCTTAAATCTACCAAAGCAAAGATTGAGCCCAAGCATTAGCAGCCATGGACAGCTGTTTCGGCCTTGTTAGGCCTCATCAGCATAGCATAGCTAATGCTCAGGCTCAAGTACCCACATATCAATAAAACAAGCAATGAAAACGTAAAGCTTGTGGGATGTGGCTGGAGTGACAAGGATACTTCACAAATTAATGTGATCATAGGACCCCTATCTTCGTTTGCAAACCTTTTTTATACATGGTACTAATTCTGAGTGTAGTTTCGGTTTCCTTTACGAGAAATACGGCAACTACAGAGAATTCCTGTCGTTGCGTATATAAAGAGTTCGCACCTCCATGGCTAAACTCGACTGGAGTTACTATATGTAAGTATCTGTTTCTTATTCACTAGAAAGCATTTTTGGAATAGATATAACATAAGCTGTACATCACAGTACCTCGAAGGGCTTGAAGTTGTCCAATGACTACTGGGACCACCGAAATTAATGCCTTGTAGAGTATCGATATACAGCTGTTTCTAAGGAAGTCAAAAAGCGTATGCGACACTCCCGAAAGGTAGTCTGGGACATTGAATATTCTTATGAAACGTCCAGAACTGGCGAAGCCGTGACCATACAGTGAAGACCTGCGATAGCGTGCAATAGCAAAGATATCAGTGATATCACCTATTGTTATTAATATGCCAACCAGAGAGCTATTGGCTGGTGAAACAAAGAATTCTTTTCTTTTACGTTTTGAAGATTTAAATAACAAACACAATGTTTGTAAACAAATATCTTCCCTATATGGATGAAAGAGGTTCTAGGATACAGTGTAGACGAAGTAGCAGCTGCTCTTTACATGACGCCGAAAACGTTTCAGCCCTGTGCGAAAATTTCTTAATACTGGGGAAGTAAACGCACAAAATTTCCGACGACCAATAAATAGTTTTATTATGCATCCGCTCGTGGAATTCGTAATCATGGAAGCAGTACTGCAACGTCCAGATGGAACGCTTGCAGAGATCGCACACGAGATTTAGGAACAGACAGGATCAGAGCGTAGTATTTCTAGCGTTTTGCTATATTTGAGTCGGAATCGTTTCGACCGAAAAAAGGTTTTTAAAGAATTTATTGGTAACCCGTCAATTACAGTTTCCCGACAGAAAATGCAAATCAGTTCAACAGATGTTTTCATGAATTTATGAATATTTTGTTCTTGTTTACTGCTCTGTCGTGGATACAGCCTTATCAGTACGAGAGCCGAAGTGAAGCTTCTGGCGCAGAATTTATAGGAACCACGTATAACTATCTTTTGTTATGTTCTTTTAGTACGCGCAAAGTTACATTCACACGATCTCCTTCCATCGCGCTAAAACACTATAAACTCCGGGCCTAGCCCTACACATCATGTCTTGGCCCATTTGCCAAAGGTTTTAGTGCTAGAAATTTGGAAAGGAGGGTGGTTTTTGACTTAGGCGAAAAACTCGGATGCTTGAAGAGGTGTTTTCCGCACTCGAGATGCCATTTGATGCCCACAATTCATTGCGACCACAGAGTGTGTTGTCACCTTGAAAAGTTCTCGCGAGGACTGCAAATGAAATTTGCTCGGCAGTGGTGGAAAAATTTTCACTTCGGAAACATTACGGATAATTCATCTAAGAGTGGGAAATCAGCATCACGAGAAGTCGGTCCGTTTTCGATGAGCTGAGTATCTTGCAAACACTGCATTTTCCGTCGGTTTTCATTTCTAAACGGGGTTTTCAGAATAGTAAGTTTTTCGTGGTTTCGGCCGTTGAGAAACGTTGTCAATGGATTCATTTTCATCGTCAAATGGAAAAAATGGAACATAAATGGTATGAAATCAAAGTAAATGACGACAGTTCAAGAATTTGGAGAAAATACTTAACTAGTTCTGAAGATATTCTTTAGCTTCAAACCGCCGAAAATTTGCATTCCCAGTATATTGAATTGCGAAATTCGATCGTGCACAATGGGCTGTTACACGACTCGCATGAAAATAATTTTAACTGTTTGTCTCGGGTGAAAATGCTTTTTGCTGTTAATCTCGCCTGAAAATACTTTTTGCTGATGTTTACAAGACTTCATATAAGCGAGCTAACCAAGGTGCTCGATGCAAAAGTGATGTATGAGCAGATGTCTGTAAATATCGACCATGAAGTGGGAAATATAAAAGTTTCGAAACATCCGAAAAAAATTATGTGGACTACCATAGGTATTATATTATTGAAAATATAAATTTTAGTTTCTTCGGAGAAAATATTTTGGTGATATGGAGGGAGTAAAGTTCGGGCGCTTTGTGACCTCTGCCAGGTCGCTTTTCGAGGCCCTAGACTGGGCTACGGAAAGAGCTCGATTTGAACTTAATTCAAATATCATTCAATCCACAAAGCTTCTTATCATATTAAAGAGGTCTTAACACACGTTTTGAGTTGTCGTACCTTTGAATTGATTGTGACTAGAATGTTTTAGAGATTTTTAAATATTTACAAAATTTTGAGGATTTCGCGCGAGCAAAATTTTGTCGAAATTCGAAGCCCAAAAATACAACCGGTAGCTAATTTCAAACATTAAACACCATTCTACATTAAAAAAACAATCTCTAAGCTTTCAAAATATGGTTTTGAAACTTTGGGCAACATCCGAAATGAATTTTTGACAACGCGAAATTCACGGAGCACTTGAGTGAAATTTGACCCTTCTGACTTGACAGTTTTGATATTTGGCGAGACACAAACCGACAAATCAATACTCAAACAAATATTTCATCCCAAATAAGTGTAATTTAGGCCATCTCAAGTCTTCAGTTATACATACATGCTTCATAGACATTGAATACAAAATTTACAACAATTTTCAGCCGAAAAGAACTCATATCCCAGCTTGTAGGAACTAAACTTGCCTTATAACTCAAAGTGAACGCCTTGAATAATCTCCAAACATCTTAAAACTCGGGCTGATAATGGAAAGCGTCACAAAAGAAGCGAATTGACGAAATTCACTCAGATGGAATGTAGACAAATATGAATTACTCACAGAGACCTCCCTTCATGTAACGGCTTCAGAAGCACGTTATAACTTCCTACGGTATTACGGGTGATAAGTTGCGAATTGAGCGCACACGTAGTCGAACAAAACAATTCAGATGCAAAGCAGCGCACTTTTTTGAACGCACTTTAAAACACGAATTGCGAATTTATTGAACGGCTTAAAAAGTTTTACTGTACATCTTTACATTTTTACAGTAAAATATGTATTTTGGGTTATTTTGGCCCAGAAAATTGGATGCAAAATTTAGCCGTGTCTTTATCAGATACAAAGACTCTCATTAAAAATTAATTTCTTTTGGATTTCCTCTATGTATAAATTTAAGGTTAAATCTTGGCTCCACATCAAATTCGATGAATACTGTCTGTACTGACGGAGTTACACCGATCATGTTACTTCAGCATTGGTGTTGTGTCATTAAAAGTACAAGTGACTCCTGCTAAAATAGTCTTATCATTGTTGCAGCCGCATAAATCTTTAAACACGCCATATTCCTCAAACGAACGGTAATTTGCAGTCTGATTTGCGGAAGTGCTTCGTATGCACCTCCGTTCTCAAAACAAAATACAGGTATTTTTACATAGGTATTTACATAGGACCCCTATCTTCGTTTGCAAACCTTTTTTATACATGGTACTAATTCTGAGTGTAGTTTCGGTTTCCTTTACGAGAAATACGGCAACTACAGAGAATTCCTGTCGTTGCGTATATAAAGAGTTCGCACCTCCATGGCTAAACTCGACTGGAGTTACTATATGTAAGTATCTGTTTCTTATTCACTAGAAAGCATTTTTGGAATAGATATAACATAAGCTGTACATCACAGTACCTCGAAGGGCTTGAAGTTGTCCAATGACTACAGGGACCACCGAAACGCCTTGTAGAGTATCGATATACAGCTGTTTCTAAGGAAGTCAAAAAGCGTATGCGACACTCCCGAAAGGTAGTCTGGGACATTGAATATTCTTATGAAACGTCCAGAACTGGCGAAGCCGTGACCATACAGTGAAGACCTGCGATAGCGTGCAATAGCAAAGATATCAGTGATATCACCTATTGTTATTAATATGCCAACCAGAGAGCTATTGGCTGGTGAAACAAAGAATTCTTTTCTTTAACGTTTTGAAGATTTAAATAACAAACACAGTGTTTGTAAACAAATATCTTCCCTTTATGGATGAAAGAGGTTCTAGGATACAGTGTAGACGAGGTAGCAGCTGCTCTTTACATGACGCCGAAAACGTTTCAGCCCTGTGCGAAAATTTCTTAATACTGGGGAAGTAAACGCACAAAATTTCCGACGACCAATAAATAGTTTTATTATGCATCCGCTCGTGGAATTCGTAATCATGGAAGCAGTACTGCAACGTCCAGATGGAACGCTTGCAGAGATCGCACACGAGATTTAGGAACAGACAAGATCAGAGCGTAGTATTTCTAGCGTTTTGCTATATTTGAGTCGGAATCGTTTCAACCGAAAAAGGTTTTTAAAGAATTTATTGGTAACCCGTCAATAGACCATTTTACAGTTCTTTGCTCAGTACCCTGGCCTTTGATTGAATGCGAGGCTAGGGGTGACCTTGTTTTGATACAAACCTACCTGCTTTTCTTATGGAGATTATGCTGATTAAACACTAGTTAGCATAAGAGAAACATGATTTACATAAGAAAAGTAGGTAGGTTTGTATCAAAACAAGGTCACCCCAGCCTCGCTTTCACAGACAACTGTAAAATGGTCTATTACAGTTTCCCCGACAGAAAATGCAAATCAGTTCAACAGATGTTTTCATGAATTTATGAATATTTTGTTCTTGTTTACTGCTCTGTCGTGGATACAGCCTTATCAGTACGAGAGCCGAAGTGAAGCTTCTGGCGCAGAATTTATAGGAACCACGTATAACTATCTTTTGTTATGTTCTTTTAGTACGCGCAAAGTTACATTCACACGATCTCCTTCCATCGCGCTAAAACACTATAAACTCCGGGCCTAGCCCTACACATCATGTCTTGGCCCATTTGCCAAAGGTTTTAGTGCTAGAAATTTGGAAAGGAGGGTGGTTTTTGACTTAGGCGAAAAACTCGGATGCTTGAAGAGGTGTTTTCCGCACTCGAGAGGCCATTTGATGCCCACAATTCATTGCGACCACAGAGGGTGCTGTCACCTTGAAAAGTTCTCGCGAGGACTGCAAATGAAATTCGCTCGGCAGTGGTGGAAAAATTTTCACTTCGGAAACATTACGGATAATTCATCTAAGAGTGGGAAATCAGCATCACGAGAAGTCGGTCCGTTTTCGATGAGCTGAGTATCTTGCAAACACTGCATTTCCGTCGGTTTTCATTTCTAAGCGGATTTTTCAGAATAGTAAGTTTTTCGTGGTTTCGGCCGTTGGGAAACGTTGTCAATGGATTCATTTTCATCGTCAAATGGAAAATATGGAACATAAATGGTATTATAATCAAAGTAAATGACGACAGTTCAAGAATTTGGACAAAATACTTAACTAGTTCTGAAGATATTCTTTAGCTTCAAACCGCCGAAAATTTGCATTCCCAGTATATTGAATTGTGAAATTCGATCGTGCACAATGGGCTGTTACACGACTCGCATGACAATAATTTTAACTGCTTTTCTCGGGCGAAAATGCTTTTTGCTGTTAATCTCGCCTGAAAATACTTTTTTGCTGATGTTTACAAGACTTCATATAAGCGAGCTAACTAATGTGCTCGATGCAAAAGTGATTTATGAGCGGATGTCTGTAAATATCGACCATGAGGTGGGAAATACAAAAGTTTCGAAACATCCGAAAAAAATTATGTGGACTACCATAGGTATTATATTATTGAAAATATAAATTTTAGTTTCTTCGGAGAAAATATTTTGGTGATATGGAGGGAGTAAAGTTCGGGCGCTTTGTGACCTCTGCCAGGTCGCTTTTCGAGGCCCTAGACTGGGCTACGGAAAGAGCTGGATTTGAACTTAATTCAAATATCATTCAATCCACAAAGCTTCTTATCATATTAAAGAGGTCTTAACACACGTTTTGAGTTGTCGTGCCTTTGAATTGATTGCGACTAGAATATTTTACAGATTTTTAAATATTTACAAAATTTTGAGGATTTCGCGCGAGCAAAATTTTGTTGAAATTCGAAGGCCAAAAATCACACCCACTACCTAATTTCAAACATTAAACGCCATTCTACATTAAAAAGCAATCGCTAAGCTTTCAAAATATTGTTTTGAAACTTTGGGCAACATATGAAATGAATTTTTTGCAACGCGAAATTCATGGAGCACAGGAGTGAAATTTGACCCTTCTGACTTGACAGTTTTGAGGTTCGGCGCGACACAAATCAATACTCAAACAAATATTTCATCCCAAATAAGTGTGATTTAGGCCATTTCAAGTCTTACAGTTATACATACATGCTTCATAGACATTGAATACAAAATTTACAACAATTTTCAGCCGAAAAGAACTCATATCCCAGCTTGTAGGAACTAAACTTGCCTTATAACTCAAAGTGAACGCCTTGAATGATCTCCAAACATCTTAAAACTCGGGCTGATAATGGAAAGCGTCACAAAAGAAGCGAATTGACGAAATTAACTCAGATGGAATGTAGACAAATATGAATTACTCGCAGAGACCTCCCTTCTTGTAACGGCTTCAGAAGCACGTTATAACTTCCTACGGTATTACGGGTGATAAGTTGCGAATTGAGCGCACACGTAGTCGAACAAAACAATTCAGATGCAAAGCAGCGCACTTTTTTGAACGCACTTTAAAACACGAATTGCGAATTTATTGAACGGCTTTAAGAGCTTTACTGTACATCTTTCCATTCTTACAGTAAAATATATATTTTGGGTTATTTTGGCCCAGAAAATTGGATGCAAAATTTAGCCCTGTCTTTATTAGATATATGACTCATTAAAAATTAATTTCTTTTGTATTTCCTCTACGTATAAATTTAAGTTTAATATTTTGATTCCGCATCAAATTCGATGAATACTGTCTGTACTGACGGATTTATGCCGATGATGTTTCTTCAGCATTGGTGCTGTTTTATAAAAATACAAGTGGCACCTGTTAAAATAGTCTTATCACTGTTGCAGCCGTATAAATCTTGAAACGCCATATTCTTTAAACCAACGGTACTTTGCAATCGGATTTGCGGATGTTCTTCGTTTGCACCTTCGTTCTCAAAACAAGAGACGAGTATTTTTACATAGGTATTTACATAGGACCCCGATCCTCGTCTGCAAACCTTTTTTTTATACATGGTTCTAATTCTGAGTGTAGTTTCGATTTCCTTTACGAGAAATACGGTAACTGCAGAGAATTACTGTTGTTGCGTATATAAAGAGTTGGCTCCTCTATGGATAAACTCGACTGGAGTTACTATATGTAAGTATCTGTTTCTTATTCACTAGAAAACATTTTTGGAATAGTTATAACATTAGCTGTACATCACAGTACCTCGAAGGGCTTGAAGTTGTCCAACGACTACTGGAACAACCGAAACGTCTTGTAGAGTGTCGATATACTGCTGCTTCGGTAAATTTTGTCCTAAGGAAGTCAAAAAGCGTACGCGACAATCCCGAAAGGTGGTCTGGGATATTGAATATTCTTTAGAACTGGCGAGGCCGCGACCATACAGTGAAGACCTGCGATACCGTGCAATATGGATAAGAGAGGTTTTAGGATACAGTGTAGACGAAGTAGCAGTTGCTCTGTACATGACGCCTAAAACGTTCCAGCCCTGTGCTAAAATTCCTTAATATTGGGGAAGTAAAAGCACAAAATTTTCGACGACCAATAAATAGTTTTATTATGCATCCGCACGTGGAATTCGTAATCATGGAAGCAGTACTGCAACGTCCAGGTGGAACGCTTGCAGAGATCGCACACGAGATTTAGGAACAGACAAGATCAGAGCGTAGTATTTCTAGCGTTTTGCTATATTTCAATCGGAATCGTTTCAACCGAAAAAAGGTTTTTAAAGAATTTATTGGTAACCCGTCAATTACAGTTTCCCGACAGAAAATGCAAATCAGTTCAACAGATGTTTTCATAAATTTATGAATATTTTGTTTTGTTTACTGCTCTGTCGTGGAAACAGCCTTATCAGTACGAGAGCCGAAGTGAAGCTTCTGGCGCAGAATTTATAGGGTAATTGCTTTAATAATTAAAAATCACTCTTATTTAATCAAATCACCCTCAGAAATTAAAACCCTATGGGAAGCCATCCTACTGCATACAGAGAGGACTATTTCTCAGCATACACTGTATGCTCCCCAATTTTAGGAAACAGCTAGAGGGTCTAAGCTAGTTGTTTCCTTAATTAATCATCTGATTGAAACAATTTACCTTGTATCTCATCATCATCATCATCATCATCAACTTTATTAAAATGTCAGAAACTAATGGCTGACTATTTGTACAGAAACCTAGTAATTGGGGCACCTATACTACAGTAATAAAAATACTCAGTTACAAACATGTGAAAAAAAATTTTTTTTTTTGCATTTTAGCTTTTCTTCTTTGTGCCATTTTATGACAATAACTTTAACAAGATGAGATTGGAGAGAATTCGCTACAACATGAAGCTCAACATTTAAATAGCAAAGGAGCGTCCTTAACGTTGTTACTACAAAACTACCAGCAGTGGCCTATTATTAGTTAAATTGCAATTAAAAATTCATTTTCAGTAGATACGGTTTTTAAAACTTATCAGTTTCTGGGCTATACATCATCATGTAAAAACAAAAAATAGAATGTATGGTGAATGATTTTTCAAAAGACAAGCTTGTCACAAAGTCTTAGCCAAAGTTTTGAAGTCTCACAGTCTCACATTATTGTGCTAATGCAAGCCACCTCGGTGTCTCAATTTGTTTTGCAAGCCTAAAACTACAGTTTTGGGCTGGGCCAAAACTTGGCACTGAAAGAATAAAAAGTTTGTTTCAGTTGGTTAATGTTTAAAATAACAAAAAAAAAAAGGCTTAGGATAGAAACGTCTAGTAGTCAGTGTAATGTTTTGGTGAACAGAAATAAGTGGAAGTTGCATTTACATGTATTAAGACTAACATTAAATATCCTATTATAATAATTCTTGGATGCCCACGATCAAACAACACAACAGCTGATCAGTACCAAAGCGGACCGCCGAGGGAACAATTTCTAGTCTGAACGATAAGGATCGAAATCCTCCAATCAACAACAGCCTGAGCGAGGATCAAAACGCACCAATCACCACCAGCCACGGTGCTTCTTATACTCACGCAGCCAGTCAATACCATAGCCTGATGAAGACCAGCAGTATAGCGGTCGAAACGTCGCGATCCACATCTTTGTGACTCAATCGTGAGACAAAAGATTAACTCAGCTATCATTTGAAACGACGATGACGAACACCTTTCATAACATAATTATTCTTCTTCTTCAGGTACTTTGGGGTACCTTTGTGATAATCAGTTAGCACAAGTTTTGACCAAACGTCCATAAACCAATTTATGGCATAACCCTTCAAGTAAACTTTAATTTAACAACATTAACAACAGTGGAAATTAGACTCTCACTGGGCTTAGGATTGGTGGCATAACACACTTTTAACAGCCTTATAAAAATGAATTCGTCAATTTACCCAAGCTAAAAATGTCATCTTAGGTAACTATTCCATTTAGTATGAAATTTGTATAATCAGTTGATATTATCCTAGTCATATAGAGAAAACATGGTGTAAAATTTAGTCCATGCATGTGACAACAGGAGCCCGTTGGGTTCCTGGCGACAATAAAAAAAGAATTTGGTTGAAGTTGGTCAACTGAAAACACTATTGCTAACTGTATTGGGTACGAGGTCGGGGTGTTGCAGGAGTGGGAGAAACCAGAGGATTTGAAGTGAGATTTGCACCAGTCATTGCAATTTCATATTCACATTTTCAATATGCGACTACATTTACCTAGGGAAGGGGAAAGTATTGTTCCATCGGGAAAGGTGGAATTGGAGCCCATTCATCCAAAAGGGGTTGAAAAAGCATTCACAGTTTTTATGCATTAATCTGACAAACTTGATTTCAGATCGTCATTGATCAAGCAAGCCTGTTCAAACAAATTAACATCAGTATCTGATCTGAACCCAGCTAATATCAATTTCAAACTCATCTTGCGATGTAAAAATTGAATTATATAGCAATATACAGTAATAATAACAGGTACAAAATCACAAGTTTGCTTTTTAAGGCCAACTGACTTTCAAAGGAAAAAATTGGCATTTAACTATTAATGATATACTATATGATATAGTATTTACAAGGCTATAAACGTTCAAAGAAGAAGCCATCTTCACCTTGAAGATGCATGACTTAGTTATTAGTTGAAACCGTAAACGTGCTTTTCATTTTTAACTTTTTTTACCTTAGAAAAATAGCACTTTAAACCCTAAGCAAATATTATGGACAAATTCCAATTTGTTTCAAAAGCTACACGCATGTCTAGTACTTCACGCAACTATTCAACTTCCAGCACAGCGTTGCTGCGTGGCCTGCTGCAGAAAGTCAGCCCTTCAATTGTTCTAAGAGTCAACTGGTTCGTATCATCTCTTAAAACGAGCCTCAATGACCCAATTCTGTTACAAAGGTGGCTGAAATACCCATGTCCCAATGCTGTAATGGTCAAACCGTTGCCTGTTGCGTAATCAAATTTGTTGAGGTATAAGGTGAAACCAAGCTTATGCATCTACCTAATTCCGTTTTTAAACCTATTGATTTTGGTGTAAATCAAACTGCATACAAAACTGTACTGTTGAACTATTTCTATACTTTCGTAATCCTGGTCGTGACAAGCGACTAATATTATTCAAGTGTACTGTAATATAGGAAAGTCTTTTGCTCCTCATGTTTTGCTGGAAGAACAACGTTAACAACTTACTCGCTTTTGTATACTTCTTAAGAAAACAAGTCAACACCATACACAATCTTTGGCAGTAAATGGGACTAAGGTTATTGGGTGCTCCCTAGTACAAGTAAGGGTGGCAGCACACCCTATGAGTGAATGTGGAGGGGTGACAGCAACACACCCCGCAAGTGACAAATGAGGGTGGTAGCAACACACCTGAACAATGATGACAATGAAGTAAGGGTGGGAGTGACACACCTTGAACAATAACGTGCAATGGAGTAAGGATGGTAGTGACACACCCTGCAACATGCGGCTAAAAGTAACAAGTGCTAAGATGAACCTTCAAGTGTGGCGCAAGCCACACCTGGGATGGTAACGGTGGGGTAAGGGGCCCCACCCAACCTGCTACGTGCGATGCAAAGTGGCAGGTGTGCACCCATACCATTAGTCCAGCTTTATTGAATTAAAAAAAAAAACGGGTAGTGCGAGGCGGGAAAAGCTACATATAAATTATACTGAAATTAAAGCTTAAAAACACAGTGCACCGTGTGCGTGAAGTCAAAACAACTGAGCTCACAACATGACTAGGCTGATAAAAGCATATATAATATCGATTACAAATTAGAACGAGGCCAACTTGTATTTACAAAGACTACATTCATACAGGTATGTAGTCCACGCTGCATTGAAATAAAAGAGTCTATCGCGGTAACTGTAACGCAAAGTTCAGCCTGTTTGATGAGTGCCACATGATTTGATAGTCGCTTGTTGGCAGGAGCATGAATGATAACACAATGCGCTTAAGTAGTTAACTCTATTTTACAAGTAAAATGTACATTTTGTTGATTTTGTCTTGTTAATTCTTTTAATGTTTTTTGATTGTTTTGTTGCTGTTATATACAGGTAAGGTGGGTTGTCGACCCCTCATTTCCTGTTTGCTAGAATTTCACTTGTTTCAGTTATTTCTACCGTTTTTTATTGAAATGCCTTGAATCTGATAAGTAGCTGATCAAAAGCTCTAACTGGGTGAATTACCCTGTCTTGCTAAAGTTCCTTTTTGCAAGAAAGGTATGTGGCAGGTTAGAAAGGCTAATCCCCTTATTTGTCGTGTGATATCGCTTCAACTTTTACCATACATGCTTGAATTGTACATAGAAGGACCTTTGCAAGGTAAGGAAAGGCAATATGAATCCCTGGGTATTTTAATCAAGCGATTTAACTTCACTTTCGAAACCTGCCTATTTTTTATTTTTGTTTCTCCTCTAACTTACAAGAGGAAGGTCTTCTCGTGATGGTTTTGAAACCACCACTGCAGAGGCGCATCCAGGGGGAGGGTTGAGGGGTTGCACCCCCCCCTTTTGTGAAGGTTGCGAACTTTTTCTGGCTCCTCGTGGCTGTCCCTTTTTCTTCAAAAAATAACCAATTGATTGTTAATAATAGTAATATCACATTTCCATTGCGCATTTTCTATGCAATATTCAAATGCGCATTACAATACTGGCCAGGGGACTTTCCCAGACTGTTAATTTAGATGGAAACCATCCATTTTGCGACTGCTATTTGTCTTATTTAGCTATTCCTCTTCTCGACTCCTTAATCACCGAAATGCAAGATCGATTTCCTTACGAAGATCACCACCCCCGCCATCTGCGTTGACTAGTACCATCGAGTAGTACCAATTAAGACACTGCAGCTACATGTACTTGATTACCTAGTAGACATGTTGTATTG
>JAEMWC010000319.1:512500-667500 GCA_016490735.1 Pachyseris speciosa
TTCCAAACGACTAAACAACCTGGCACTTTTAAATGCGCGCGCTCGCGATGCAAAACTTGTCCTTTCATTCAAAACACTGACAAAATATCGGGCCCTAAGCGATCTGTTAAGATGACTGATCGTTTCACGTGTACCTCCGCAAATGTTATCTATTGCATAACCTGCACATTATGCAAAAAGTTATACATCGGCGAAACAGGAAGACGACTAGGTGACCGATTCCGAGAACATCTTCGTGATGTTGAGAAAGATGACAAAGACGCATCCAAACCTGTCGCTCGGCATTTTAATCTCCCTAACCATTCCAAACAACACATGCCAAACTCTGGCCTTTCCCTACATCAAGGTACCACGGAAAGCCGTAAAAATCTCGAGCAAAAACTGATCTTTCAAATTGGCACTCTTAATCCCCACGGTATCAACGAGCGCTTTTCATTCAATTAATTTATTCCTGTTTTTCACGTTACCATGTTACCACCAATAGCGTAGCTCCATTTTCTGTATATAAACCATACACAACCCACAATTCCTCGATTCGCTCCGACGAAGGGCTAACGCTTGAAACGTCAGCTAATCGAATCCCTGTACGGTGGTCAATTTACATTATCAACTCCGTTGATAAACCAAATTTTCGTGTTTCACTCCCCCACCGACGCAGCACCACAGTTTCTTTAGAAGCTAATCCCCTTTATTCAGATTGTTATTTATATCCAGTCGAGACAAAAATACAAGTTTCATTCCTGAACAAAATTAACAACGATTAAACCAAATGCTAAGCATGCGCTAGCTTCAATTTATTTAAGTTCCCTGTGTTGCCGAGCTTTCTACCACTTGAAAACACGCATCGATCCACTATAGTAAAGACACGCATCTACAAAAATAGCAAACGGTTTGTCCAAAGAAAGAACTTCTTTCACCAAGTTTGAGCTACTAGTCTGGTGGCTTTGCGGAATGATCGTGACAGACTGGACAAAAGTGCCAAAATTTGTACACATGTATTTTAGCACTAGTTATTCAATTCTAGGATGGGTGCCCAATCTAATCACCTATCGTTCTCATTTTATTAAGCAATTAAATATCTCACGTAATAGCTATGATGGGATACCTGTGGTGTAAATAAAAAAAGATAGAATTTTACTATTAATGTCAAGAAAATAGCAAATAACCCTTTAATCTACAGAATTTCAAATATGCAAAAGGAACAATAGTTATTGCGTTCGAGAAAGGAGAACGCACACCTAATTTCGTGTTGGTTGCCTTGTGTTCCTTCAGTTTGGTGTTTCTGTGCACGATAATACTGTAAGGACTCCAACATTATTTTTCGGGGGGCGAATAGTCGGCAGGGGTCGAGAATTTATCGGGGGAAGTCGGAACGGTCGGGTAGGCATGTTTTTTGAGTTCCTTACACTACGGCGACCAGTAGCCGTCTTCATCCCAAGAAAGACTTGTTTTGAATTTTGCGCGCTTTTCTTTGCAGTTAAGTTTTTTTAGCTACCAAATACACCGTACTTTCGAGTTTTCTCACAACTGTAACTGCGCCAGGTAAACATGGAATATGCAAATATGCTTTTCAGCATACAGCTGGCTTTGAACGATGTGAAAAGTACGGTGCTCCAAAGCTACTTGTTTGTTTTGCTTAAAACAGGCGCCGTTAACATAAAAAAGGTAAACAATGTTTTACTCCACGCAGGCAAAAAAACTGAAACGTTGCTTTGAAATATCGAAGTCCGCCGAATGGTGAGGTGCGAAACATGATCTAATGAAACTTGATCACTCTGTTTGCCTAGCACGTGACATAAATCTGCAACTGGTAAAATATTTTCTATCGCTTTCCGCGAACGTTACGTTGGTTAAGGCCCTGTTTACAAGCAGGGAGAGTAACCCTAGTGCTGGGGTTATCCTAGCAGGAGAGTCAAATGAAGATAGCCCGGGTTTGCAAGCAAAAAATCACACAGGTGGGGTTACCCTGGCACCCAGGACAACTGAATCGCAAACAAAATTGTCAACAAGAGAAGAGTTCTGCTAAGTGCTTCAATTCTCCTTTCGTGCTGCCTGTTATTGCTCCTTTCGAGTGTCATTATTTCTAGACAACGACAACAAGTTACAATACAATACCTCACTCGTGGGAATGACTTGAATGCAACATGTGAAATGGGAGAGTGACTCGACGAAGAAGTCTTCTTTGTCGAATCACTCTCCCATTACGAAGAAAACTTAGCCGTACAGATCATTGGTGGAAGAAGTTATTCGAGGAAGGACGCTTACCTACCTTGCACTGACTTGAAATGTTTTCTGTTTAGTTGCCTTGTAAACACGTTGATAAAAAAACAAAGAAATATGGGAGCGCTAGGGTAACCTCCTGCTAGGGTTACCCTAGTACTAGGGTTACCCTACCTGCTTGTAGACAGGGCCTAAATTAAGACCGCTGTCAAAGTAATCTTCAAGAATACAGCTGCAATATGGCTCAGAAATTGAAAACGTATGGATAGTGAGTTTTTACCCTTAACTGCGCTAAAATTGCGCCGTTTATTTCATTTGCAACGGTTTCTCTCACTCACCATTTTGCTGAAAAACTTCTTACCGGGTCTGGTCACTGTGCCCCTCACGGCAATGACAGACCTTCTGAACTGACTGATTGATTTTGAATTTGATTGATTGATTGATTGTATCCTATCAGTATGAAATAATTTATACTTTGATTGATTTTATACTATCAGTCCATGCCGTTTTAACACAAACTTTAAGTGAGCTCACTAAATTATATTTTTTCAGAGCAAATTACTGTTAGCATTTAGTACTGAAAATATACCCCCCCCCCATCCCCGCATCTGTAACCGTTTTCTTTTCAGTTGTTATATGATTCCGTCTCGTGTTTTTGTCCTTTCTTCCCCGCTGCACGCCGGATTCTGTATACCCAATTTTTACACCGTTTAAAATATCAGTTTTTGGAATATTCGTCCGATTACTTGTAAATTAACTGCTATGAGAAATTTCTAACGTACCAAGTTTCTGGCAGTTGAAATGGGACAGCTACTAATTTATGATCTGTGTATGGAACTACAGAAAAATTCTACGACTTACCTTAAATATTACATGAAATTTTTGCGACATGTATATTTCGCGATTTCATTAGTCGCTTATTTCGCGACACTTAAATTTCGAAATTTTGCGGAAATTTTCCGATTTTGAATCACTTTAACTTCGCGTTTTTGAGTAAGACTTAATTTATAACTTGTCTTTTAATCAAATAAAACTACTTCATTTTATTAACAACCGTAAAAGCCACTGAGACGTTCAAGCAGCCAGTGGAACAGCAGGACAAGAAGCCAGCATATGGATAGTTTGAGGACTGTTCAAAAGAAATGCTGCCTGCAGCAGAGAAAGAAAATAATACTGATGAGGAGGATCAAGACGTTGCCTCAGAATAGTGAAAAATATGATTTTCTGAAGGTTTCATTGCTAATAAACTCGTTCTTTCTTAATTATTGACATAGTGTGAGTCACCTCAGTTATTTTCGAGTCATGTTATGTTCGCAATTCTTATTGTTCGCGTCACTTTAATTTTGCGAATCTTTTAAAATCGCAAAATTCGCGAAATTAACGTGTCAGTCACGAAAACTTTATGTAATAAAGTACCTGTCCCATGTCTAGCTACTCACAATAACATATATTTGTTATTATGATGAAATACAGATCATACCATTTGATTCAGTGCACAATTGATAAGCTTGGTTGGCCTGGGCTGCAAACAAACCCTCAAAAGTGTAGCTTGGTAAGCCCCCGCATTTAATGTAATATGCACTTTTAATGAGCATAATTTGGATGACCTTCGAAATCAAATCTTCACAGAAATCCTAATGTTCATTATATAATAATTTATTTTTATTGCCTAACAAACTTTCTAAAGGACTTATATAAAAAAAAAATAACATTGCTTGGTAACCAGGCAATTTTGAAACCTTTTATGAAAGGAAAATAAGCAATTATCATACAGGGAAATCCTTGCATTAATTTTGAGCCATTTTACACTTCAAAACTGTCAAAAATACTATTTTGGGACAAAAAGCCTGGTTACCAAGCACAGCAGTGTGAGAATGAAAAGTATTTCCCAGTTTATACGTTAACGAGAAATTTCTATCTTGGGCACCCATCCCAGATTTAATGCTCATATCCCAAGGAAACTACATGCAAAGTTTGGTACTTTTGTCCGCTATGTCACGATCCGTCTCAAATTTTGCGTTAAGCCACTAGACTATACTTGTTCCTCCCATTAATGCGGATGAGTTGTTACGTGAACTTTCCTGGTGAGCTGGAAGATGCCGCGGTAAAGTGAACACGCCCTTGAAGCGTTAAATCGTTTTGTTTTTCAACCACACGATCCGCGCGCCATACAAGTGGATCCAAAATTAAAGAACTTCCTGCGAAAACACTTCTTCTCTTCCATTTTATAAGTTGAAAATTCACCTTCCGAAGTATCTTTTAAGTAGTTCTTGATTTTTATGCCTTTTACGCAAAAGACAGAAGTTGAACTTCGAAGCAGATGAAGTTATTTTGCTCATGATGAAAAAAAACAACTGAATGTCAAATCCCGAGCCGCAGAAAGCGCGCGGAAAATTAAGCCTCGTTTTTTATATGGGTGTCCCACACCTGGCTTGAGCCTGCGATACAAGCGAAAACAGTACCTGGTCAGCGGTCAACTTAAAAAAACAGATGACCTCAATGAGGTCTCAACTTGAGCCCGCGACATGGTCACATAATACTGGTCAGCGGATACCTTGTTTTTGAGAGGTGTCAATTGGCCATAACATGGATGCCTAATATCAAAGATATGTGCTGTAAACTAGCCTGTCAGTTGGAGTATGGCCGACATTTCAGATCGCATACATGGAAGGACGGACGTACGGGCGTACGTACGGACGACGTACGTATGGTGACCAAAACCGAATTTTCTCGAATAGATGGGTTACCATATTTTCTTAACTATGGTGCTTCGCTTGGCGGCCCTTCGGGCCGCCGTCGCTCCGCTAAAACCGGACACGTAGCAAAACAAATCACTATGCCGGGTATGCACGGGCCAAGGACCTGATGTTCGAAAATATAACGTAAAGAACCAACACACATTATTATTAGTGGAACGATGTTTAGCGTTTCTTTAAATAGGTGCAAGTATAGGAGGAGAAGCTACCACGGACTAGTCCCTCAGCAATCGGATTAGATCCTAAACCCTACAAATCCAGATCAACAATGGTAAGTCCCGAGTCTACGGTAGCTCTCTGCTTCATTATTGCTTCCCACAGAGTTTCCACCGGATCTCTCTCGCGCGCTGTTCACATTAAAGACCAGATGTGGTCTCCCAGCTCATGTTGTGTGACCCCTACTAAACTGTAGCTCTCTGCTGTCTTTGAGTGTTCCTCTCCAAGAAATGTGCGCCTGACCTCTCGTGAGCGCTGTGAAGATTGAAGGGCAGATGTGAAGTCTCCCAGTTTGTGTTGTGTGGCCCCTACTGAAATGTAGCTTTGTGTTGTATTTAGGTGTTCCTCTCCAAACAGTATGCATCTGATTTCTAGGGCGTGTTGTAAAGCTTGAAGAGCAGATGTGAAGTCTCCCAGCTCGAGTTGTGTGACCCCTACTGAAGTGTAGCTTTCTCCTGTATTTAGGTGTTCCTCTCCAAAAACTGTGCGCCAGATCTCTAACGCGCGTTTTCCAAATTGCAGAGCAGATGTGAAGTCTCTCAGCCGAAGTTGTGCGGCCCCTACTAAATTTCAGCTTTCTGCTGTCTTAAAGTGTACCTCTCCAAGCAGTGTGCGTGCAATATCTAGGACGCGCTGGAAAGAGTAAAGGGCAAAAGTAAAGTCTCCCAGCTCTTGTTGTGTGGCCCTACTGAATTGTACCTTTCTGCTGTATTTAGGTGTTCCTCCGCTAACAGTATGCGCCGGATCTCTAACGCGCGCTTTGCAAATTGTAGAGCAGATGTGAAGTCTCTCAGCCGAAGTTGAAGGGCCCCTACTAAACTGTAGCTTTCTGCTGTCTTTAAGTGTTCTTCTCCAAGCAGTGTGCGTCTGATTTCTAGGGCGAGTTGTAAAGATTGAAGAGCATATGTGAAGTCTCCCAGCTCGTGTTGTGTGAACCCTTCTGAATTGTAGCTTTCTGCTGTATTTAAGTGTTCTTGTCCTAGCAGTGTGCGTCTGATGTCTAGGGCGCGTTGTTTTGACTAAAGAGCAGATGTCAAGTCTCTCAGCCAAAGTTTTGTGGCCCATACTGAATTGTAGCTTTCTGCTGTATTTAGGTGTTCCTCTCCAAGCAGTGTGCGTCTGATCTCTAGGGCGCGTTGTTTTGATTGAAGAGCAGATGTGAAGTCTTCCAGCTCGTGTTGTGTGGCCCCTACTGAATTGTAGCTTTCTGCGGTCTTTAAGTGTTCTTCTCCAAGCAGTGTGTGTCTGATCTCTAGGGGGCGTTGTAAAGATTGAAAAGCAGATGTGAAGTCTCTCAGCTCGTTTTGTGTGAACCCTACTAAATTGTAACTTTCTACTGTATTTAAGTGTTCTTCTCCTAGCAGTGTGCGTCTGATGTCTAGGGCGCGTTGTTTTTATCGAAGAGCAGATGTGAAGTCTCTCAGCCAAAGTTGTGTGGCCCCTACTGAATTGTAGCTTTCTGTTGTATTTAGGTGTTCCTCTACAAGCAGTGTGCAACTGATCTTCAGGGCGCGTTGTTTTGATTGACGAGCAGATGTAAAGTCTTCCAGCTCCTGTTGTGTGGCCCCTACTGAATTGTAGATTTCTGCTGTCTTTAAGTGTTGTTTTGATTGAAGAGCAGATGTGAATTCTCCTAGCTTGTGTTGTGTGACCCCTACTGAATTGTAGCTTTCTGCTGTATTTAGGTGTTCCTCTCCAAGTCGTGTGCGTCTGATCTCTAGGGCGCGTTGTAATGATTGAAGAGCAGATGTGAAGTCTCCCAGCTCGTGTTGTGTGACCCCTACTGAATTGTAGCTTTCTGCTGTCTTTAAGTGTTCTTTTCCAAGCAGTGTGCGTCTGATCTCTAGGGCGCGTTGTTTTGATTGAAGAGTAGATGTAAAATCTCCCAGCTTGTGTTGTGCGACCCCTACTGAAGTGTAGCTTTCTTCTTTATTTAAGTGTTCCTCTCCAAGTAGTGTGCGTCTAATTCCTAGGGCGCGTTGTAAAGATTGAAGAGCAGATGTGAAGTCTCCCAGCTCGTGTTGTGTGACCCCTACTGAATTGTACCTTTCTGCTGTATTTAGGTGTTCCTCCCCTGACAGTATGCACCGGATCTCTAAGGCGCGCTTTGCACATTGTAGAGCAGATGAGAAGTCACTCAGCCGAAGTTGTACAGCCCCTACAAAACTGTAGCTTTCTGCTGTCTTTAAGTACTCTTCTCCAAGCAGTGTGCGTCTGATTTCTAGGGTGCGTTTAAACATTGAAAAGCAGATGTGAATTCTCCTTGCTCGTTTTGTGTGAACCCTACTGAATTGTAGCTTACTGCTGTTTTTAAGTATTCTTCTCCAAGGAGTGTGAGTCTGATGTCTAGGAGGCGTTGTTTTCATTGAAGAGCAGATGTGAAGTCTCTCAGCCAAAGTTGTGTGGCCACTACTGATTTGTAGCTTTCTGCCGTATTTAGGTGTTCGTCTCCAAGCAGTGTGCGTCTGATCTCTAGGGCGCGTTGTTTCGATTGAAGAGCAGATGTGAAGTCTTCCAGCTCGTGTTGTGTGGCCTCTACTGAATTGTAGCTTTCTGCGGTCTTTAAGTGTTCTTCTCCAAGAAGTGTGCGTCTGATCTCTAGGGCGCGTTGTAAAGATTGAAGAGCAGATGTGAAGTCTCCCAGCTCGTGTTGTGTGACCCCTACGTAATTGTAGCTTTCTGCTGTCTTTAAGTCTTCTTCTCCTAGCAGTGTGCGTCTGATCTCTAGGGCGCATTGTTTTGATTGAAGAGCAGATGTAAAGTCTCCAAGCTCGTGTTGTGTAATCCCTACTGAAGTGTAGCTTTCTGCTGTATTTAAGTGTTCCTCTCCAAGTCGTGTGCGTCTGATCTCTAGAGTGCGTTTTAAAGATTGAAGAGCAGATGTGAAGTCTCCAAGCTCGTGTTGTGTGACCCCTACTGAATTTTTGCTTTCTGCTGTCTCTAAGTGATCTTTTCCAAGCAGTGTGCGTCTGATCTCCAAGGCGCATTGTTTTGATTGAAGAGCAGATGTGAAGCCTCCCAGCTCGTGGTTTGTGACCCCTACTGAATTGTAGCTTTCTGCTGTCTTTAAGTGTTCTTCTCCAAGCAGTGTGCGTCTGATCTCTAGGGCGCGTTGTTTTGATTGAAGAGCAGATGTAAAGTCTCCCAGCTTGTGTTGTGTGACCCCTACTGAAGTGTAGCTTTCTGCTATATTTTGGTGTTCCTCTCCAAGCAGTGTGCGTCTGATCTCTAGGGCGCGTTGTAAAGATTCAAGAGCAGATGTGAAGTCTCCCAGCTCGTGTTGTGTGACCCCTACTGAATTGTAGCTTTCTGCTGTATTTAAGTGTTCCTCTCCAAGTAGTTTGCGTCTGATGTTTAGGGCGCGTTGTTTTGATTGAAGAGCAGATGTGAAGTCTCCCAGCTCGTGTTTCGCGACCCCTACTAAACTGTAGCTTTCTGCAGTACTTAGGTGTTCCTCCCTAAAATTATGCGCCGGATCTCTAACGCGCGTGTTGAAAATTGTAGAGCAGATGAGAAGTCTCTCAGCCGAAGTTGTAGGGTTCCTACTAAACTGTAGCTTTCTGCTGTCTTTAAGTGTTTTTCTCCAAGCAGCGTGCGTCTGATTTCAAGGGCGCGTTGTAAAGATTGAAGGGCAGATGTGAAGTCTCCCAGGTCGTTTTGTGTGAACTCTACTGAATTGTAGCTTTCTACTGTATTTAAGTGTTCTTCTCCAAGCAGTGTGCGTTTGATATCTAGGGCGCGTTGTTTTGATTGAAGAGCAGATGTGAAGTCCCCCAGCTCGTGGTTTGTGACCCTACTGAATTGTAACTTTCTGCTGTCTTTAAGTGTTCCTCTCCAAGCAGTGTGCGTCTGATCTCTAGGGCGCGTTGTTTTGATTGACGAGCAGATGTGAAGTCTCCCAGCTCGTGTTGTGTGGCCCCTACTGAATAATAGCTTTCTGCTGTATTTAGGTTTTCCTCTCCAAGCAATGTGCGTCTGATCTCTAGGGCGCGTTGTAAAGTTTGAAGAGCAGATGTGAAGTCTTCCAGCTTGTGTTGTGTGGCCCCTACTGAATTGTAGCTTTCTGCTGTTTTTAGGTGTTCCTCTCCAAGCAGTGTGCGTCTGATCTCTAGGGCGCGTTTTAAAGATTCAAGAGCAGATGTGAAGTCTCCAAGCTCGTCTTGTGTGACCCCTACTGAAGTGTAGCTTTCTGCTGTAGTTAGGTTTTCCTCTCCAAGCACCGTACGTCTGATCTGTAGGGCGCGTTTTAAAGATTGAAGAGCAGATGTGAAGTCTCCCAGCTCGTGTTGTGTGACCCCTACTGAAGTGTAGCTTTCTGCTGTATTTAGGTGTTCCTCTCCAAGCAGTTCGCGTATGATCTCTAGGGCGCGTTGTAAAGATTGAAGAGCAGTTGTGAAGTCTCCCAGCTCGTGTTGTGTGACCCCTACACAAGTATAGCTTTCTGCCGTATTTAGGTGGTCCTCTCCAAAAAGTTTCCGTCTGATCTCTAACGCGCGCTTGTGAAATTGTAGAGCAGATTTGAAGTCTTCCAGCTCGTGTTGGGTGGCCGCTACTAAATTGTAGCTTTCTGCTGTATTTAAGTGTTCTTCTCCAAGCAGTGTGCGTCTGATCTCTAGGGCGCGTTGTCTTGATTGAAGAGCGGATGTGAAGTCTCCCAGCTTGTGTTGTGTGACCCCTACTGAATTGTAGCTTTCTGCTGTATTTAGGTGTTCCTCTCCAAGCAGTGTTCGTCTGATCTCTAGGGCGCGTTGTTTTGATTGAAGAGCGGATGTGAAGTCTCCCAGCTTGTGTTGTGTGACCCCTACTGAATTGTAGCTTTCTGCTCTATTTAGGTGTTCCTCTCCAAGCAGTGTTCGTCTGATCTCTAGGGCGCGTTGTAAAGATTGAAGAGCAGATGTGAAGGCTCCCAGCTCGCGTTGTGTAACCCCTACTGAATCGTAGCTTTCTGCTGTCGTTGAGTGTTTCTCTCCAAGGAATGTACGCCGGATCTCTAGCGGTTGCTGTTTTGATTGAAGAGAAGAAGGGAAATGGTCGAGCTCATGTTGTGTGTTTCCCACTAAATAGTAGCAATCTGCTGTACAGGTGTAGTCGTCTCCAAATCGCTTCCTGGAATTGTTGATTGCTGCGTGAGAAGTTCTTACCTTTTCTTCGCTTAGCTTTGATTCATTGCTAAAATGTTGTAGCATGGTGACAACATTTCGATGAAAACTGAAAAGACCTGGTCCACTGGTGGGGAGTGATTTCTCAACTTTTCTCAGCATTTTGAGCAGAATATTTCGTCGGAACATTTTCGTCTCCAAATTACAAGCGAGTTTTGTTGCTGTCTGTACATGATAAATAACTTGTAATTTAGCAGGGTGATTGCATAATGTGGTTTGCACGTCAGTTTCAAGTTTTGGTCTTTCATTTGGAGGAATTATTATTAGCTGCGCGTCTCCCACCTCGTTGGCTACTTGGAGTGCATTCCTGTAAAAGTGATCGGATGCGTTGGAGGGGGGTTTATCAGAAATTTGAAATTGACGGCAAGTATTTGGAAAGCAATAATCTTGAGAACTTTCTCTTCTGGGTTGTTTTTCATTAAAGAAATGGCCTCCTGTAGATGCTGGACTCCATTCTCTGTTTCTCCGCTGACAAGCTGATAGATGCCTTTATAGCAACAATATTTTCCCTTCTCATGAGAAGGAACAAAGGGAGATGCTGTTATAAGTTTGCTGACCTCATACAGCAGCTGTGGTGAAATTCCTTCTCTTCCCCAAGTTAGCTCGCCGAAAGCTTTTGAAACAAGTAAGCGCCTGTAGTGCACATCTTTACCGTGAAGTCTGGCCGCCTTTAAAGCAGAATCGTATATCCAATCAAACCACTGTCCGTCACTCTCACACCAAAAAGTCGAGTCTAGAAACAGCTCTGCTTTCGCTAAAATTGAGAATACACGGTCAGCTCTTGTACCATCTGAACAGCTTGCAGTTAGACTCTGGATGAAATTTGTTTTATCGTCCATGAACGTAACATAGGCTGACATGGAATGCCCCGTGAGAAACTATTCATTTAGCTCTTCAAAACGGGAAACGTAAAGTTCGTGGAAGCGAGCTGTCGATCTGAGAACCACTTCTTTCATTTCTTCTGCCTTCCCTTTTCTCTCGCAAACGATTGAATAAGTTTGTGCATTGTGAATGTCCCGGGATTTAAGCTTGAGCCGAGCAAAGATTTCCTTCGAAGCCTTTGCAGTAACTTTTTGGTCTCAAAGTGTGGTTTCTCCAAAACAGCCGAGCACACCTCGACATCAAAATTCGCTGGAAGGATACATATGGACACGAGTGCTTCTTTATCGGAAGGGGAAAGCCTCTGGAAAGAAGAGTCAAAAAGGAGGGCAATCGCAGGTTATCTGGATAATCTGTTTCGTCCAGCATCTTTACGATAGAGGACCCATCCAAAGTCTCCAGAAATTCACTGGGCTGAGCATCATCGTCTTCAGAAATTGAAGAACACAGCAACTGGATAGCTAAAGGGACATTTCCACAGATTGTTGTGATTCGCTTTACGTCAAGTTTGCTTGCATTTGGTAGCAATTCGTGAACAAGACATTGGGAAGAAGCTTCATCCAGTGGTTCTATTCTTATTTCGTGGTGAGCTTGAAAATTCAGTTTGATGATTTTCAAAGATTCCCTTGTGGTCAAGATAAATTTTACCTTTTCATTTCCCGCGAGCAGTTTTTTTAACAGTTCTATGACATCATCTTTTACATTCGACTCGCCACTTTCCAATACGTCATCGGCATTATCAAAAATGAAGACATACTCTTTTGAAATACACGGAACAGTTGGCAAAGCTCGTTTTCAAATGACACCTCCTGAGCGGAGGGTTGACGATTTGCGACCGGCTTTTGACCAAGCTAAGAAGCTCTAATGTCAGATCTGCTTTTGACTTAAATCCTCGCAGTGAGACCCAACATACGGCAAATCCTTTAGATTGAAGATCGTGCCCCACAGCAATTGCAACCGACGTCTTGCCGAATCCCGGTGAACCGGAGATGGACAACATCCGGGTAGATGCAGAGGTCACATGATGGACGATTTCCTGACACTCTCGCTGACGGCCAGTGAAACTAGGAACCTTGGAAGGGAGGCCTCTTGTACCTTTCAAAAAGCGAAGATTAATTAGCATCTCATCTTATTATTATTATTATTATTATTATTATTATTATTATTATTATTATTATTATTATTAGTTTTGTACTATCGCTATATAAATAATGGGGTAATTTAGTCGAGGAACTATTAGCTAGACACGGAGAAAACAGCTCAAGTGAATTAAGGCCTGAGCTCCTGCGGATTTTAGAGGGGGTGGTCTAAAGTAAATGGATTAGAAGGTATCGCTTCGATAACAATTTAGGCCAAACTGGAACCGTAAATTGTACGAAATGTATCAATGAGAAAGTAAATTTTTCATCATGTGACCAACCACGCCCAGTTTTGTAAGAAATCCGTTGACTCAAAATTCCCACAAGTAAACAATAGTTTTCTTGACAAAATTTGCGTCCTTAATATGGCTATTAGTATGGTGCAGGTGGAATGAAAGAATACCATTTAACTGTCTTCTTCTGAAGAGATTCCAAGTAGGAGTAGGACTGGCACTAGTAAAGAACAGGAAATAACACGTGGAGAGTGCAACGCTTCGAACCATTCCGACCGCACTTTTTTTGTTCGTTTCTATGTTGAATGTTTCTGTGAAGACAAATATAACCTGGAAAGTAGCTAGTGGTGGGAATCTTTATTTACGATTTTCAGAATTAAGGGCGTGGTCAGTCACGTGACCAGGTACTTTCAGTTTCTTTTTTCTAGATTCTATACTTAATACATTATAACCATCATTTGTTCCTTCTTTGCGCCTCAAAGAACGATTTTGAGAAAAACCCCTAAAATAATCAAACCATTTTAGACCCAGGCCTTAATTCACTTAAGAGGGTAGCTGTACGACCGATAGTCTCGAGACAGAGATTCCCTACTGTTTCGATTGTGTACCACTACATTTAAATACTTCTAAAAAAAAATCACTGAAACTGGTATTTAGAGCCGGCAGCTCACTATGTCCGTTGACCTGGGGGTTTTAAATTTACAAGAGAAGTATAAATACAGATAAAAATACCATGCAAGCAACCTGTTGCATTATAAAAATACATACACGAAAGGTTTTGTGTGGACGGACACTCCAAGTTGTTTGTGCAAGGTAGAAAGTCGTTTTTAACTTGTCTAAGGCTATAACCGCTTTCTTAAAGACGGTGTGGTGCATTGACTCATGTGGACGTAAACATTTTGAGAAGCTAGAGACTGATTGCAAAGGAAGACTTGGATTTTACTCTTATTATGTCTATTATGCAAACTAAGCGCTATAAAAATACATACACGAAAGGTTTTTTGTGGACGGACACTCTACTTCTTTTGTGCAAGGTAGGCAGTCGTCTTTAAGGTGTCTAAGGCTACTATATTGTGCTCCTCTCCATTCTATTTTGTTTACCTTGAATTTATTATAAAAAAACACAGATCCAAAAGGTCTTGATAAAAGCAGACGTAAGTTAATATTTTTAAAAAATAGACAACCACTTTGAGTTTAAAACAAGACATGTTTCGATCGTTCAACGATCATCATCAGTTGTGAGATAGTTTAGTAAACTATCTCACAACTGATGATGATCGTTGAACGATCGAAACATGTCTTGTTTTAAATAAAATAATAATTAAATGAAAATGAAATGAAATAACCGTTCTCTTTAAAGACAGTGTGGTGCACGAAATACCAAGACATCTGCATCGATTCATGTGAACGTAAAGCAGAAGAGAAGCTAGGGACTGAATGCAAAGGACGACTTGGATTTTACTCTTTTTATGCAAAGTAAGCAGTCGGTTTTAAGTTGTCTACAGCGATAATCGCTCTTTTTGTGTGTGTGCACTTTAGTTCGGCTCCAAGCTAAGTATTAACCTTAGATTTTAAGCTGAGTGTCAGTCTTGAGTTTTCGGTGTTGTCCTCTAGCGTGAGGATTTTCTGGTTAAATTCTTGGATGTCTGAGCTCATACCTTCGAGAATATCCGTTTGGCCCTCCACTTTGCGTCTGATCTCGTTGAGGGTCTTGACGTTTTCTTCTTGAGACTTAATTAAGTCATCGATCTTTTGTTCCAAACTGGTGATGTTATCTTTGTTGGCTGTATCCTCCTTTAAGGCAGCTAAAAGTGACCTAAGTTCACTTATGTCCTCAAGAAACTCGATGTAACTTCGTGCTTTCTCTCTCATCCCTTGCTCCAAATCACGTACTTTGGCTGTAGGAAAGTCCGATTCGGTCAAACCTCCAACTGCATCAATCACATCTGTCTTGAGTCCAAGAGCTTTGAAGGCATCTTTAGCATACTGTATGTACTGATCAAACGTTTTCTTCTCCAGCTCTGAACTACTCGAGTGACAAATGGAGTTTCTCAGAAGGCGAAGCTGATCAATCGCTAGTGCTGACGTTTCCGCGTTGTTGCCACCTGGGCTCACAACAGTACTATGGAAACGTCCATGCGATACATGACGGGGCTTAACGTACAGATCGCTGAGTGTTGAATGTGTGTGTGGGCTGCAATAGGTTTGCGCATAGATGGTGGCCTGGAACAAGGCGGTGCAATCCCACTCGACATACGACTTGTGCGTAGGAACTTTGGTCTTACCGCCCTCCAAAGAGACGAAAATATTTCTTACAGTGGGGGAATCATCCCATAGCTGGAAACCAGGGCGACCACTGATGATGTTGTCCCACATGGTTTTGAAGGTCTGCCGTAAGGCTTTGGGGAATTCATTCAAAACAAGGCTGGAGAATTTGAAGTAATTTAACTCCTCGTCTCGATAATGCCTCAAGGACATTTTTTGTTGCTCACAGAACCAGGGAGTTCCCTTGAAATATCTGCGACAAAACAGTTGGTGTAAGTTGTGGAAGATCAATTTGTTTGTACATGTAAATGGAATGAAAAAACAAACGAAAGGGTTTGCGCAGTGGTGAGAGCGCTCGCTTTCGCGCCAATGCGTCCCGGGTTCGATCCCTGGACTTGGCGTCCTACGTGGGCTGAGTTTGTTGGTTCTCTACTCTGCTTCGAGAGATTTTTCTTAGGGTACTCCTGTTTTCCCCTCTGCCGCCAAAACCAACATTTGATTTGATTTGATTTGATATCTACTTGGTTAAGAGTTGATTTGATTTAGTCTCCCCTATTGATTTCTACTTGATTAACAGTTGATTTGATTTAGTTTCCCCTATTAGTTCCCTATTAGTAGAGCAAGTCAGTGCTAAGTATAGTTTTAAGGTGGCAAATCAGAGCTGGAACATTACGTTTTTTCAATGGCTGAACTCTTTTGCACAGACGTCTAATATTAAAAACTAATAAAAGGAACTAATGCAATTTAAAAGTTAACTCGTAAGAGCTCCTTCATTGCTAATATTTTAAAGCCTAACTGTTGCCAGGATGGCTAATGCTATTCAGCTAATGCAATTAACGAGTAGGTTCATAGGAGCCCGGCCTTTGATTGCTCCTTTAATTAAATTTTGTAATCATAACGGGGGGGGGGGGGTATGAAATGAGTATAAGTCTAATTAACACACAAAAAGCAAACCCTCAAGGAATCTGATGATGCCTTGTTGTGTTCGTCATGTTCTTGTCAAAAGACGCCAACATAACAAATGAAAATGGAAAATTGCATGCATACCAGATCAATCGCGACGGGAATGGGAGGGGTGGGGGGGAGTCGCATATGTAAGGGCGGGGATGCTCGTCGTATCACTTAGGGGTATGGGGGTTGCCCGCGAAGAAGTATAAAAATATATATTTCATATGTATAATTTTAATTCGTTTTACTTACTCTATTGATACAATAAGAGTTTTCTATAACATCATTCATTTGTCTGTGTTTTAATATGGTTTCTTAGGCCACGACCAGATTGGTCTCCTTTAGGTGTTTAGCTTAATATTTCCGATGAGCATCCCCGCCCCTTTCATATCAGAGTCTCCCCGGGATCAATCATTTTGTAGACATTCTCTACGAACGAAAGCAAGTGGCATGACACTCTTCACTAATTCTAAGAAACAAAGGCATCTTATTAATTTAATCATTCAAGCATTTAAAAGCCCTGAGGCCAGCAATTGAAACATGCAATTTAATCGTTCCTTGACGACAACCAAAATATTACAAAAATTATACCTATACACTGGGCAACGATTTGAGTTTTCAGAGTTTCGCCTTCGCAGAGCTGAAATCAATCGGATGTTCAGAAAGAAATCTCATCCTAGCCGCAGATTTACCATAAAACGTAAAGGAAGAAGACATCACATGAGCCAAACTACTAACAACGAGACCATTGTTCAGTCGCAGCTGCGTCGATATTCAACTTATGCTGCACATTATAACTGCAAGTGAACGGCTTGAATGATCTCCAAGCATCTTACAACTAGGGCTGATAGTGGTCAGGGGCACCCAACGACAAGTTTCGGTAGATATCTGTTCGGTGGAGTGTAGTTCGCCTAGGGCTTTCGGCGTCGATTAAAGAGTGCACTCGGATTTTCGTAAGTAAAACGTGGCCTAAAAGATTCGTAATGTGGAAATCATAACCCCTGAGGTTTTCGGAAAGATTGTCATTGCTGTTTTTGGCAGTAAAAAACGTCAGCTAGCATTTTCGGAAAGAAAAAATGGTTCCCTAGAAAGTTAACTTCAGCTAGTATTTTCTCAAAGAAAGATTTTGTTCCCTAAAATTTTCGGGCAGTTAACATTTCAGCTAGGGAATCCGAACAGATCAAAGTTTTCTAGCTAACCGAAACATCACTTTAAACAGACTTCAAACACCATAAGGTACTTAAAAATGCCTTTCTACAGCTTTTGGCTGCTTTGGCTCGTTGGGTGCCCCTGAATGGTTCGCGTCACAAAATAAGCAAATTCACTAAATCCACTGAGATGGAACGTAGACAAATATGAATTACTCGTAGAGACCTCCCTACTTGTAACGGCTTTAGAAGCATGTTATAACTTTCTGTGGTATTAAGGTGGAAACGTTGCGAATGCAGCGCACACGTAGTCGAACCAAACAATTCAGATGCAAAGAAGGACACTTTTGTGAACGCACTTAGACAACGTGCAGAATTCGAATTCGCAGAATACTGTTTGTACTGAAGGAATTATACCGATGATGTTGCCAGTGACCAAACCTGTTCACTTCAGCATTGGTGTTGTGTCATTAAAAGTACAAGTGACACCTGTTAAAATAGTCACATCGGCACGATCATTGTTGCAGCCGTATAAATCTCGAAACACACCATATTCCTCAAACCAATGATACTTTGCAGTCGGGTTAACATTTGCGGAAGTGCTTCGGCTTCGTATGCCCCTCCGCGGTTCTCAAAACAAGATACAGGTATTTTTACGTAGGTTTTTACATAGGACCCCTATCCTCGTTTGCAAACCTCTTTTTATACATGGTTCTTAATTCTTAGTGTAGTTTCGGTTTCCTTTACGAGAAATGCGGCAACTAAAGAGAATTCCAGTCGTTGGGTATCTAAAGAGTTCCCTCCTCCGTGGTTAGACCCGACTGGGGTTACTATAAGTAGGTGTTTCTTATTCACTAGAAAGCATTTTTGCTATAGATAGAACATAATCTGTACATCACACAGTACCTTGAAAGGCATGAAGTTGTCCAATGACTACGGGAACCACCGAAATGTCCTGTAGAGTGTCGATATGTGCATAATTACATCTTAGAAGCAATAAACACTTTAGATTGTGACGTAATAGTCCTCAAAAATGCACATATTATTATTTCGCTAGCATTGGCATTCCACAGGTTGCTTTATATTGTATATGTTTAGATATTCACTGGGGCATACATCTTTATTTGACACATTGGTCTTATGTTAATCTGAGCTTTCAAATGGTCCAGTTTTAGCAAGTTTTGTTTGATAACAACAATATGCTCTTTCCGTCTCGGTCCGTTGAACGGAAAAGTTGATGTAATTAACAGTAGCGTATAATTCTTCTTAGCCCCACTTCTAGGGTTAAAAATATTAAATCTTTGCTGGTCAGCTATCATGCAGCCCATAATACCTTGATAGAGACACTGTTGTTAAGTTAGGCAAAGTCGTGATCTAATTGGCTACTATTGAAATGGCTTGTAATTAAGAGAAAGAAAGTTTGTTTCCATCGGCTGCTAGTCGAGTCAACGTTAAAAGCTGGAAGAACTAAGAAAATTGAAGGGATCTGAGGACGGGGATGAATTTGAGGCTATCTCTCCGTCCGCTCCTCCTCTCCACCTCCCACAACGAACTAGAGGAATATTAAGTAGGGATCATGAATCACGCTTACAAGAGCGTCAGTGGCCTCCTGATCCAACAATTGTCGACAAAAAAGTTACTAGAGACTGTTTTTTTAAACATATTAACTGGCAAAGTTTACCCAAAGCGTTACAGTGCTCACCGAGAGGGCTCACTTCGAAAATGACAACTATTAACAAATAACATTAAATTAGGTTGGGTCAGAAGCGGCAAAAGAAAAACAAGTACAAAAAGCACCAACAGACACAAAAGGTGAAAAAGATGAAAAGAGGAGCCGACAGGCGGAACGCACACTGAACAAGAAATTAACAAACCGTTTAGCAGTCTCGAGCCCGACAAAGCCAATGGTTCCTATGGTGTAAGTAACAAAATAATTAGAATTTGCGTTAATTGGATATCAAAGGCGTTAACTTTGCAAAAATAGTAAATCTCTCTCTTCAATCTGGAGTTTTTCCCGATCACTGGAAACAAGCTAACGTTGTCGTTCCCGATTTACAAAAAGGAGGATCTGCAATTGAAATCAAACTGTCGTCCCGTTACTCTGTTAAACGCCTTCTCTAAAATAATTGAAAAGGTTGCGTTTAATAGATTATATAGTTTTTGTTGGAAGTAGGCTTTCTTAATCCGCTGCAGTCTGGCTTTTAAATTAACGAAGCTTTGGAATGTGGTAAAGAAGTTAGAATGGTATACCTTGATATAAGCAAAGCTTTTGACAGAGTTTGTCAAAAATGGTCTTTTGTATAAAGTGGGATTAATTGGTATCAGATACCCTCTCCTAAGTTGGTTCAAGAGTTACCTCTCTTGTCGTAAGCAGTGTGTTGTTATTGATGGGAAATCGTCAAGCTGGAGTAATATTAATGCTGGCGTACCTCAAGGGTCCGTGCTCGGCCCATTACATTTCTTAATTTATATCAATGATATAACCAAGTGTCTTGAATCTGAATGTCTTTTATATGCTGATGACACTTCACTTTTTGACATTGTTGACAACCCAATCACCTTCTCTAACCTTCTTACTTCTGCATATCGGAAGTCATTCCCCCTTAAACCTGCAGGCTCTGAATTCCGACGCCCTTCAAAACCTTGGTTTTCTCAAGGTCTTCTTGTGTCTTGTAAAAGGAAGAATGCTCTTTATAAACAATTCCAGTTAAATCCTACTACACTTAACAAGTCAAGATACAACAAATATCGTAATAAATACAATTTTCTCATTAAACTTGCTAGGAAAAAATATTTTCATGATAAACTGCTCTCTGTTAGCTCGGACTTGAGGAATACATGGACAGTTATTAAACAGGTTATTTCTAAAAAGAAACCTGACTTAAATTTTAGTCACATGAAAGATAACACTGGAACATACTCAGATCCAATTCGGATAGCTACAAAGTTTAATACTTTTTTTGCAAATATAGGTCCTTCTTTGGCGAATAACATCCCACTCTCTCGGTCTATCCACAGATATTTTTTGATTGGCCATTATACAAATTGTTTCTACACTACCCCAATCTCTCCAACAGAGGTTGCTAATATAGTTTACCCCTTATAAATAGCATGTGTGAGGGTTTCGATGGTCTTTGTATCTCCCCTATAAAAGAGACTATTGATTTAATACAGTGTGCCTTTGTCTCACATCTGTAATCTGTCATTCTCCCATGGAGTCTTCCCCACACAGCTCAAGATAGCAAAGATCCTCCCTATCTTCAAATGTAATGACCCTTCTTTGTTTTCTAACTATGGGCCTAGTTCTATCCTTCCCTGTCTTTCTAAGGTTTTTGAGAAACTCTTTTACGATAGACTGTTTGGATTTCTTGAAAAATCTAACAATCTTAACCACTATCAATATGGCTTCAGACCATGTCATTCTACCATTATGGCTATTCTTGAATTTGTTAACAATGTTTATGAAGGCTTTGAAAATACTGAATGCACTGTTGGAATTTTCTTAGACCTTAAGAAGGCATTTGATACGGTCAACCATCAGATTCTTATTGATAAATTAAGTTTTTATGGTATTCGTGGTTCTCCTTTAGCCTGGCTATATGTGTTATTAGCCAAGCGTGAGGTCAAGATGGCGGGATATTGGCAAGTTCTTTTTTTGCGTGTTTATGGACCGAGACGAAGTCGAGGTCCATAAACACGCAAAAAAAGAACAAGCTTGGTCAATAAAGGATTTATTATATGACTCAAAGGAAGCTATCAAGAGACAGTAAAACGCGGGACGAACGGGCTATCCCGAGAGGTCAAGATGGCTTCAACTTGACCTCGCGGGTAGCCAATCACAGCAGGAGAATTGATTCATCTTGACCGCTGCAAGAGCCAGTCATATAATAATACTAGTTATTTGACTGATAGGCAGCAATATGTTATGGTCAATGGTCATGTGTCTCCCAATAAAACAGTCAAGGGTGGGGTCCCTCAAGGTGCAGTCCTTGGCCCTCTTCTTTTCCTCATATATATTAATGATCTTTTCCACTCCTCGAAGTATCTGTTACGTCTCTTCTTGGTTTAATGCAAACAAGCTTACTGTCCACCCCGACAAGTCGAAATTCATCATCTTCCATCCACGCCGTAAGCAGATTGATCTCTCTGAAGTTAACATCTATATAAATAACACTCTTGTAACCCGGGTGGAGAAATGTACATTTCTCGGAATCATTATTCACGAAAATCTTTCATGGAAACATCATATTACTACCATCTGTGATAAGGTCGTTAAGGTAATAGGAATTTTACACAAGTCAAGACGATATCTACCCTCGGATACCCTTAAAACCTTATATAATTCTCTTTTTTACCGTACATCAATCTGTAATTTGATTTGGGCGTCCACATTCGACTCTTTCCTCGAACGACTTTATATACTACAAAAGAAAGCCATTCGCATTATTACATTTTCTCCTCCACGAACACATTCTAAGCCTCTCTTTTCCAAGCTTAATATTCTTTCGCTTCACTTGCTCTATAAATTCCATGTCTCTTGTTTTGTTTTCTCATATTTCAATCGCCTTCTGCCCGCCTCTCTTTCTTCATTTCTACATCTTAACCGTGAGTATCATGATTATTAATCAAATCAAATGAAGAATGATCCTCGCAGTTGTGAATGCAATTTATGCAATTGCGAAAAGAAGCCTGAAAAAATTCAGGACTTTAACGGGTTTTGAACCCGTGACCTCGCGATTACCGGTGCGATGCTCTAACCAACTGAGCTATGAAGCCACTGACGTTGGGAGCAGGTCAATTGTGGGTTCATATGTTCCCGTGAAAGAAATGAGTGTGAATGATATATGGAATGAATCATATATGAACTGCGGAAATGAAATCAAACGACGTCAGTGGCTTCATAGCTCAGTTGGATTTTTGGATTTTACCTCTTCCTCAGCTATTCTATCCTGATTCGAGTGTATTTCACGGTTTCAAAAGCACGATGGTTCGATTGATGGCGAAATGGTGGAAGATCAAAGGTTTGTATGAACTGATTCAAATATGTATGAACTGATCTCTGACCACTGGAGGTCGACCATTGTAAGGGACTTCGTGTCCTCTTGTTGTACGTCCATGGATGTATTCCTAAATGCGTATAAATAAATAAACAAATAAATGAATAAGATTTATGTTTCTGTAATTTTCTTAATCCAAGACCTAAAAACTACTTAAAATAACTGAGCAACTGAACAAATTTTGAGACAGGAAGCGTTGGTTTATATTTATTCTCAAAGGTGTTTGCCCCAAGGCTTTCTCTTGGAAACAATTAAATTACAGCTGTGCGTACCATATAAGAGGTACCCAAAGGGTACATGTGTGCGCTAAATGGCCCACAAACCATTGTAAACTTTGCAACTCATTAGCATTAACGGACTTAGCTGGTTCACACTAGCGACATAGCGACAAAACGACATCGACATAACGACATGTTATGTTGCCATTTTGTTATTATGTCTGCATGTTCACACTGGAAACATAACGTCTTTTCTACGTCGAGATAACGTCCATTTTATGTCGTTGTCATGATGTCGCTAGTGCGAACCAGGCTTTACACCCCGATGATATTGGTATAGGATACCACTGGTATCCCACACAAAAAGGCCGGAGAAGAAAGAAAGAAAAAATAAAACAAACAAACAAAAACATTTGAGATAAGCCAGGTTTAGAGAGGCGAATAATTCAAAATTCTTGAGTCGAGTATACTGTTTCCCGACTTCTGATTTGGACAAATCTTTGTCGCTTTCCACCATGTTGTCCTGAGTGCCCATGCTTCTTTTACTCGGCTCTATCACTTTATTCTTGAGCTCGACTGCAAAAATGTTCAAGTTTTCCTCAGTCGAAAATTGTTCTTTAAATTAGTTCACATACAGAAGGTAGGCACAAAAATCCAATCCAATCCACCGTAACCGAGTTTCAGGTGCTGGGTAGTTTAAACAAAGACTACGTACGGCAGCATCAACGAAAACTCGTCATTCACTATGAGAAGTTAGAGGCAAGATTTTATTGCGAAAGCGGCGCAGAACGCCGCATTCATGGAATATTTGTGGGAGATTAAAATTGAGTTATCTATCAACTCCATTGTTTTGAAGGAAAAGGATATGCCCTAAAAGAGTTCCCATAATGTCTTATACCTGCCAACCCATGTCAACTTGACGAGTTTTAAACAAACTTTAACATTAACACTCGACGGGATACTTGCAGCTCAAAACAAAACGTGCATTATAACTGTCAACATTGTGAATTTTAATTACAATCTGTCTCCATTGATAAAATCCGATCCACGTTTAATTTAAAATAATTGTACAAATCTGGTACAAGTCAAAGTTTTCGGCATCTCCGTTCGCTGGTTTTTAACAACAAAACTAATTCATGGCGAGTTATCCAAACGTTCTCTCATCAAACAAATCAAACTGATACCAGTTTTGCGATGGTATCTTAAAGTCCCATTTCTTGTAAAACATCTTTTAGTTCCGGGCGTTTTCCTGGACTCCCCGAGAGACACTTTTTAGCAGCGCTCTACACGACAGGAACGTCAAAGTTTCAATCCTTTTTAAATACTCGATGAATCAACATGATAGGAAGTAAATGACAGGCCTGCACGGACTCCTTCAGTGTGGTTTTTGCGGTTGCCTCGCATCAGAGCCTAATTAAATTATATTTTCGCTCTGACGAGTGTGTCTTTAAGAGATTTACCCGTTTTGTATGATATTATCGGAGTTTTAGGATAGATCGTTCTCAGCAGTGGTTGATTTTGTATAAAACTCCAGTGTTCCATCAATATCTGTTTAAGGTTTTTTACTCCTGTGTGGTACGTGGTGATGGTCTAGAGGCAAAGTTGACCCCTGACAGACACCTTTCTATTATTGGTTTTGGATAGCCGCGCGCTCTCAGGCGTTATTTGAATTTCACAAGGCTCTCTTCAAGTGTTGTTTTCGAAGAGTTAGTTCTAAGCAGTCTTATTACTTCGCCTTTAATGAAACAATTTTTCACGCTTGGGGGCTGGCATTAGTTGAAGTGTGTATATTGAAAGGTTTCAGTCGGCTTGTGGTGAGTTTTAATGTCTTGGATGGATTCGTTTTTGAATCCCATTGTACCATGGTCTTGTTTGTGATGGTGGAGGGCTGTTCTCCGTATCATTTTTTCCGTCCAACGGAATGTCGAGCATATTGTGGTCGTTAGAATTGTCGTTGCCCGTGTCGTAACGAAACTTTGGCGTAGGTGGTGGTGAAAAGTTGCTTTCATTGTTTTCACCAGAACTTGGTTCAATACCGTTCAAGGTATTGAACCAATGAGTCGTCAACGTGAGACATGGTGGACACTGTTATAAGAGGCTACAACAATACCGGCGGTTTCGACTCTCACCGGCTGGGGATCGAAAATGCATTATTCCTATTGGTTTTGTTATCATGTTGAAATAATGAGCCAATGAGGTGCAAGTAATTTCGATCCTAGTCGATGTGAAGGTCAGTTTGTTTTTCTTAGATGGCTCTCTTTACTGAATATTTCACCCAAAAAGGCTACTGAGGCTTGTGATAATAAAACGCAACGATGTTACGTTATTGTGTCAATTCATCCTTCGTAAGTGAAGGTATTAAATATAGTTTTAAAAGTGTTATTTTGCGTCTTGTTCGTCGTATAAATCTACTAGCTTTCTACCACGAATGCCGTTCTATAATTGGCTACGCTACTCGCTATCTGTTTGACAAATAGATTCCATGTTGCCGTGCGTCTGTTCAGTAATAGATCACAGATGACGTCAAAATGTGGTAAAAACAAAGAAGTGGCACACGAGCCGCAGGCGAGTGTGTCACTGATGTTTTTACCACATTTTGACGTCTTCTGTGATCTATTACTGATCAGACGCACGGCAACATGGAATCTATTTGTTTTATATAATAAAGAAACAAAATGCAAGCGAAAAACTTGTTTATTTTCACATTATTCACATAAGAGCTCTTAAAAAGATTGGTAATCGATTTGAACCTCGCTGTTGCCAGGATGACTAATACTATTCAACTAACGGAATTCACGACTTGGTTCATAGGAGCCCTTCGATCACTTCCTCAAGTTAAATTTTGTAATCCAAGTGGGGGGTCTAATGGGTATAAGTCTAATTATAAGAAAAGTAAAACCCCAAGCAAAACCTCAAGTCTCCTGTGAACCAGCTCATGGATCCATCTCGCTGCATTAATTGTGATCTGCACTTTTGCCTAGTTATGCAACCTTTCTCCCAGAATCTATCAAACTAGACTGGTTACCATGTATTCTCGCTCGCAGCTGTTTGTGTTAGGATTCCACGCAGGGCTCCCCTCCCCTTAAGATGTTTCATAGGTCACGTGACCGCTTTTTGTTTAATATTCCTTTTGTTACAAATTGAGGTCAACCATTTAGGACAGATTCATGTACAGGATAACCACACGGTCATAAAAACTGCTTCTAATGGATATTATATGCCATCTCGACGACCCAATTTAAATTTTCGATTAATGTAATGAAACGTCATGGGAGGTCCCGTGTTCTTTGGTTTGAAGACTTTAAGTGTAGTATATGAGTACCGTGTAGCAAGAAAATTTTGCGGGTACTAATTTTTGCAAATTTTGCGAATCAAATTAGTTCCCGCAAAAAAAAAAAAACGCAAAATAAAACGCCGCAAAAATTAACTCTCTTCAGTCAAATTAAAGACTCTGTTTTTAATGGACTTGTGCCACTGGGGCATTATAAATTGGACTTAAACATAATGCGGTAGTCTGTTACGCAAACAAAACAATGTACAAAGAACAAAAAATGTCAAGTGAACAGCAATTCAGTTCACCAAATCGATGCGAATGGGTCATCTGAAGGAACACCATTTGCTAGGGCGTCTGTGATGCCGCATTTTTTTCCATCATTGTCGATGATACAAATCGATCAACCAGCGTGAGGTAAGCTCACGCATAACTGGAATGCCCATCTCAATTGCAATGTCACTGGTGTTTTGCCCAGCGTTTATCTTCTTCTCAACTTCTCCAGCATACCATCCTTGAAATTTTTCTCTCATGAAATGTTTACACGGGCGATTGACTGATACATCAAGGGGTTGGTTAAACGCAGTGGTATTTGCTGGTACAACGACTTCTGCGATGTTATGCTTCTCTAGTTGGGCTCGCACATCATGGTTATTCTGCCCCTTAAAGGTGTCCCACACTATTATGGCCCTCTGTGAATCTGGAAGTTTCATTTCTTTCTTTACTTTCTCGGTGTACGGTATGATGATTTTAGTCAGCAGCTCCTTGGTTGTGTGTGTTTGACCAGTGCTTAGGATTATGAGTGACGTGGAAACCTACCGGGAAATCCATTTTCGGGTGACATCTCTCCGTTTTTCCCCCGTAAATCAGTTGCATGGGCAGGAACTTCTCATTCATTGTTACTGAGAACACCGCAGTGAACATTTTCTTGTCGTCGCCCCCAATAACAGAAACACAGTCTGCACCCTTTTCGTTCATTGTGTACTCTGAGACAGGAACCATCTTTCCTGGAGTTTGGTCAATGTTAACAATAAGCTGCTGGGGGACCATTGCTGACTGCTGGACTGTATAGATATTTCGGTGGTAGTCTCGTTGAAGTTGATCCCTGACTTCGCCGATCATCTTTGGCTTTGTAGAGGTGGTCTTTTTCCTGCGCACAAAATTCATTCTTTTAAACAGACATTTCACCCAGCCATTGCCAAGGGTAACATGGCCTCCATTCTCGACTAAAATTTCTTTGTTCTTGGCATTAATAATGCCTTTTGCAGCAGCTACAGCTATTTTACCATTTACAACTCCTCATACTTCACGAAGATTATAAATAAAGCTCATCACTTCTTTGTCCAGGTCACCTATTAGCAGCTTCCTCCCACGCTTCGAGGCTGGTATGCTTGACACCGAGTTCTGCCCATTGCCATCTTGCAGTTCCTTCGACAGAAGCTTTCGACACTTATCGCGGAAGTTGCGTGCAGTGCTCTCTTTACGGTTTGGAAATTTCGACTTGAAATGCTTCACTGTCGCAATAGGACAGTGTTGAGCGCAGTAAGTGGCTATCACATAGCGATCTTCGTCTGTAAAGCGATCATAAGGTTTTCTTTTGTTATTTGCGGCACGTATCCCACGTGCAATACTCTGGGAATTCTCTCCTGTGACCACATCTGACACCGAGGGCATAAGTCGCAGAGCTTCATTAATGGTGCGGGACCCAGAAGAATTTTCTCGTTGTTGAAAATATCTCCGAATAGACATACCAATGCAAGCGAAGACAAAAACTGAAATTGATGGCTGTAGACGGTATAACCGCAACGACTCTCTTCTCCTAGGAACTACGGTTCAAAGCGCGGATAAGAGAACAACCAATACCATGCCGGTAAACGTGACAGGCGTGATAAATCTGCCCAGCAACGGTAACTCTACACCACTTGCTGTAACTGGAATCCCAAAGGGTTTTTAAGTGTTGACAAGTAAAGGCACTCATCATGGAGTCGTTTACTATTAGTGCGTGCATTCGAGGATTTCATGTATACAGTGCGATATGGAAACCTCAACAAGGGGAGAATTTGAGATCTTTCACAGGGTGGCCGACACGTTCCAGCTGAACTGATGTTTTCCTGTGCAGACGCAAAACTGCTTTGTAGGTACCAAGAATCTCTCTGGATTCAGCTGTGGATTATTTGGTAATCCCCAAATAGCCAACAAATCACTCCTTGTTACCGTGACGACAGAAAGTGAGTCCGAAGATGAAGAGTATGACCTGACCAACGACTCGCAAAATGAAGAACGCACAGGCTCCAATCGTGTAGCATCCCATTCATGTTCGAGTGGCGCTTCTGCGGCGGCCTGCACAGATGTTGTTTCAATTCTTGAAACTTCAACTGAACAAGAAAGTGTTATTATTATCGACTGAGTCTGCCTCATTGTGTAACAGTAGGGCATAGTTTTGCATTTTAGTAGGCCGTTCCCGGTTAGATCTCAAAGTTTAATACTACATCTTTTGACTCGAAATGCCCTCTGCATTCTTACATTCTTACATTCATATTGCTTTCTTGTAAAATAATAACTGATAATTGATAGGAGGGAAAACAATAGAGTTGTGATTGAACCAATCCCCGTTAAGTAAAAGCGGACACGTTTGGGCAAGCCCATTGTTTCCATTGTATGGCAGTACACGCGTAGGGTTAAGTCATCGTACACCGTGGGTTATCATCGGACCCTCTTCTTTAATGAGAATTCCACCCCGCAAAAAAGAGGCCTAAAACATGAATACTATACTACTTTTAAAAGCCAGACAACATTTAAGGTTGTTAAGTTCTTCATCACTGCGAAGTTTAGTGTTCTTTCGTTCAATGTGTAGGGAGTTATGGTTGTCTTTAGATTTGTCCTGAATTTGGCTTTAGCCATGCCTTAACATGATTGAGCGACGTTCTATGTTGGGTCAAACATCGAAATGTGATATTTAACCTACTATACAACAAAACGCAGGACTTATGCGATGGGGATTTAATTCATTGTTGAATGTTTCAATCCTTTTCTCAATACAAAGTAGTTTGTTTTCGTCCTGCTCTAAAGCGCTTGAGGAAAGGAAATTTCTTTCTTATGGTCGCAGGAAATTTTATTTGCAAAACTCGGTGGCCATGTCTTCTGTTATATAAACATACTTTTGGCGTTATTTTCTCTTGTAACTTCCATGGTGCCCTACATTGCTAGTGACATCGAAATAACTTGTTTTAATTATATTTAAGACATTCAATCCTCCCTGCTGCATTCTTCCTTCGGATGACAAGAAAAATCCTCGATTGGTCTAGATAATAAACCACGGTCATCGCCGATGTTTCATCGTTGCTTTTAAGATTTCGACGTGCAATTTTCGTCGCTCTGAAGATTTCAATGTTCAGTTTATTCAAAAGTTTTCAACTTTCCAACTCCATAATTAGGTATATTTTGTTTGAGGACCGAACGGAAAACCATCCAAGAGCGCTGATTATTATTATCATCATCATCTACATCTGTCTACTACCCCCTAAAACTTGCAAACGTTGGGCCAATAACACAGGGGGAACAAAAACAATACTTACCAGGGGATAGGGGGAAAAGATTCATCCAAGTTTAATGAATTAATTAATAAGAATCCACTGACTAAGTGAGTGAGCGCCATAAGACTTCCTCCGGCACCTCATGGCATAACCACGTCACCAAGAGCTAGCCCTCATAGGAAGCGTTCCCGTTCGAACAGATTTTACTGCAGTCTGTTCGCACTAAAATAGGGGGGAGAGCAAACGAGGGCAGGGGCTCCATTTTTTGCCCTCGGCCCAATTTTCGCGCAGCCATAATTTGGAAACCTTCGTTCGAACAGGAACAATACTTACCAGGGGTAGGGGGATTATTATCTCGCTGACCCAGGCAGTCGACAGGCGTATATGTTTACACATGCTATTTACAACAGCAAACTCCGACTTAATTTTGGCTACTACATTGGCGCGTGCATCTTTATTTGACACCTTGATCGTATGCGCATATTGAGCTTTCACATGGTCAAGTTTTAGCGAGTTTTGTTCTGAGGAAATTTAGTGGTGAACGCAGGAGCCCATGAATAGGAGCCTCCATATGCACTGGTTTCTTGAGTCAACGTTTGCGCGTATCTTTCTATTTTTAGAACGGCTTTTTTCTGCAGGAGGCTCCAATTTCTTGGGAAAATCTGTTTCCAGTAAATTCCGCCCACAAGCATCCATAAAAAAATTGTGGCCAAAGGTGGGAAGCGCGTTGTCCCGATCCTTCTCTTGGGCATTCTAAACAGTGCGTGCGAATTTAGAAACCCACAGCCTTCTAAAAATAGAAAAGATACGCGCAAAGGTTGACTCAAAGGGCTTGTATGGGAGAGTGAAGCTCCTATTCATGGGCTCCTGGTGAACGATAACAACAATAGGCTATTTATGTATCGGTTCGGTCTATTGAACGGAAAAAGTTGATGTGATTCAGTAACAGTAGCATATAATTCTTCGTCGCTCCACTTCAAGGGATAATGTTTTAATCAAGAAAATTAAAGCTGTTAATGTCGTGATCCAATGGGCTACAAAATAGCTTCTAATTAACAGAAAGAGACCTTGTTTCTATGGGCTGATAGCAGGGGCGTAACTACCTGAAAAAGTCGAAAATAAATTAAAATTAATTAAAAGACACATGTAACAAAAAGTGAATAACAAAAGCAAATAAGTAAAAGATAACTTTTTTCAGTAAAAAAGATAAAATTTGCCTCTTTTCTTTGAAGTCTACTTGTTAGCTAACCATCTTACACTGCAGGAAAATATAAACAAAACTTGCAGAGCTGCATACCTCCACATTCATAATATAAGACAGATTCGGAAATATTTAACTAAAGACGTAACTGAAAAACTTGTCCATGCTTTTGTGATTGGAAGAATCGACTATTGCAATAGTATTCTGTATGGGCTGCCTGAGGTACATGTAAACAAATTACAGCGCGTTCAGAACTCTGCTGCGAGGTTGATAACATATACACCACGGACCCATCATATAACTCCAGTACTTAAAACATTTCACTGGCTTCCTGTCAAATATAGAGTACTATTCAAGATAGCCATACTTACTTTGAAATCAATTTATGGACAATCACCAGAGTATTTAAGAGAACTTATAAACATTAGCTCTAACACTAAATATAACCTTCGCTCCAACAATGGACTGTTTCTAACTTTCCCAACAATTAAGACTAGGAAAACACTAGGAGATCGGGCATTCTGTGTAGCAGCCCCGACAGTATGGAACAATTTACCAAAGAGTATTCGTAAGGAACAAGATTTTAAGAAATTTAAATCTCTGTTAAAAACTTTTCTGTTCAAAACAGCTTATAATTGACTTTTACTTTTATTTTAATTTTTATTTCTTTTATTATACTAGTCAGCACAATTATTTGTGTATATTCTTACATTTGTATTTATTCTTGTAATCATATTCTTGAGATCATTGTTGTATTTCATTATATATATATATATATATATATATATATATATATATATATATATTTTATTTTATACTGTTGTAAATTTAGCGCATAAGATTATATTCATATAGAGTTATGCGCTCTATAAGTATTAAAGATTATTATTATTATAAAGATTGTTTCTTTGGAATATAGGTAAAACAACAGGCGGTGTTTCCACACCGCCAAATGTCGGTTTCCAGGGTTGTTTACCATTTACCAGAAAATTCCTGAAATTTCGGTTGGAATGTAAATGGAAAGCGTATTTTGGTCTTCCCAAACGGAGAATTTCCGGGGAAAATGGAATTCCTTGAAAGGTAGTCCAAAATTCCCAAACGGAATTTTCAAACGGAAATGTGCCTTCCATTTGCTCATTTCTATCAGTTCCAGGCCGTTGGGAGTGTTTGTGTGAATTGAACACGCGCGTCCCATGGAAATTTTCATTTGGGTGCTTCGTGCGTACCATTTACTGCAACCGTCGACCAACCGTTTTTCCCATGTAAATGGTAAACAACCCGGCAAGACAAGCGTTGTGACTCTCATTTTCGACCCCAGAGTTCTTCCCTTTTGGGCATGTCTAACGGGCGTGATGGCGGGAAGAGCTCTGGGTAACTCTACGCAAGCCTACAGGCTCTGATTGGTTATTAGTTGAAACAATAACATTACTTCTTATTGAGTCTGATTGGCCAACTCGGTAACTCTTGTGAAGCGAACTAGCTTCGAAAAAAAATTCACAAAACAAAATTGAGTGAAACCCCTAAAAACTCCTTCCTTGAACAAACAAACAGCTTCAATAATTGATTTCTGCTCTTCTGTAGTGTCCAAGCGTAAGAATTTTTGTCCAAGCGTGACAATTGTTCTAATTAGTTAACTATTGTTCGAAGGGAATAAATATTAGCGTTCATGCATTCGTGGGTGAGTTGTGACCTCGTAGAGTTAACGCGTTGGAAGTATTCGCTGGCGGTCTAGCTCTATTTGTGTTCGGGGTTCTATATCTACCTTTAAGCGTAATTTAGAGTCTTTACCACCTTTTTTTAAGGAATACTGCTACCATTTTTCAAACAGCGACGCCATTTTGGTTTGAAACCTCAAGCATGTGCTGTGAGAACCCAATAGCTAGATTTTGGCTTCGCTTGCATAGAGTTGCCCAGAGCTCTTCCCGCCGTCACCCCCGTTAGACATGCGCAAAGGGGAAGAGCTCTGGGGTCGAGATCGCGTGACTTATTGGTGGACCGAATGGTCCAAACAAGGCGGGAAAATAGCGATCAGAAAGATAGCGGGATGTTAAAGAGTGAACGCGTTGTGGTCACCTCATTTTATAGCCTTCGATCGGTTTATCTTCGCTCTGCTACGCTTTCCATGGCCAAAAAATCAATTACAAATTTTTACTTTGCCATCGGCACTGACAAAATAACAGAGCAGGAGGAAAAAACGGAAGCAAAACTTAAGTAGAATGAAGAGACTCGAGGCACCACTTCTAAGAGTTACTTGTTAGATGGAGGTTGTCCTTGATAACTGTGAAACACTGATTTTCATAAACATAAGGAAATCGACTTTAGTGAGATCATTTCCGAGTTTGTTGAAAAGAAAGACGGACGATTATTAGCTTTGTGCCTGTAACGGAAAACCTGTTTTAACTTTTATGAAGCTATGGGCAGCTATATTTGATATAGCCTCAGGATTTCCGTTTATTGTTCATCACGATGTAGACATGCACACATCGATTGTTTATTTTTGTAGATTTCTAAGAAGCGCGAACCTAAGTGAAACTTAACTACGGCAAAATTACGTCTATGTAGGTGCTTTTACAAGGAAAACAAAGCTGGTCAAAAGCGATGTGGTACACAGCGGTAAAAAACTCACTCATTTGTGAATTACTGAGATAACCCTAACTTGTTAGCTGAGGTTATGATAAGCGATAAGCGATCGAAGCATTTTCTATAAAATCAAAGAAGCTACACAGAACTTCGCCACTTGATGGTAAAAGAAAATTTAACGAAGTAACGTGAATAAGATTGGAGACGAAGGAGGAGAAGGGAGATTTGGAAAATTGTGTGTACCCGTGGAAAATCCTAGCTACGCCCCTGCTGATAGCCAAGTCAACGGAAAACGCTGGAACAGCAAAGAGAATTGAAGGAATCTGGGATCTGGGGACGTTGAGGCTATATCTCTCCGTCCGCTAAATGGGTGCAAGTATAGGAGGATGAAGCTACCACGGACTAGTCCCTCAGCAATCGGATTGGATTCTTAACCCTGCAAATCAATAATGGTGAGTCCCGAGTCAACGGTAGCTCTCTGTTTCATTATTACTCTCCACAGATCTCTCTATCTCTATCTATCTACGTACCCACCCACCCACCCATCCATCCATCCATCCATCCGTCCGTCCGTCCATCTATCTATCTATCCCTATCGCCCGCTGTTCACGTTAAAGAGATGTCTCTCCCAGCTCATGTTGTGTGACCCATACTAAATTGTAGCTGCTTGCTGTCTTTAAGTGTTGCTCGCCAAGCAGTGTGCGTCTGATCTCTAGCGCGCGCTGTGAAGATTGAAGGGCAGAAGTGAAGGCTCCCAGCTCAAGCTGTGTGATCCCTACTGAATAGTAGCTGTCTGCTGTCTTTAAGTGTTCCTCACCAAGCAGTGTGCGCCTGATCTCTAGCGCGCGCTGTGCAGATTGAAGAGCAGATGTGAAGTCTCCCAGCTCATATTGTGTGATCCCTACTGAATGGCAGCTGTCTGCTGTCGTTGAGTGTTCCTCCCCAAACAGTGTGCGCCTGATCTCTAGCGCGCGTTGTTTTGATTGAAGAGCAGAAGTGAAGTCTCCCAGCTCATGTTGTGTGATCCCTACTGAATAGTAGCTGTCTGCAGTTGTTGAGTGTTCCTCTCCAAACAGTGTGCGCCGGATCTCTAACGCACACTGCGCTGATTGAAGAGCAGAAGTAAAGTCACCCAGCTCATGTTGTGTGACCCCTACTGAATCGTAGCTGTCTGCTGTCTTTAAGTGTTCCTCTCCAAACAGTGTGCGCCGGATCTCTAGCGCACACTGTGTTGATTGAAGTGCAGAAGTGAAGTCTCCCAGCTCATGTTGTGTGATCCCTACTGAATAATAGCTGTCTGCTGTCGTTGAGTGTTCCTCCCCAAACAGTGTGCGCCGGATCTCTAGCGCGCGCTGTAAAGATTGAAGAGCAGACGTGAAGTCTCCCAGCTCATGTTGTGTGATCCCTACTGAATAATAGCTGTCTGCTGTCCTTGAGTGTTGCTTTCCAAGCAGTGTGCTCCTGATCTCTAGCGCGCGCTGTAAAGATTGAAGAGCAGACGTGAAGTCTCCCAGCTCATGGTGTGTGATCCCTACTGAATGGTAGCTGTCTGCTGTGGTTGAGTGTTGCTCCCCAAGCTGTGTGCGCCGTATCTCAAGCGCGCGCTGTTTCGATTTAAGAGCAGACGTGAAGTCTCCCAGCTCATGTTGTGTGTCCCCCACTAAATAGTAGCAGTCTGCTGTACTGGTGTGGTTATCTCCAAATCGCTTGCTGGAATTGTTGAGTGCTGATTGGCAAATTCGTAGCTTTTCTTCCCTTAGCTTTGATTCGTTGCTAAAATGTTTTAGCATACTGACAACCACTCGATGAAAACTGAAAAGACCTGGTCCACTGGTGGGGAGTGATGTCTCTACTTTATTCAGCGTTGTGAGCAGAATATTTCGTTGGAACATTTTGGTCTCCAAATTACTAGCGAGTTTTGTTGCTTCCTGTATATGATAAATAACTTGTAATTTAGCCGGGTGATTGCATAATGTGGTTTGTACGTCAGTTTGAAGGTTTGGTCTTTCATTTGGAACAATTACTATTAGCTGCGCGTCTCCCACCTCGTTGGCTACTTGGAGTGCATTCCTGTAAAAGTGATCGGGTGCGTTAGAGGGGTCGTTCATCAGAAATTTGTAATTGACGGCAAGGATTTGGAAAGCAATTATCTTGAGAAATTTCTCTTCAGGGTTGTTTTTCATTAAAGAAATGGATTCCTGTAGATGCTGAACTCCACTCTCTGTTTCTCCACTGACAAGCTGATGGATGCCGATATAGCACGAGTATTTTCCCTTCTCATGAGAAGGAACTAAGGGAGATGCTGTATGAAGTTTGTTGACTTCACACAGAAGCTGGGGTGAAATTCCTTCTCTTCCCCAAGTAAGCTGACCGAAAGCTTTCGAAACAAGCAAGCGCCTGTAGTGCGCATCTTTCCCGTGAAGCGTGGTCGCCTTTAAAGCTGAATCGTATATCCAATCAAACCATTGTGAGTCACTCGCACACCAAAAAACGGAGTCTAGAAACAGCTCTGCTTTCGCTAAAACTGAAAATACACGGTCAGCTCTTGTACCATCTGAACAGCTTACAGTTAGACTCTGGATGAAATTTGTTTTATCTTCCATGAAAGCAACAAATGCCGACATGGAATGCCCCGTCAGAAACTGTTCATTTAGCTTTTCAAAGCGGGAGACGTAAAATTCGTGGAAGCGAGTTGTCGATCTGAGAACCACTTCTTTCATTTCTTCCTGCTTTCCCTTTTCTCTCGCAAACGATTGAATAAGCTTGTGCATTGTGAATGTCCCTGGCTTTGAGCTTGAGCCGAGCAAAGATTTCCTTCGAAGCCTTTGCAGTAACTTTTTGGTCTCAAAGTGTGCTTTCTCCAAAACAGCCACACAGACCTCGATATCAAAATTCGCTGGAAGGACACATAAGGACACAAGTGCTTCTTTATCTGAAGAGAGGAGCCTCTGGAAAGAAGATTCAAAAAGGATGGGCAATCGCAGGTTATCTGGATAATCTGTTTCGTCCAGCATCTTTACGATAGAGGACTCATCCACAGTCTCCAGAAATGTACTAGGCTGAGCATAATCGTCTTCGGAAATTGAAGAACACAGCAACTGGATAGCTAAAGGGACATTTCCACAGATTGTTGTGATTCGCCTGACGTCACGTTTGCTTGCATTAGGAAGCAATTCGTGAACAAGACATTGAGAAGAAGCTTCATCCAGTGGTTCTATTCTTATTTCGTGGTGACCTTGAAAATTTAATTTCATGACTTTCAAAGATTCCCTTGTGGTCAAGATAAATTTTATCTGTTCATTTCCCGCGAGCAGTTTTTTTAACAGTTCTATGACATCATCTTTTATATTCAGCGCGCTACTTTCCAATAAGTCATCGGCATTGTCAAAAATGAAAACACACTCTTTTGAAATTTCACGGAAAAGTTGGCAAAGCTCGTTTTCAAATGATACTCCCGGGGCGGATGGTTGACGATTTGCGAGAGGTTTTTGTACTGAGCTAAGAAGCTCTAATGTCAGATCTGCTTTTGACTGAAAACCTCGCAATGAGACCCAACATACGGGAATTCCTTTAGATCGAAGATCGTGCCCCACTGCAATTGCAACTGACGTCTTGCCGAATCCCGGTGAACCGGAGATGGACAACATCCGGGTAGATGCAGAGGTCACATGAAGGACGATTTCTTGACATTCTCGCTGACGGCCGGTGAAGCTAGGAACTATGGGAGGGAGGTCTCTGGTACCTTTCAAAAAGAGAAGATTAATTAGCATCTCATCTTATTTTTTGTACTATCACTATATAAACAATTGGGTAATTCTGCCGAGGAACTATCGGCTAGAAACGCAGAAATCAGGGTAACTGTAAGACCGATAGTCCCGAGACAGAGATTCCCTACTGTTTTGATTGTAGTCCACTAAATTTAATTACTTCCAAACAAGTCACTGAAACTGGTATTTAGAGCCGGCAGCTCACTTTTTCCGTTGACGTGGAGGGTATAAATTGACAAAACAAGTATACATACAGATAAAAATACCACGCAAGGAGTTTGTTGCATTATAAAAATACATACACGAAAGGTTTGTTGTAGACGGACACTCTACTTTTTTTGTACAAGGTAGGCAGTCGTTTTAAGTTTTCTAGGGCGATATCCGCTCTCTTTAAAGATGGTGTGGTGCAAGACGAAAATACCAAGATATCTCTATCGACTCATGTGGACGTCAAGCATTTCGAGAAGCTAGCAAGTGAATGGAAAGGAAGACTTGGATTTTTACTCTTTTTTCCAAAGTAAGCAAACGTTTTTAAGTTTCCTAAAGCGATAACCGCTCTTTTGAAAGTGTCTACACTTTAGCTAGCCTTCAAGGTAAGTATTTACCTGAGATTTTCGGCTGAATGTCATCCTTGTTTTGAGTTTTCATGTCATCAATCTTTTTCTGTAATACGACAATTTCCTCTTTCGTAGCAGTGTTGTCTTCCATTGTAACGATTTTCTGGTTAAATTCATGGATGTCTGAGCTCATACCTTCTAGAATATCCGTTTGGCCATCCACCTTACGTTTGAACTCGTCAAAGGTTGACTTGAGGGTCTTGGTGTTTTCTTCTTGAGACTTAATTAAGTCATCGATCTTTTGTTCCAAAATAGTGATGTTATCTTTGTTGGCTGTATCCTCCTTTAAGGCAGCTAAGAGTGACTTAAGTTCACTGATGTCCTCAAGAAACTCGATGTAACACCGAGCCTCCTCTCTCATCTCTTGCTCCAAGTCACGTACTTTGGCTGTAGGAAAGTCCGATTCGGTCAAACCTCCTACTGCATCAATCACATCTGTCTTGAGTCCAAGAGCTTTGAAGGCTTCTTTAGCAAACTGTATGTACTGATCAAACATTTTCTTCTCCAGCTCTGAACAACTCGAGTGACAAATGGAGTTTCTCAGAAGTCGAAGCTGATCAATCGCAAGTGCTGACGTTTCCGCGTTGTTGCCACCTGAGCTTACAACAGTAGTATGGAAAATTCCATGAGATATATGACGGGGCTTAACGTACAGATCGCTGAGTGTTGAATGTGTGTGTGGGCTGGAGAAGGTTTGCGCATAGATGGTGGCTTGGAACAAGGCAGTGCAATCCCACTCGACATACGACTTATGCGTAGGAACTTTGGTCTTCCCGCCCTCCAAAGAGACGAACATATTTCTTACAGTCGGGGAATCATCCCAGAGCTGGAAACCAGGACGACCACCGATGATGTTGTCCCACATGGTTTTGAAGGTCTGCCGTAGGGCTTTGGGGAATTCATTCAAAACAAGGCTGGAGAATTTGAAGAAATTTAATTCCTCGTCTCGATAATGCCTCAAGGACATTTTTGTTGCTCACAGAACCAGGGAGTTCCCGTGAAATATCTGCGAAAAAAACAGTTGGTATAAGTTGTGAAAGATCAATTTGTTTATACATGTGAGGGGATTGAGAAACAAACCAAAGCGAATCTACAACGAATTTGGATGAGCAGGGTTGGCGTAGTGGTGAGAGCGCTCGCTTTCCATCAATGTGTCCCGGGTTCGAGCCTGGGACTCGGCGTCATAAGTGGGCTGAGTTTTTTGGTTTTCTACTCTGCTCCGAGAGGTTTTTCTCCGGGTACTCCGGTTTTACTCTATCCCTAAAAACCAACATTTGAATTGATTTGATTTCTACTATTAGTAGAACAACTCAGTGCTCAGCTACAAAGATCTGAGACTTAAATAAAGTTATTAATTAGTTTCTTCTCTATATGCTGTGTATAGTAATAACTTCCTTTGTACCAAGTACAGAATCAAATTTCAGGTGGCAAACCAGAGCTCAAACATAGGTAAATTTTAGTCTCAATATTGGCAGTTCTTTCTATTTTTAAATGGCTGAACTCTTTTGCAGAGATGTCTTATATTAAAAACTAATAAAAGAACTAATGCAATTGAAGAGTTGGCTCATAACAGCTCTTTGATTGCTAATATTTTAGCCTAACTGTTGCCAGGATGGCTAATACTATTCAGCTAATGCAATTCACGTGTAGCTTCATAGGAGCCCCGCCTTTTAATGCTTCTTTATTTAAAATTTGTTAGCACTATTATAATCATAGTGGTGGGTAAATGGGTATAAGTCTAATTAGTATAAGAAAAGCAAACCCTTAAGGAGTCTGATGATGCCTTGTGGTGTCTGTCGTGTTCTGGTTGTATGATGCCAACATAACAAATGAAGTGGTAAATTGCATGCATACGAGATAAATCACAGGTAAGGGGGGATGGGGAGACTCGCATATAAAAGGGCGGGGATGCTCGTCGTCTCACTTAGGGGTATGGGGGCTGCACGCGAAGAGGTATAAAAAAATATATTTAATATGTATATTTTTAATGCGTTTTATTTACTCGATTGATACAATCAAAGTTTTCTATAACATCATTTATTTGTCTGTGTTTTAATATGGTTCCTTGGGCCACGACCAGATTGATCTCTTTTAGGAGTTTAATTCAAAATTTCCGACGAGCATCCCCGCCCCTTTCATATGAGAGTCCCCCGGGATCAATCATTTTGTAGGCGTCCTCTACGTACGAAAGCAAGTGGCATGACACTCTTCCCTAACAAAGGCGTCTTTCTTATTAATTTAACTTAATTTAATTTAATTTAACCATTGAGGAAAGCAATTAAAACATGCATGGCAATATAATCGTTCCTTGACGACAACCAAAATATTACAAAAATAACAAGAGGCTACTATTAGCCTAAACTCGGACTTACAAAAAACAGCATTGTATCCCTAATTTAGCGCTAAACAAAAGAATAGAGAGAAGTCTGTCTTTCTTACATCGGACGCATTGCGCTTAGCTTATGTTGGAGTCTTTTTCGTTAGACCCCTATCAACATATATCCCCCTAAAATTACAAACTTACAATAATTGTAACACTTGTAAAAAATAAGAAGAAAAAAGAAACGGAAAAAAAAAAGCCCACGATATATGCAACTAGATATCGAACATGGGTTAGCTGAGTCAGAGGCGCGAACAATGACCTCTTGGCCACAGAGGTTCATCGCAGCGTGATATGATAAAATAGTGTGTTGATTCCAAAAAAACTAAGCACACTTGTTTTCGCTTCGATGGATATTTGTTTGAGAAAGAAAGCGCTTATCGAACGATGTAGTTTTATTTCGCATAAACGTTAATGGCGTCTCGGTGAAATGTGAGGAGAAAAATAATCAACAGAGTGAAACTGTTTACAAATACGTCAATCCAGGGTCATTTGAAACAAAAGAAAGCCGAACGTTTCTTTGGTCAGCTTCAAGTCACCTTGGAAGTACGCAAGTAAAAAGTACGCAAGTAAAAACTAATCGCTTATCATTCATAAACTAATGTCCAGAAATTGAGATATTGTGGAAAAATAGTAAATAAACTACCTGTCAGTCTCAGGTGTGTATGATATCCCGTACTTGAGTTATTCAACAAAATGTACTACCTCTTAATGGAGCGGACACGAGGAAACACGGGTTCGAGGTAAACTCGAACATGTTAAAAGCTTTCTTCTCGCAGTTGAACTTGCAAACATTCGTGTGGACACTTCTTTTAACATATTAGTTGTTCAGACTTCAAAGACAGAAGCTAGGTGAATCGACGTTTTCCGATACGTGACAACAGGCATCATTCATCGGTTCGTGTCTGTTTCTTTGCAGTGTATATCCGTAGACCGCTATATACTAGTTATGCAACGCTTTCGAGTGGTATACCGTGGAAAATCCCACGAGTCACTTGTATTTTCACGGTATACATACGAGCCTTTAGGCGATTGTGTATACCAAGAAAATACAAGTGACGAGTGGGATATTCTACGGTATACCATGAGAAAGGGTTGCATAACTATTTTATACCATGCCATAGAAAAAACAGTGGCCAGCAAGGCCAGCTTAATCAATGCGAGTGACGCGCAGACTTGAATGGTTTTGAAATGGGTTCCTAATGTCCACCGTCTTTACAGCGTTTTTAAATTAGAATTCATGACCAAATTACAAATAATAAAATGTTAATATAAATAAGAAAAAGTTGTTATAGTCACACGGTTGCAAAATTCGTACGAATTTTCAAGCGCTAAAAACAATCGCAACGCACGATTGGGGGGGGGGGGGGGGGGCGGAGGTTGGGTGTGATACCGTTGAATAGACAAATTCGCCTAACAAGTCACGTGTATGGTGGCCTAGAACTGCCATAAGGATTTTTGGTGTTTTTTTTTATCTTTTGCTTTTATATTTTATTTTATTTTACTTATTCAGTTTATTGTTTTTGTTTTATTTCATTTCATTCGTTTGATTTGATTTTATTTCATTTTCAAAAACAATTTCTTATGAAAATGAAATTAAAGCAAATAAAAACGCTTTGTCTAAAATGAAATTAATATGAAAGTAAAGTCAATTGAAAACAAATTAAATTAAAAGCAAATGAAAATTTTATCACCGTGGCCTAAAACTGCCATAGACCAAGATGCCTTGGGGGCGGCTTGACTACTTCCAAGATGGCGGCGCCGAAGATCGACGTGTCTAGATACCCGGCAGCCGGGAACTGATTTCAAACAACTAGATACCCGGAAGTCAGAAATTTTGACCAATTTTCTCGAAACAGCTCGTTTAATTCCTCTAAGAACATAAGATATTTTTTAAGAAATCTCAAGCGATTGCAAATATTGCCTTGGGTTAAAAGTAGAAGCGACTGTCGAGCTTGGGCGTAGAGTGAAATCTCAATGTTTTCGACACTTAGAAAATACTCAAGTTCTGACACACTCCCAATGAATATCTGCAGAAATTATCAACGGAACCTCACTAGAGTATTTAGTGTTTGTTCAGAAATGCCAAGCGATTCTAAATAAAGGCTTAGTATTGTTGTGAACAAATTCTCCGAGCTTGCATTAAGCATATTCTTTAGAATCTTGACTCACGGGCACGGTTTTTAAAATACTACATGTCCGGCAGTCGGAAATTCACGTCCAAACCTCCTTAGAGCATTTCATGTTCGTTGGCATAAATCCCAAGCTATTCTTAAGGAAGTTTTGGTATTTTAGTGCATGGATTTTTCGTGCTTACACAAAGCATATTCTTTGGAATCTTCACTTACGGGCACGGCTTTCAACAAATACAAGATGGCCGCAGTCGGAAATTCTCACTGTACTTTCTCGGCATCTGCTGAGTCTACTCGATTTCTATGTAAAATTATAAAGAGTTTATAGTCTTGCCAGATATCCTGTATAGAAACGTTCCTTAAAGTTACAAACAACGTAAAAAATTTTATAGTTTTTTTAAATCAGTTGCCGGCTGCTGGGTATCTATATCGAAGTATCGAAGACGCCTCTCTAAAGTTCTTATGCTCCAAGCATACCAATCGAAATCTCTTAACATAAAATCTAAAATCTCCTCGAGGCGAAGACCTGCTGTCACATAATCTTTCAGCTTTTCTCTCAACTTTAAGTCTCAACTTTAAGTCCTTCCTTATCCTTGCCGCCGCCATCTTGGAAGCGCAAGCCGCCCCCAAGGCATCTTGGTCTATGGCAGTTTTAGGCCACTGTGATAAATTTTTCATTTGCGTTTAATTTAATTTGTTTTCAATTGACTTTACTTTCATTTTAATTTCATTTTAGACAAAGCACTTTTATTTGCTTTAATTTCATTTTCATGAAAAAAAAAATTGTTTTTGACAATGAAATAAAATCAAATCAAACGTATGAAATGAAATAAACAAATAAGTAAAATAAAATAAAATATAAAAGAAAAAGATAAAAAAAAAACCCACCAAAAATCCTTATGGCAGTTCTAGGCCACCATACACGTGACTTGAATTGGGTGTTTACATATATCCAAGATGGCGTCCGCGTGCACATGCTGTGTTCACCATGTCCGTTGTTGCTGCTGTTCTTATGCGAAAGGAACCAGTAGTTGGTCCAAATCGTTGAGGAATGTACCAAAGATAGACCTAGGCACTTGCTCAGATTGGTTAAATCGTGGAGGGAAAAAGAACGCCGGGGAAAAAAGCTACAAGTTCTTTCGAGAAGGGTATGTTTACGACATTTTGGCTACTGCGGAATCAGGAGATTTTCACGTTAAAGCTCGTTGCTATCGATCACTGAGGGAGAGTGAGAACCCACATTATCTAGTAGTAGCCTTACGGGAAAGTTAAGACAGTCGAGCGACAGTACATCGAGCTCACTGTTCGTGCAAGGGTGGAAGCGGCGGTCACTGTAAATCACATATTTGCGTTGCTTTTTCAATTGAATGATTATTCGTGTTTGAATATCAGGGATACCCCAAGCGAAGTTACTTGTACTAGTCGTCCCCAATCATGGCATATTCCAAGGGCTTCTACTATATGTTCTTTGCCTGTAATGGGGACGGACTATGCCCGTGCAGAAACTGATCGAAGTGGAGAAAGAAAAAGGGCCCCTGTGAGGTGTAAAGTGTATGATGCAAGGGGACCTGCTTTACGAACTGGGCTTCAACACTACCACGTGATGGATCAAGTCAACCATCTAAAAAACAGTGAAAAGCCTGCACCGTTTTCATATTTGCTAAGTGATCAGGAACCAGGTTTGTTGGTGAACACAGTTTTTGGCAATGTGCCCCTAGGAGCTTGTCTTGCATATCAGCTGCAAGATTATGGTAGACCTAATACAACTTTTTTTAGCAACACCACTGCTGATTCTGTGATTCAAAACCCAGTACCACAGTGTGTTGAATATCCTGAGATTCCAGTCATTCACGATGGCATGTTACCGTTTGATTTGACTGAACTTAATGTGTTAGATCAAACTGAATTGACAGACTTCTTTGTAGATCACATCCGTTTGATTTGACTGAACTTAATGTGTTAGATCAAACTGAATTGACAGACTTCTTTGTAGATCACATGCTAATAAACTTAGAAGAAGCTCGTAGGTTGGAGAGAAGAACGGTCTTGCAAGGAGAATCCTCAGAATGGTTAGAACAGCATAATTACAGGCTGACAGCCTCCAATTTTGGAAAAGTTTACTTCAGGGTTCAGAGGCCCTCTGACTCAATGTTAAAAAGTATCTTTGATTCAAAAGATTTGTCCAAAGTCTGAGCGATTTCTCATGGTAAAGGAAAAGAAAAGGTTGCACGGACAATATATGCCAAAAAAATGCAACAGAAAATACCTGGTTTTACAATATTTGATGCTGGCATCTCTGTCCATCCGTCATACCCTTATCTTGGCGCAAGTCCAGATGGAAAAGTGTTTGATCCTTCCAAAGAGAGTGCACATGGATTGCTTGAAATAAAATGCCCTTTCTCTAAACGAGGAGAAACTCTTGAACAAGCAGCAGCAGATGCTAGCTTTTACATTGAAAATATTGGAGGCAAATTTTACCTCAAGAAAAATCACGCATATTATGCCCAAGTGCAAGGGCAGTTAGCTATTACTGGGCTGACATGGTGTGACTTTTGTGTTTATTTATCGGAATCAAATGAAATGTGTGTAGATAGAATAGAATTTGATCCCAACTTTTGGAGAAATGAGCTATTACCCAAATTAAATCGTTTTTTTATGAACCATGCACTCAAGTTTATTGTTGCAAAAGCACAAACCGTGGATAACTGTGCAAGGGTTAATGATACACTAGTTTATGTGAATAGCCACTCCAATTCTTAACTTTAAATCCTGATTACTAATGCAAAGTTAGCACTTCTAAGATCTTTGAAACATGACAAAGGCAGCTTAATTTAATTCTTTACCGGCTTGTGTATTTAAGATATGAACAACCCAAAATCCTGCTCTCTTTTAGAACAGTTGAGTTTACAAACTACAAGATATGAACAATCTAACAACCTGCTCTCTAATTAGAACAGTTAACTGTACATTTTTAGGACTTACAAACAAATAAACTATTGTTGTTGCGTCAATTCCACCAGCTTCACTATATCATAAAAGCACTGGGTTCTGGAAATTTGACAGAAGGCAAGCAACTGTCCAAATTTGATTAATGCTTCCAAGCATTGATATTGGAATAACTGAGTGGAATATTCGAAACCTGCGAATCTTGCAGATTGCTCTTTCTACATGTATTCGATGTCTTGCTATGGTCTGAGTTCTAATGACATCAACTTCCTCAAATCCAACTTTGTGTTTTAAAAAGGGAGGAATATTCAGTTGCAAGTCAAGCTTTTTCAATTCATTGTGGATATCAAAACCTTTATCAGCCATGATACCATCTCCCTTGTTAATCTCTTGAGTTGTTATTTTTTGCCTAAGTATATCTAAGAATCCTGATCTTTTTACAATTTCTTTGTCACTAATGGAGCCCTCATACAATTGAGAAACAAACATGATTCCACCTTTGGGATCAACACCAAGAAGGCACTTCAATGTGGTATGGGATTTATATGTGCTATAACTCTCACTATGCTTCTGAAATGCACTGGGGACTTGGATCTTTAGTTCAGTTGCATCAATGATAATAATGTTGTTTGGATACTTCTCCAAGAACTCCTTTGGTGAGTTTTGTAAAATTATATCCCTATGTGGCCATATTTTGAGGCTCCCAAGTGTAACATAAATGTAGTTAATCCAGGTAAGAATTATGTTATTTACAGTGCTCTCACTAACACAAAACCTTTCTCCCAAATCTATGACTGATAAGCCCATTCTTAGTCTCATTAACACAAGGAGGTACTCATCCTCGACCGGCAATTTATGAGATGTGGGACGTGTCAAAGTCCTCCCAATTTCTACCTCCTTATCGTCATTGAGATCATCTGAATCATTACTCCCACTCTCAAACATTGTTTCTGTATCAATGATACTATTTTTACTAGCTTTGGTATTCCAGTAGATTAACATTTTCATGTCACGGGTTGGTATTAAAAACTTTAAAGTATTCATAAACTCACCATGAGAATTAAATCCGGTGAAATGAGTAAACAAAGTTTCCTCCTTTTTTGGCGTTGTACACTTTGAAAGCAAGTGAGAAACAGAAAAGCTATGTAAACAAGGAAGTCGTTCATAATTATCTAACTTGGTGCAAATGTCATCTTAATACGTCTGTGTCTTTCGAGAAACAAACTCTTGGTCATGTCTGTTTGAAAATCTCCTTCTCGCTCAGATGCAGTATCTGTTGCTTTGTCCTCTTCATTTCGCCTAATTTCCAGCTTCTCTGCAACCGATCGACGTTTTACAGGCTGGATGATGTCCTTATTCCATGCAAAAATCGAAGGAACTGCATCGTCCTTGAGTCTTCTTTTGAAAGCGTAGGGATTCACAAAATCCTCAGTTCGAAAGTGTTCGCCGCATATCTTCGTGTGCTCATTGACGTTGAAATATCGAGGATCTCATTTCATCTTCGTTATCCAAACTGACAACGTCGGAGAGTCTAGTGGCAACTGATGCCAAGAAACATCCTTTCGATCAGAGCTGTTACAGCATCCCCCGGCGCAACAATAGGGACCTTAAGATCCGACGACGGCGAGTGTCTGCGACGGCGGTCATAACCTACGGGGACTGGGAAGAGGTCGCCGTCGTAAAGGCGTGAAAAATAACCTTAAGAAAACCCGTCGAAGGCGCGAACGGCTCCGTAACAAAATTTCGACCTGTTGAAGTCATGGCATCCTTTACAGAGATTCGTAACCTTCTCCTTGAACGTTTTGACGACAACAATATATCAGAGGACGAGTTTGTTCTTCTCTACGATGCTAACACCTCCAAAAACCCAGATTTTCCCTATGACTGCTATGGAAAGTTCGACCTATTATAAAATGAGATGGATGAAAGCGAGTGCTTGGCCGAGTTTCCCTTTCACATCTGTTTCGATGCCACTAGCCTTGTCCTCCTGTCGCATCTTTGCTTTGAACTTCTCGCTTAACAAGGAGTATCTTTCTCTGACCGCACGCTTGGTTACCCTAAATCGGGGAAGCTGAAGGTCGTTCAGATCGTTGACGATTTTTCCCATATCAGACCTCTTCCGATGCTCCCTTTCTTGAACTTGAACGGTTCAAGGACTAGAATCTCTTGGCAAAAACAATGGTCATGTTGTTCGGTCCACTCCATATTCGACCTAAAAGAAAACAATATTTAAGCTTACTTTTCGATTTCGCACATGACGCTTGTTTACATTTTCTTCAAGCTAGCACACCATCGGTACTAAATCGAGAACTCTTCCAGGAATTAGTGAATTATCTAGGATTTTCTGGTTCAGTTTCAATACATTCATTTTTCTAAGCGTGAATTATATCTTAAAACTAAAAAAGAAAATGTAGAGAACTTACTGAATTGTCTTTTTTGAGCTCGTTTCCATTTGCAAAGAATTGCAGCGGCGACCTGTTCGGAGCAACAGAAAGAAACTTAGGTTTTTCCTTTAAAATCACCTCTGCAACCACAGATATTTAACACAAACCAGCTAAAAATATGATAAGTTCACAATCTGTCGAAAATATTCGAACATACCTTTAAAATTGCTCTAGAAATGACGGAAACGTACTCACGTTTTAGACAAAACGGCAAACTGTTCCTTTTGACGTCGCAGACAAGACAGCTACGGCGGAAAAATTACCATGACGGCTACCGGAAGTCGGCAAACAAGCATTTTTAACTTCCGCTCGCCGTCATAGACATTCGCCGTCGTCGTATCTTAAGGTCCCTAATAGTGAGGCATGGCGAACGATTTTCACTCGATGATTCTCGCACGTCTCTGTTGTTGTTGTTGTTATACCCAATTCACATCACGTGACAACAGCCTACGAGTTAGCTGAATTTGTCTATTGCACTGATCGATGGGAAGGTTCGGTGAAATACTGACGAATATACAACGGCTTTCCTGCATTCTGATTGGCTGTATTTTCTATGGCATGGCATAAAAACATATATTCCTTGAAAATTGCTTTACAACTCAACCAGTTATAACTTACAATAGTTATAAGGCTTGTAAAAAAATATTTAAAAAAGAAGATGAAAAAGAAACAAAAAGGTGTCGATAGCGGAAATCGAACCCGGAACATCTGCACCATAAGCGGTAGAGGTGACCGCTAGGCCACGGACTATCAGCATAGCTGCCAGGTGGAAATAGTTACTTATTCCAAAATGACCATTAATGATAATAATAATAATAATAATAATAATAATAATAAAAACGATTTATTAGTAGTACTTCCACAAGGTGGCTCTTCGTCTTCTGATTACAAATCTCAAATCGAATCAAATTATATCAAATGTTGGTTTTTGAGGAGGGGGGAAAACCGGAGTACCCGGAGAAAAACCTCTCGGAGCAGCGTAGAGAACCAAAAAACTCAGCCCAAATATGACACCGAGTCCGGGAATCGAACCCGGGATACATTGGTGGAAGGCAAGTGCTCTCCCCACTGTGCCTACCCTGCTCCCCATTATTAGTTAGCGCTTGGGAAGAAACGCCGGAAGTGAGCTTTGTGGATGAAACTCGACGAAGAAAATTAAAGAGAAAAACCGTCGACATTTTAAGATCCGGGCGACCCGCGAGACGCGGGAAGCCCGAGTAATAACTATACACTGGGCAACGATTTGAGTTTTCAGAGTTTCGCCTTCACAGAGCTGAAATCAATCGGATATACAGATATAAATCTCATCTAGTCGTAGATTTACCCGAAAACGTAAACTGGGAAGAAGACATGATCACAAGAGCCAAACAACGAGAGCATTGTTAAGTCGAAGCTGCGTTGATATTGAACTTAAAGTTATGCTGTGGCTAGCGCTGTAGATTATAACTCAAACTGAACGGCTTGAATGATCTCCAAACATCTTTTAAAAAGTTCGCACTGATAATGATAAGCATCACAAAAGAAGCGAATTGACGAATTTCACTCAGATGGAATGTAGACAAATATGAATTACTCGCAGAGACCTCCCTACTTGTAACGGCTTCAGAAGCATGTTATAACTTTCTACAGTATTAAGGGACCGGTCATTATTTATGTAGAGGGGGGGGGGGGGGGGGAGGGAAAAGTATTTTGATAGGTGAAAATTTTTGCCTGGCCCTCCCTCCTCAGGTCTAAAAATGGCAAGTAGCCCCCCCTCTTAATTCAATATTTCATTGATGACCCCCCCCCCCCCCCTCACATTTTTCCACTTATGATTTTATTTTGTGTGGTTGCTGGAAAAGTACTGGTTCTATAAAGTAGTGTTTTGTTGCAGTACATGCAGTATAGGAAAATATTCCTTTCCAGCATTGGAAAGGTTATATATCTTCTAAAGTTGCCATCACAAAATTTGCATTCAAGGTGCCACTTTTCAGATGTTGGACACCAAATATTAAACCCTGGAAGATAAATATTTTTTCCAATATATTTTCCAAGGTGGAAAGCAATATTTTAAGTGTTATGTTATTCATGTTTTATTACTTCATGGGCTATTGAACCAACAAATATTTTGTTAATTTTGATATTAAATGCAGCCCAAATCAAACACTGAAACAGGCTGATCTGGATTTGTCTTTTATTAAAGTGTGAAATATTAAAGGAATGAAGTTTATGACAATTCTTGTTTTTCAGTCACGCAATTAAAAAAATAAAATCATCAACCATTCGATAGATAAAGTCAAGAAATTGACATATTGTAGAATGGTAATAAATAAACAACATGCTAAAGTCTCAGGGTGGTGCGGTATCCCGTACTCGAGTTGTTAGGCAAAATGTACTACTCAAAATTATAGAGTTTAGTATGGAAACATCCTGTTAGTGTTCCTCTGAGGGGCACAAATATGGCGGCCGGAAACGAGTGAAAACACCTGGAATTTACTTTTGCTTTCTCAAAGGCTTTCTTCTCTGTTTTGAGCTCGCAAACATTCACATAGACGCTTCTCTTATCATGTTGGCTTTTCAGACCTTAAAAAAATATGCGGGGAATCAATGTTTTCATGTACGTGACATGCTTGTGAGCAGACATGTTTATGTCACACACTGTAATAGAATCTAAAATTCAAATTGCTCTATTTTCAAAACAAAGCAAGCAACCAAGCTGAAAACATGCAAGCCAATACATTTCTAAAATGTCTTTTACGTGATGAAGCTAAAAATGCAAAAGTTTGTTTAATTTTGAATTTTAGTTTTTTATGACGTCATGTGAAAACCAAGAATATTCTAGCTTCTAACTGGGTTGTCCATCTTCACCACCTGGATCTTTGAAATTAATTTTGTAAAAGTAATCCCATTTGCAAAAGCACAAACAAGACCCCTTGCAAAACCAAAAAAATGATAACCCCCCTATTAATTGTTTAAAAAAATTAGCCCCCCTCCTGCCAATCTAAAACAGCCTTGACCCCCCCTTCTTTTTCCCCTCCCCTCCCTCTACATAAATAATGACCAGTCCCTAAGGCGGAGAAGTTTCGAATGCAGCGCAAACGTAGTCGAACCAAACAATTCAGATGTAAAGCAGCGCACTTTTTTGAACGCACTTTAAAGCCCCGGCTACACGTTCAAACATTGTTAGAAGAACACGTCCCAACATTGTTGTAAGAACGCTTCTAACAATGTTGGATACGCATACAACATTGCTGGAAACACGTCGCTTCGGGGTTTTAACTTCAACAATTATTAAGATCTCGGATTGGAGACTGGGTCCTTAACTCTGATTAGTCTTTGCAATACAACATTGTTGAAAGGGCGGCTACACGCTTCAACATTTGTTGTATGTTGGAGAAAATGTTTGATCGAAATCAAAACATTCTTCCAACAAAAAATGTTGAACAAACGTCATCAAACATGCAAATTGCTACACGTTCTAACATTGTTCGTCCAACAAATGTTTTATAACAATGTTTGAACGTGTAGCCGGGGCTTAAAACACGAATTGCGAATTTATTGAACGGCTTAAAAAACTTTACTGTACATCTATGCATTCTTGCACTAAAATATATATTTCGGGTTATTTTGACCCAGAAAATTAGATGCAAAATTTAGCCGTGTCTTTAGCTTTATCAGATATAAAGACACTCATTAAAAATTAATTTCTTTTGTATTTGCTTTATGCATAAATTTAAGGTTAAATCTTGGTTCCACATCAAATTCGATGAATACTGTCTGGACTGACGGAATTATACCGATGATCTTACTTCAGCATTGGTGTTGTGTCATTAAAAGTACAACTGACACCTGTTAAAATAGTCTTATCATTGTTGCAGCCGCATAAATCTTGAAACGCCATATTCCTCAAACCAACGGTACTCTGCAGTCGGATTTGCGGAAGTGCTTCGTATGCACCTCCGTTGTCAAAACAAGATACAGGTATTTTTACATAGGTATTTACAAAGGACCCCTATCCTCGTTTACAAACCTTTTTTTATACTGAGTCTAGTTTCGGTTTCCTTTACGAGGAATACGGCAACTACAGAGAATTCCTGTTGTTGCGTATATGAAGAGTTCGCTCGGCCTCCACGGTTAAACTCGACTGGAGTTACTGTAAATAGGTGTTTCTTATTCACTAGAAAGCATTTTTGGAATAGATACAACATAAGCTGTACATCACACAGTACCTCGAAGGGCTTGAATTTGTCCAATGACTACAGGAACCACCGAAACGTCTTGTAGAGTGTCGATATATGCATAACTACATCTCAGAAGCAACATCCTCGGAGACGAGGTATAAAACTGCTCAAAAAGTGGTACTTAACCATGGTTAAAAGAATAAACAGGGCTCAAAAATTCCTGTGTTTTAACCACGAATCCGCGTTACTCTTACACAACGTATTTACTGCGATGCTCATCGCTAAAAAGTATTTTGGCAACTGTGGTGAGTGAAAAAGAAGGAGAGGAAGAGAAGGAGAAGACCAACAGCAACTTACTGAGTAATTACAAAGCACTGTTGATGAAGATCTGGTAAGATTTGTGTCATGTTACAGGAATTACAGTAAATTAAGCTTACAAGTGTACTTCGATAGATGAATATCGCACCGTAAGTACTTAGCTCACAGCTCAGTCACTACTGATGGTTTACGCTCATTTGTGAGAAAAAGCCGTCATACTAAGGGGCTGTTTACATGGAGGTAGGAAGATCCTAGCACTAGGAAGATCCTAGACGGCGAACCAACTTTTCGTTTGGTTTACAGAAGAATAAACAGGGCTCAAAAATACCTGTGTTTTAACCACGAATCCGCGTTACTCTTACACAACGTATTTACTGCGATGCTCATCGCTAAAAAGTATTTTGGCAACTGTGGTGAGTGAAAAAGAAGGAGAGGAAGAGAAGAAGAAGACCAACAGCAACTTACTGAGTAGTTACAAAGCACTGTTGATGAAGATCCGGTAGGATTTCTGTCATGTTACAGGAATTACAGTAAATTAAGCTTACATGTGTACTTCGATAGATGAATATCGCACCGTAAGTACTTAGCTCACAGCTCAGTCACTACTGATGGTTTACGCTCATTTGTGAGAAAAAGCCGTCATACTAAGGGGCTGTTTACATGGAGGTAGGAAGATCCTAGCACTAGGAAGATCCTAGACGGCGAACCAACTTTTCGTTTGGTTTACATGCAGAAATTTTGGTCGGAAATTTCGACGAAATTGTCTTCCTTTAGACGCTGATCGCCCGGGCGCCGCCATGTTTGTTTGGTTTGTTGTTTTTGTCCCTCGTGCTAGGATCTTCCTAGCGAAAGCAGTTTACATGGTGCTAGGATCTTCCTAGTGCTAGGAACTTCCTACCTCTCAGCTAGGATGATCCTAAGACTAAGAAGATCCTAGCGTTAGGGCCAAGTATGGCCCTTTGCATGTAAACTGAATACAGAAAACATACAGTATGGCGCTAGGATGATCCGCCTTCTAGGATCTTCCTCCCTCCATGTAAAGGAGCCCTAAAGCCCCATTTACACTACTGTAAAAAATGGGTCCGGACCCCAAAAAAGTTGGTATGGACCAGATATTTTTGCCGTGTAAACCTTCTGTTCCATGATTGCATGCAATGGATCCAGATTCTGGTTTTGGGGCCTATGGTCCCAAAAGCGAAAAATATGAGTCCGGACCCCTTTTGCTTTTTGAAAGTGCTGTGTAAATGTACCAACTTTTTTGGGGTCTGGACCCATTTTTTCTGTAGTGTAAAGTGGACTTAAAATTGCCATCGTAGAAAGGGCTGCCGCATTGCCAGTTTGCATAAGCTATTTAACGTTTTAATGGCCTAAATAATTTCAAATCTGGTCAATCCGCAATGGCTTTATTTTCATCCTCAAAGCAGATGACGGGTGCATCACAGTTGATCCATCACCTTAACCTGTGATCAGGCGAACTTTTTTTTTTTCGTGGCGGGAGGACGGAAAAAAACTACACCTGATACAATTTCTTGTCAATTTGTCTGTTTCTCATCCAGAATCTGGACTTTTTTCTGATTGGTTGAAGAGCAAAACAATCTTTTGAGCCCTGTTCCGATTGGCTACTTGATTTACATATGTGACTTCACTGCAAACTCAACACAAGTAAGCTGTTATAATCTATGTCGGCTCATGGGGCACAGGGTGAATTTGTGGCAGCTGTAACTTACTCTCTTCAAGAATTTATTCACAAATCCTTGAAGGAAGAGCTAATGGAATGCATCTCAAGGATTGTTTGACTAAAAGAAGACATATTAGCCGTACTTCCCATGGGATTTGGCAAGATCAGAGTGTCATTTACTAATTGTCCCGAAAGTGATAAAAAAAATGCATTGTTCTGACTGATTCTAACACTCTGTAGCTGTGGTGAGTTGGAACCAACAATTCGGGAATCTAAAAAGAAGACAGATTGTACTGAGCTGCGACTGGGTAGTTTAGTAGTCAGTCGAGGTCCACAGAGAAATCGAGAAATCAGATCGTGGAAGAACTGTATTCACGAATCATTTTTTTTACAGGCATGCTGTTTGCAAGAAGTGCTGCTGCAGAATCAAAGTTTATTCAACACTTTTGATCACTTTGCAATAAAATAAAGGATTCTACCATTCCACCAGCCAAATTTTTCATTAAATTCTTTTTTTCTTGACGTTTTAAACAGAGGAACTGTATCAACGGTTGAGCATTATTAAAAGTTCCTTTCCTTGACGCCAAAAATTGCATGGACTTCTGGTAAAATCTGATTGGCTGACATTTATCATATGACACAAAATAACATCGCTGTTGACAGCTCATGCTTGTCTCATGGCATCTGTCATTCGTGTTGACAGAACCGTTAATTTAGAGGGTGGCATACAAATTGACAAGAAATTGTATCAGATGTAGTTTTTTCCTCCCTCCTGCCGCGAACAAAAAACTTCACCTGATCACAGGTTACCATCACCTAGGCACTCTAAGTGCCCTTAGAGTGGCTTCCGTCAGCTTACCAGATTACATTAATTTGTGAGGTATCCTTGTCACATTTTCAGTGTTAGGTTCTGTAAGACTAATTGGCTTAAGTGATGCAAGACTATTGCTTGGCAGTTGCAATTCACACCAGTGTGCTGCTAGCAGGGTAAATTTGCACCAGGATAAAGCACCAGTTTTTTAATAATTATGTCACAATACTTTTCTGCTGATTACGTTGTTGTTGGATTTGGGACAAAAAATGATTATGATCCCAGAATCTCAACCCACAGAATGATAAAGATGAGAAAATTTGTAACAAGTTGTATTTCATGGCTGCTTGATTGCTATTATCTACAGATCTAAGACTTAATTGAGATGGAACACGTTTTGAACAAATTATGCACAGAATTTATGAGTTTAGGGAATTGAAGCAAAGCAAATATTAATTTCAGCTTCCGGTTTTGCTATTTTCAACAACAATCCGTATGGGTTTACTGTGGTTTTGAAAACCCAAAACCGACGTCCAGGGTTTGACATCTCCACTAGCCCTGTAGCCGGAGGTTAGTAAAAATGACACATTTAGTATTCCTTGGGCTAGTAGACTTAAGATGACAAATCACATATAGTTGTAATGAGAATGACAAAGGATGTATTTAAAAACTACCATTCCATGTGGTCTTAACCAGAAAACTGTGGATCAACTGAAACCCTCTTTTAACCCATTGACTACCGCAGGTTTTTACATTTTTGGAGTGATTTTCCACCTATAAACGATGAATAGCAATTCGTGACTCTTTATTTGAACTTCCAGGGAAAAGTGGTGCTGTCCTAAGGCACTGGAGGCTCAAGGTTTCTGAAAATGTCATTTTGACGTAGCTATTTTTTATCCGTGAAGCGACAACAATGGCCCAAGTTCGGTTTGCTTGCGATTTCTGCTAAATTTACAGCCATTTTTCATCTTTAGCGGCTGCCTGATGAGCATCATTAAGCGTGACGGTAGCTAAGAGTCCACTTTCTCAAAGAATCGAGCAAGGTGATGTACTTTGTTGTTGAATTTGGCTTGTTACTCGACGAACTGGGAATTTGGCCGGTCGAACACTTAGTACCTTTGGGACTCGACTATTGATGAATTTCTCAACCTACCGCCTCATATTTTGGAATTTCTGTGTACTGAAGATGACCACGAGCAGGAAATTTTGGCGGTAGGTTGGAGTGGCTGTAGACTTAGTTTATATGTGAAAGAATTGGGGGAAGGAACGGGCGCTGTCAAAAATTCTCGTTAGTTCCCAGCATGCAATGCGCTCAAGATGTTGAAAATGTCGGGAAGGCCCGAATGCACTGGAACAAAAGGCTGTATCTACGCTCGGGAGAAGAATGTGAACAAAAAAAGTCATTTCTAAGCTAGAAAAAGGACTGAATTTCGTTATGATGGTTGAATTTGGTTTTTCGACGATGATTTCCCTAAAAAACATGAAGGCAAAAAGAGGCATTTTTGTTGTTTCTCTTTGACGTTAAAAACGGCCAGTTTCATTCTTGTCCAAACTCAAAAGGCCATATTTGGTAAAAATCGCTACGTTTCTTGCATTTATTGGATATGCAAATTTAAAGGGCATTCCATTTCGTGCTCACAACTAACAGTTAAGGCAATATCAGTGCGATTGAGAGAGTTGCAATGTTTTGAAGCATGGGAGTTTTTTACGGCCGGTTTTGGCCGGCACGGGTGCCAATGGGTTAATCTACACATGGTCTTGGTAAGCATGGTCACCCTTACAGTGACCAAGATCCTGGGAAGGAGCTTGGACTCCTTAGTTGTGCTGTGGGCTAGTAGTTTTCTAAAGGTCATTAGCCCAGTGGCTAGTGATTCAGGTGAATACAATTTACTGTAGATGTCTAATCCTGGATATCCATCAATGCAGCTAGTTATGTAAGAAATTATAATCAGGTATTTAGTATGTGCAGTTGCAATGTAAGTACTTGTGAAATGAACAAATTGTTCTTTGAATGTCAGCAAATCATTTATGCTGCACACACCTATTCTCGAATGAGAAAAACCATTTCCCATAGGAGTTGAGGAGGAGTTTCTCCCAAACTAAGTTTGTTCAGGTGTGAGAATGTCTGCTCGCTTTCACATTCCAAAAGCTGAGGACTAGGAGAGGTCTTTCCTCCAAATGCAGTTGTTCTGAAAAGTACTTTACTTCAAAAATTCATTAATAATTCATGAATGGAATACAAAAGAAATCAATGTTTAATGAGTGGCTTTATATCTGATATAGACACAGTTAATTTTTGTGTTCAATTTTTTAGGCCAAAACAACCCAAATTCTAAATAATGGTGCAAGAATGGATAGATGTACAGTAAAGCTTTTCAAGCTGTTCAGTAGCACTTTATACAGGTGCTTGTCTACATCTGCATCTACATTAAAATGCTTTCGCATCCAAAAGAGATAGATAGAAAAGTGATAAATAACACAAAACAATATGAGAAAAACGAGAAAAACGTGTCTGAGGAATTTTGTTTGTTATGCTTTTGTCTTTCAAAAAGGGTTTTGATCTTTGTTTGCTTTTTGACCTACTCAGATCACCTGGGCCAAGGCTTTTTCTTTTTGTTATTTTAGTTTTTTTACAGGAATTTCAGCTTTCATCAGTGAGAGCTCCATTGTCCCCATTTCTGTTCTGTGAGCTGTCAGCCCTTGGCCACCCATTCCCCTCTCCCCTGCCCAAGCCCAGCAGTGAACATGCAATGGGCCATTTTAGAGAATAATATTATACAATTCCTTTTCAGGTGGGGAATCCAGTTCGTTGGCCAGCAATTGCTAGTTTGGATTTCAAATTTCTCATAGTGTTTCCCCGGGACTGGGGAGTGGTCAGAAATGCAATGAATAATGTAACATTCATTTTCCGTTTCAGAACAGACAGTCGTTTACAACCAATTTGGAACAACTATGGCAAGCCACAAACAGCACGGGACAATGGGTCCATACCTTGGCCCTGCTAAAGAGGTGTGGGCCATTGGCCCCAACACCAAGCTGTTCCTTTAGCAAGTCGGTCCCCCCTCTTAGGGGGACTATAAGGTGTACCTTCTTCAAAATGTAAGTATAAAATAATTATATTTGACATAATATGTAAATTTAAAATGCAGTATGTTTTACTAGGAGCAGGGATGGCGCAGTGGTGAGAGCACTCGCCTTCCACCAATGTGGCCCGGGTTCGATTCCTGGACTCGACATCACATGTGGGTTGAGTTTGTTGTTGGTTCTCTTCTCTGCTCCGAGAGGTTTTTCTCCGGGTACTCTGGTTTTCCCCTCTCCACAAAAACCATCATTTCTGCTTGTAAAGCGCATTTGATCATATACACATGGAAAATGCGCTATATAAGTTCTAAATTATTATTATTATTATTATTATTATTATTATTATTATTATTATTATTATTATTATTATTATTATTATTATTATTATATACTACTGACAAACAAATCCCACTGTTTCCACCTGGGGGGGAGTCCTCATTAAAAAATCTGGCCCAAGGGGGAGCTTAAAAGAGACACAAACTTCCGGGAATTTTTCTCTTTTTTTCTTCACGTTTCTTTGGTTAATTCTAGACAAACCATACATTGATTATTTCTGTTTGTGTTCTGCACATATCCGCTGCTAAAAACAACTGCAAAAGTCTAAAACGTATTTTTGTTGCAGGAGGAATAATCAGGAGAAAGGACTGGAGAAAACACAAGAATTAACACAAGCCTGGAAAATACAAGATTAAAATGATTCAAAAGGATAATGTGTGTTTTATGGTGTTGAAAAGGATTTATACTCACTAGAAGCAGTTTTCAAAAAGTCTTCTAATGCCATTTAAGGGGGGTTGATTGATTTTGATTGATTGATTTTTATTGAAATTTAGAATACGTTACAGATTATCAGACCCGCAGGTAGCGTAGCTAATCTAGGCGGGCCCGAAAATAAGGAAAAATCAAAGACTGCTTAAAAAGAAAATTATATCGGTAGGAATATAAAGTTGAGATAAAAAAGAATAATGTTTAAAAAAAAAAAGAGAGAAGAAAAAGTTGAACAAGAAGCTGATTTAAGTAACAAATGAAAGCAAAGGAATGCGCTGCCAACGTTGGCACTATTGCGTTTTCATCTACAAGCGTTACGATACGGCGTAAGGTTATGAAGTACTTTTCTTCACCTTGCATATAATTCCGTCTAGGTCGTAATATGAGTCATCGGACTCTAAAACTTCAAATAACAATGATCGAATTTTCTTCTTAAATTGATGTTTAGGTAGATTACGAAGATTAGTTGGTATCTCATTACACAATTTCGCGCCAATTCTCGAAAAAGCATATTTTTGAATTTCCAGATTTAATTTTTTTTATAAAAATTATCGGACGTTGAGGACCTAGTATTGTATGAATGAACTCGAGAAGTGGGAAGGAACAAGTCTTGAATATTAGAGGGTACAAGATGATTACTTACATCATGCATCGTTTCTGAAAGCAGTTGATAATAAAGAAAATTAAGTGGTAAAATATTTGCATCGAGAAACAACGGAATTGCATGATCTCGAAAGTTAGCGAAGTATATGAATCTAAGGGCACGTTTTTGAAGAACGAGAAGTTTATTTAACTGGGACGTGCTAGCTTGGCCCCACGCAATCAAGCCATAGCGAAGATAGGGTGCAACTAAAGAGTGATATATAGAAATGAGTGTGCGGGAAGGTACAGAATGCCGCAATTTTGATAATAATCCAATTGTTTTACTGATTTTTAATAGAATCGCATCAATTTGATTGTTCCAAGAAAGTCTATAGTCAATTAGAACACCTAAGTACTTAACGTAATCTTTGCATTCTAATGGCACGAACTTGTTTGTTTGGTTATCAAAAATATTAATTTTAGGTGTGTAGGCGAGTTTCTTCTGATAGGGACGGAAGATAATGAAATTTGATTTTTTTATATTAAGACTTAGTTTGTTAGATATTAACCATTTACATACCTTACTGAGTTCATCATTCATTATTTTCTCTAAGCATTTAAGATTTTTATGGGAAAATAGTATGTTAGTATCGTCAGCAAAAAGATAGAATTTAAATTTTAGTGACGAAGAGTTGATATCATTAACATATAAAAGGAACAACAGAGGACCTAATACGGAACCCTGGGAACTCCACACACAATATTTGATATATCAGAAGTTAGAGAGTCAACAGCTGTAACTTGCGTCCTTTCTCCCAAATAAGAAGAGAACCAATTAATTATTATACCTCTAAATCCATAAAAATCCAGTTTTTGAAGTAAGATAGTATGGTCAACGGTATCAAAAGCCTTTTGGAGGTCTATGAAAACGCCACAGGAGATAAGACCTTTATCCATATTTGACTGTATTTCGTTAACAATATCCAAAATAGCATGTTCTGTTGAGTGTCCCTGTCTGAAGCCATACTGCGATGTGCACAAGATGTTTTCTTTTTCTATAAATTTTTTCATCCTTTTATACATTAACTTTTCAAAAATTCGATTAAAGCATGATAATAATGAACTTGGTCGATAGTTATTAGGATCTGTATCATCATCATTTTTAAAGACTGGTATAACTTTTGCCATTTTTAATTTAGATGGGTATATCCCGAGTTCAACAGACTTATTAAAAATATCGGCTAAAATATCCTTAATAATATCACTTGCACACTTCAGTATGTGCGTTGGACAGGAGTAAAACCCGTGTGATTTGTTATTTGGCATTGAGAGTATCTCTAACTTGATTTCGTTAGGCATTATTGGTTGAAAGAAAAATGACGAGGCCGGTGAGTTACTTTTATCAAGAAAATCAGTAAAATGGGGGCAGTCTGAATTAGCAATCCGGGGCACTTTGTTTTGGTGGCGGACTTTCTGGCGATGGTCTACTTATTCACTTTTACTATTAATTTTCAACCACCCACAAATCCAAATGATATTTTCCAGTTGTCCTTACTTATCCACATTACCCCGTCCCCCAAACCTTTCTTCCTTTAAAGCAATAAAAAAAAAAAAAAAACTCGTAAGAACAACACTCACAAACATTTGCTGTAGAGGTACGCCAAGATAGATGAGCCATTTCACGATTGAATGAAATCTGGGGCAAGATTTTCAAGTAAAAGTGCACTGAAATATAAGAAGGATAAGGCATTTGACCGGACTACCCTCTTAACAGCGTCTCCGCTCACATTTAATCGCGGAAGGAGATGGATAACCGTATCTCCTGCTGACTGATCTAACCAACGTTTTATGATTCCATTAACGTCTCAAACATGATTGCCATGTGGGTTTTTTTAATTGATTCTCTCCACAATATATATGTACAATACAAGGTCAATAAAGAAATACGAAAATAAAAACTATTAATAGCCTATGGTTATGAAATATTATTTTTGACCTCATTTGACCACCTTAAGTTATAATTTAGAATTGAAGACTGGAATAATTCCAGCGACCATTGTCGGAAGCAATCACATCCGTCGATGCGGCGTACGATTCAGTTGGTATGTCATTTTCTTACTGAGTTCTGGATCATTTAGGCAAAGTGTTTTTTAAGGAAAAACGAAAATGAACCTTGTAACGATTAAATTCTGAACAAATAGGGACACGTTTTAACGGCATCAAAGTTTTATGTCCAGTCCATTCCAGTTCTATTTCATTGAGTCTTGTCATTCGCAATGGCGTGGTGGATGTTGGCGCCACGGTTGATTACGCATTTTTTGACCTCATTTCAACATTAAGTTAATTCGTAGTGATTATGAATGGGAGGAACATGGTAAAATACCGACAACAGGTATAAGGAAGCAATTTAAGAAACTCCTTCAAATTGGCAATGTAAACTTCAGCTGTTGAATTTAGAGAGAAATATGGACGTCTCGCTAATACTGACCAATTGGGTCTAAAAGGCAATTTGGTAACATCACAAATTGCACAAGGCGTTTTCTTTTAAAAGCTCCCATGCGATCGCATTCAAAGTGTTAGCTCCCGTCTGTGTAAAATTCGATCCAGATTACGTGTCACTTTGTCTTCACATAATTAAAAGTCTTCAATAGAGAGGAATTTTCAAAAGTGTACTGTTATAACAGTTTGCGATGACTGAAATTCCACCAAACAAGCAAAAGTAAAGCTTCCGCGTTGATCTGATTTTGGACAGGATACATGCCCGAATGTTTCTATCAGCACCACTATTTAGTTTTTTCCTAGCTGATTCACAACGTGCTTTACAGCCCGTGGTTAGTAGAAGACAATTTCAGACCCTGAGGAACCACATCGACTTATACATACTTGACCACGGTTATAGCAACCACATCAATCAATCGTGCATTATTGGCACTTCAGTGGTCTGGAAGGTTTCAAGTGGAAACATAGTTTCGAAAAGGAGTCGAATAAGAAAAACTCTTGAATATTTAGAAATCCAGATCTGCCGCTGAAGAGATATTTATTTTCCGTGCATAGCAATTTTCTCTTCAGTTCATTCCAGCTAAAATCCTAAATAATTCTAGCTTATGCATGATAGATGGCCAGCTACAGGAGTCCATTCCCCGCCAGCTGTTGTTTCCTTTGAAACACGGCTACAAGTTTCTCTTCCTTAGCTAGAGGAAGCTAAGGTCGTGGTTAACTGAAAAACCAGCCTTAGTTTACCTCTTTATTTTACCATCATAAGTCAATTCGTTCTCACTGGAAACTTTTCAGTGATCAATAGTGAGGACTGCTTGAAAGGAAAACTTTCTTGGTTTCTTTTTATTTCAATAAGGAACAGGGTGTCATTGCAACTTTAAAACGTCTTATAGAGAGTGGGATCTTCCAAACTTTGTTGTAATCCCAAACTAAGCTTGTGATGAAAACGGCATAACGTTGGCTGCCAAGGGAAGGTTGGGCGCCCATTTAATCTCAGGAGGAAATAGAGATTCGTATATTCCGTCTACTGATCTACATCAGTTCTACGTTTCTAAGCACATCAAACCTTTCAACGCTTTTATGTTTCCCTTAACCTCTCTTTACTGTAAACATGTCTATCGCCATGTAGTTTTAAAGCCTGTGGTTACTGAAATATGATTTTTGACCTTATTTGACCACCTTACGTTATACTTTAGAATTAAAAACGGGAATGATTCCAGCGACCACATATGGTCGGGAGCAATCAGAATAATCAATGCGGCGTACGGTTCATTTGGTATTTCATTTCAGTTTAGTTATGGAGTCATTTATATAGACAGACTGATTTTAAAGGAAAAAAGAAATGGCAGAACCTCATGACGGACTGAAAAATCCAGCACAATTAGAGAAATCTACTTCTTAACCGCATCTATGTTTTCTCCTAAGTGCATCCCAGCTGAAATGCCTAACTGAGTCTATCATTCCTCTCGCCAAAGCCAAGGTATGATAGAAAACGATTTCTCTATACGTAGTGGATGTTAATACCATGGTTGATTAAACATAGTTTTTAACCTCATTTCACCATAGGTTAACTGATTCGTTGAGATGGTGAATGCGAGGAAAGTAGTAGATGGGCTACTATAGACCCAAAAGCTGTCAAAAATTTCAACCAATCAGAAGCCAGAACGAGCTGTCAATCAACTCGTCAAACTCGGAATGGACCAATCAGAGAAGAGCATGCGTTGCATTTAAAGGGGTTCTTAATCACGTGACCGGGGCGGGAAAAGGTATGTTGGAGTGGACTACAAGGAACACACACTGTTTGGATGGAATGAATTTAATGATATTGTTGAAAAAAAGAGAAAGAGAGACCTCGGCAGGATTCCAAATTGCAACCCCCTGATCCGTAGTCAGATGCCTTATCCATTGGGCCACAGGGTCTACGGCAATGAGCAAACACGTGAAATCAGTTTGCAACCTGTTTAATGACACATGTATAAGTTTTTTTACATTTGTTTTTCATTCACTTGGTTGGCGTGGCACTCCGTGGTGGTAGGCGTGGAGGATGCCGCGGCCTCGTCCTCGGGTTTGCCCGAAGCGCTGTTCGGCTCTGCCTGGTTGACCCGGGAGAGAGATTACCAGATGCTGTTGCAAGTCTTAGGCCTGTGATGCTAGGCGTTGGCTGCGGCGTGGAGGTGGATGGTCTGTTCTCGGGCTAAGTGCGGGCCAAATTGGTTAGGGTGAGGTGGGTGTGCAGTCGAGTGTGGAACCTGATCTGGTATGACCCGGATGAAGCGTACCACGTGTCTGTACAAACAAGTGTGGTACAGGGCCACGGAACAGTACCGCAAACGTTCGGTGCAGACGAAGTGGCCGTCGAGGTCATGGGACTGGCATATGTGACACGGGTCGTTGGTGTGGTTTAACAAGTAACCCGACTGTCGGCCATGGGGGCAGGCCCACTCTTACCATGGCATGCGACGGTCGTTGAGGGACTGCAGCCACAGCTAAATACAAGGCAGTTGCTGGCTGACGTTGCAGCAGAGGGCTCGGTGGGGCAACTCATTCGTGTCGTCATGGTACAGGGGCATGCAAATGACGCACGGGTCGGTACCCACTTTGTCTGAAAGCACATGATCACTGATTCATTGCGACGTCGCGCCATGATGAATGTGAGCCGTGGGAGTGAGGGCGGATTGTTATATGAGATGCTAAGGGACCAATGGGAGAAGGTGGGAGGGATGTTATGTGACCGGTGAGAGAGGGAGGGGGACCCCCCATCGCCGCGGTGGATGACGTCACCCTGAATGGTGATTGGTGGATGCGTGGTTTGTGAAAGGGAGTCGCGGGCACGTGGGTTCATTGTTCATCATGTCGTTGCGTCGGAGCAAGTCCATTGACTTTTGCGCGGGACTCCTGTGTGATTTGTATGGACATTTTGTACAGTGAGAAAAACGGGTGGTCGGGAGCGAGGCGGTTCACATCGAAAAGACGACAATGGTGAGGCGTTGCTGTGGATTTTACGTGCACAAGCAGTGCCTGTATCTGTGGTGTAGGAGGCAATACCAACAACAAGTGTCTCATCAATACTGGGCGTGCCCCCATTGCCGGCAGCCTCTGGACCCGACTCACAAGATCAACGTGCGGTGAAGAAGACACCCCGGGGTTTTTTACCCCCACCTTAAATCTGTCAAGAGTCAAGACCAACACTATGATACTGTGTTTTTTAATTCTTGGCAGTCAAACGAGTGACACGGTCTTGATTGACAAAAGACATGTCTCTGGGTAATCCGCATTGAGCGCGCATCCATTGAATAAAATGATAACATTCCACTTTGGGGCAGTGGCGTTTGGGGGCTTTGACGTGGTGTCCACAAGAGGCCGCAGTGCTTAGGCGTGTCATGTCGTCGAACTTGGGGCAACCGAAGGCCTCTAGGTCTAATCTGGGCAGACCCATCTCCCTGAATCAGTCTTGTTCCACTCGGCCGCCCTTGTAAGCCACGACGGGGCGCTGGCTGCCAATGGTTGGTTGAATGTTCGTCGTAGAGGGCTTTGAGGTGTTTGCGTAGGTCCTCCGAGGGGTAGGCGAGTTCGGCGAGGGCGGGGCGGAAGGGTAACCCATGCACCTGTCGGATGACGTGCCATATCTGGCGTTCTTGCGCGGAGGTCACGTCCTTCCATTGTAAGTCGTGACTGTAATGATGCGAACCTCAGGCTTGTCCGTGGTGATCGCACTATCCCATTTCTCTGACCAGGAAACGATCCGGTAGTCGAAAACCCTCCAAATCGATGCAAAGGCAGACTTTGTTCATGACGGTCGCATTGGTCATGCTGGAAGGCTTGAAAGAGGTATTTGAGTTCGTCCACCGCTCTGGGATACAGGTGGAGCTGTCTGGCGACGACGATGGCACTCCGATGGGACATGGTGGGTGAAATGACAGTAGAATGAAGAAAATCGTATTGGGGCGAGTATTTGTACCAGCGATTGAAGGTGACGTCATAGAAGAACAAACGTTTACCCAGTCGTTTGGCTACAGCCACGCTCCACCCAGTGCAACCTTCCACGGCGGAGGTGTCGTGCAGGGGTAACTCGGGAAGGGTCTTAGCGGGGTGGAAACGACTGAAGGCAAACACGGTGTCGGCTTCTTTGACGATGTGATAATTGCGCGCCAGGAGATCCTCGGTGTAGGGGTTGGCCAAGGTTTTGCCCAGTGCTTGGGCCACGGCGCGTACGTGCGGCAGAGCTTCGGCCATGGCCGATGGCTGGAGAGGTTGAATACCCTGGTGTATCCGGGGATGCAGGGGTCCGATGATCATGCGACAGGGCAGGCCGCGTTGCAGGGCTAAATGTTCTGCCAAGGTGACTGCGGCGCCGCCGGTGTTGATGTGGATGGACATGCTGCGAAAAATGGCAAGACACTGGATGGAAGAACTCTTTTTTATTTGTCACGTGGACCAATCAAAAAGAGGTACAGGTCTGGCGTGATCAAGCACGTATACAGTCTGAGAGGACGAGAAAGTTCTTGGGCGGTGCGCCCGCCAAACACTCGTGCACCCTCTTGTGGGATAGTAGCATGCGATCGACCTTGGAGCGGTGCATGGAAAGCAAAGGGGGTGACCTGGGAGGCTGCCAGGTGGGTCTGGGTGGCTTGGGATGTTCCCAAGTGGGTCTGGGTAGTGGAATGGGTTGAGGTAAGCGTTCATTTGATGGCCGCGGCTGTCCATTTCTTGCAGGATGCGTGAGGACCAAGGCATGTCCAACCACTGAAAGAAGGAACATATCCTTTTGGCACAGATCAGGAACATGCGGCCCGGATTGTTCTAGGAGTGACTGGTGGTTAGCCGCAGGCGTTGATTGCACCAACAGTGCTGGTTGGGCAGCGTCTTGCCATCTCCGAAGTGGAGGTCGGGGTGGCGTTGCTGGCGAATGCTTTGCAAATACATGGGAACCTCCTCCTGAGACGTGAAGATCACGCAGTCGGGTAGGGCTCGACCGTAGGGCAGAATCTTTACGCGACTGCATCGGACGTAGGGCCAATCGTTTTTGGAGGTGAGGTACTCCAAGGGACACCCATGAAAAGGACACAAGGGTGTGGTATTCACTTCTTCTTCGTAGGAGGGGAGCTCGGCCATTAATTGGCGAGGAATGTCGGGAGCTGATGCGCGATGCGTACGGGTATGACACGCACGAGGACAAATTGTATTGGCTGCCGGATGGCTGCGCGCTTTGCAAACGGTACAAAGAGTGCCTGTTCTACCCGGAGGAATTGGAGGACTCGGACACGTCGGACGATATGGTGCTCTCGTCGGACGAGGAGGAGGAGCCCAAGGACTCTGAAGGGAGTCTGTCAACCATTGATTCCCGAAAAGTGATGTAAAAATGTAAATAAAGAGAGTTACGAAGGGTGTGTTTTGCCTGATGTCCAAGCGGAGAGTCAAAAAGAAGACCAGTGCGGTCTTGGCGGCCGAATACGACTCCCCGACGGGAGTGGGAAGTCTGGGTGGAGTGCGTCGGTTTGCCGAGGCCAGGACGATTTCGTTGCGCAGAGCGCGAGATGTCTTGGAAGGGGTGTGCAGTTACACCTCACATCGGTCGGGACGTGTCCGATTTCCCACCCTGCCCGTGTTGGTGTTTGACCGCGATCAACAGCTGGTGGCCGATTTGATAGAAGTCCAAAAATTGGCCAGCATCAACAAGGGCCAACGGTATCTGTTGGCTGTGATCGACGTGCTGTCCAAGTACGCGTGGGTGGAACCGGCGAAGCCCAAGACGGGACCGGCCGTCAGCAACGCCTTTGTGATCATTCTGAGACGCGCCCAGGGACTTCCACCCCAAACGGATGGGGGCAAAGAGTTTTACAATCGGAGTTTTCAGGCGTTGTTGAAACTTTGGGGCATTGCTCATTTTTCCACCAGAGGGGATACCAAGGAGACGGTGGCCGAATGGTTTAACCGCACGTTCAAAGATCGATTTTACCGCTACTTAACGGCTCAAGGGTCGTACAAGTACTTGGAAGCGTTACAGGATTTGGTCAAGGGGTACAATGCATCGCAGAATCGGGATGGCGCCCCAGGAAGTCACAGCGGGCAACGAGGCGGCGGTGTGGGAACGCTTGTATGCGGATCGCCTGCGTGCCAAGCCCCGGCGGCGCGCCAAGGCACCTGCCCTGCGGGTGGGGACGCGCGTCCGTTTGAACAAGAAGCACCGAGTGTTTCAAAGAGCTACCTGCCGGGCTGGACGGAGGAGGTGTTTGTGGTGCGTCGAGTGGTGGCGAGGGTCGTGCCCAGTTATCGGCTGCAAGAATGGGATGGTACGCCGGTGGAGAACACGTTTTACCAACAGAACCCGCAACGCGTGAACATGAGCGATGAGCCCTTGTTTCGAATGGAGAAGATTTTGCAGAGGAAGGGACGACGTATAAAAGTCAGGTGGTTGGGGTGGCCTGCCAAATACGACAGTTGGATAGACAAGGGCATGCCCATGGGATGGGGTTGCTTTAGATCCAACCATGGTCGTTTAATTCACGATCACAGCGGTCTTCCGTTTGGTGTTTTTTCTTTTCCCAGGTCGTCATTGATTCCCTGATACGCTTAGCCAGCCTCGATTCATTTCAGTGTTTGGTGACTGTCTCCGGGGATCTGACCACCGTCGCCCTACCCATTTTTTTCAAAAACCCGTTCTACCTCACGAATACCATCTTCAACCACATACATACATACATATTCGTTTTGATAAGGCAGGTCAGTCTGAGGCAACCCGGAGGGTTGTCCAATATACCCGATCTGAGTCGGGTGGAGTCCGATCGGACTCACCGGAAGTCAGGTTGCACCAAAGGCAATCTAATGACTTTAACCTTGCTCTTTTTTAAAGCACGCGCGTGATTTTCCTCGCTGTTAATATACGCGCGCCAAAATGGGTGTTCTGCGCGTCGCGTGGTCGACCCGACTCGACCCGTCTCTCTAAAAGTCGGTCCGCCTTACCGGATGTCGGTTTGCAGTAAGTACGGCTGAGGTAGGGTAGGAAATGTTGGCGGATCGACTCCGTCTTACCGGAAGTCGGTTTGCGCGAGACTTAGAAAAATTCAGCAAGTACGGCTTACGGGGAGGGTAGAAAGTGTTGGCGGATCGACTCCGTTCGATCAAATCGAGTCGGGTCGTCGATCCGTCTCAACCCGACTCAACCCGTCTCTCTAAAAGTCGGTCCAGCATTATTGTTTCTCAGGGAGGGTAGAAAATGTTGGCGGATCGACTCCGTTCGATCAAATCGAGTCGGGTCGTCGATCCGTCTCGACCCGACTCAACCCGTCTCTGTAAAAGTCGGTCCGTCTTATTGGAAGTCGGTTTGCGCGAGACTTAGAAAAATTCAGCAAGTACGGCTTACAGGGAGGGTAGAAAGTGTTGGCGGATCGACTCCGCTCGATCAAATCGAGTCGGGTCGTCTATCCGTCTCGACCCGACTCAACCCGTCTCTGTAAAAGTCGGTCCGTCTTATTGGAAGTCGGTTTGCGCGAGACTTAGAAAATTCCAGCATTATTGTTTCTCAGGGAGGGTAGAAAATGTTGGCGGATCGACTCCGTTCGATCGAATCGAGTCGGGTCGTCGATCCGTCTCGACCCGACTCAATCCGTCTCTCTAAAAGTCGGTCCGTCTTACCGGAAGTCGGTTTGCGCGAGACTTAGAAAAAATCAGCAAGTACGGCTGAGGGAGGGTAGAAAATGTTGGCGAATCGACTCCGTTCGATCGAATCGAGTCGGGTCGTCGATCCGTCTCGACCCGACTCGATCCGTCTCTCTAAAAGTCGGTCCGTCTTATTGGAAGTCAGTTTGAATCAGGAAGAAGGGCTGTCAGGGAGGGTTGAAAATGTTGGCGGATCGACCCCGTTCGATGGAATCGAGTCGGGACGTCGATCCGACTCGACCCGTCGTTCTAAAAGTGGGTTCGTCTTACCGTAGGTCGGTTTGCGCGAGACTTTGAAAAATACAGCAACTACGGCTTACAGGGAAGGTAGAAAACGTTGGCGTTGATAAGTTATCCTACATTATGTCACCTGCGAAAACCATCCGAAGTGTAATAAAAATAGGTAAACACGGTTTATTCATTACGCTGTTGAGAAGCGGTCTTTGTTGTGATGGTTGAATCAATCAAATAAAAGAGGTGACATCATTTTGAAAGCAAAAAAGTGTGACAAAATTTTGAAAGCAGAAAAGTGTGACAAAAAGCCCTACTGGAAAGGACATCAAAAAACAAAAATAAGCGATCACTTAGATTAGCCGGTCAACTGGAATACGGTGTTTTACCGCATGGCGAAGAGGGAGTTTAACCGCTAACGCGCGGTGCGGTTTTTGTATTTTAATGAATCTCCCGCGGAAAATAATCAAAATAATAAGTGGCCTGAGATAATTTCTTTTAATACAAAAGATGATGCGTCTATCACTGTCAGGGGTTTCAAAAAGAACGGCCGCCAACACTGATTATATTATAACACGTTCCAGCTAATTGCAAAAGGGAACGTAATTTTCTGCAAAGATAGCATATTTTATCACGGTGGAGTTCTAACATCGCCATGATGGAAATCAGAAACGTTTCTCTCTCACTACTGACAGTTGATATATATTCATCAATAAGTGGTACAACAATAGCCAAAGTCACGCTTGCCGGTTTGCATGTGTTATGTTCGCCAATGACTTTTAAACAATAGGGTGTTATAAACTGCAAAGTGTCTTCTATTTTAGGGGTTGGAATCTTTGATTGTGACGGTTAATTAATGTTATATAATAATAATAATATATATAATAATAATAATAAAGACTTTATTTATCCAGGGTAGCACGTAATAGCCACAGGCTAATAAACTTGTGGCCCTGATAAATCAAATGAAATCAAATCAAATCAAATGTTGGTTTTTGGGAGAGGGGAAAACCGGAGTACCCGGAGAAAAACCTCTCGGAGCAGAGTAGAGAACCAACAAACTCAGCCCACTTATGACGCCGAGTCCGGGAATCGAACCCGGGACACATTGGTGGAAGGCGAGCGCTCTCACCACTGCGCCAACCCTGCTCCTGCTGCCTGAAGTACAATCACCTTTTATAACTGAAAGTCTTGTGCTCAAGCTCAAGTAGGAATAAAGCTCATTTGAAGCTAGAAACGATTTCAAATAAGATGGATACAACTGATTTAATTTTTAAAAATGGTTGGAGCATTTTATATGTAATAGAAGAAGCAACCTTAGAAACCATTGCAGTGAAAATAACTGGCTCCACTTATACATTACAAAAGTTCAACACACTAGTTAGGCACATACTTGAAATACTTAGCAATGTTGCAACAAAAATGCCTTCATGTAATAAATAAAATGACATGATGCAAAAACTTACACAAAACGCACTGATGATGGAATGCGAAACAAAATGGCTTACTCTACTGATTGAGCTCATGGATTGACGGGATGATAACAGTCCAGGGCGGGTGATACGGTTACTTCGATCGACGTCAGGAGACTTAGGTGTCTGTGATACTAAGTGGTGGGATTTTTCGTCGTTCGTGTACCATTTCTACAACATCTTGAATGACATCATATTTGATATCGAAAACACGGCCGAGCTCTATTTCTTTACGCGTGGCCTACAAAAGTTCAGCCTCGCTCTGTTAGTCGACGCGTGGTCTCAGTAGTGAAGCTCGACATTGAGCACTAACTTGGGTCGACCTGTAATGTAAACAATGGCTAATGTGAAATACGGCGTTTATATATTATTACTTTCTCTTTTGCGCGACCTGACTTGTCGATCGGTTGGTGCAGAAACTGTCTTGTTCGTGTGCCGGTTTTAAGAACGACGTGGAGTTATATATCATTACTTTCTCTTTTGCGCGACCTGACTTGTCGATCGGTTGGTACAGAAACTGTCTTGTTCGTGTGCCGGTTTTAAGAACGACGTGGAGTTATATATCATTACTTTCTCTTTTGCGCGACCTGACTTGTCGATCGGTTGGTACAGAAACTGTCTTGTTCGTGTGCCGGTTTTAAGAACAACGTGGGTTTATATATCTTAATTACTTTTTCATTCCCGCCACCTGACTTGTCGATCGGTTGGTACAGAAACTGTCTGTTCGTGTGCCGGCTTTTCGCGTGCCGGCTTTAAGAACGAGGTTGATTTCTATATCATTACTTTCTCTTTTGTGCGGCCTGGCTTGTCGAGGATCGACGTTTATTACTTTCTCTTTTGCGCGACCTAACTTCCGGTGACGGGCTGAGTCGAATCGACTCGGACCGACGGGTCGACTCGAGTCGATCGGATGGAGTCGATCCGTCGAGATTTTCTGCCCTCCCTAGGCGTATGTTATCTTTGTCACTTTTGCGACCTGACTTCCGGTGAGACGGATCGCAAAGTTTTGCGCGACCTGACTTCCGGTGACGGGTTGAGTCGAATCGACTCGGATCGACGGGTTGACTCGAGTCGATCGGATGGAGTCGATCCGTCGAGATTTTCTGCCCTCCCTATGCGTGTGTTATCTTTGTCACTTTTGCGTCCTGACTTTCGCTGAGACGGATCGACGTTCGCAAAGTCGACCCGACTCGGATATTATTTTGTAGGTCGAGCGCGTTTATTACTTTGTGGGTCGCGCGCGTAGGTCGCGCGTGCGTGCGTTAAGAACGAGGAAGGTTGGCTTTGGTGCGACCTGACTTCCGGTGAGTCCGATCGGACACGATCCGACTCGGATTGGGTATATTGGACATGCATGGCAACCCGAGGACTGGTGTGGACCTGTCATAAAATCTTAACTACGTAAAAATACCTAGCAAAATTTATAATCTTAAAATCTTTAAAAATTTCAAATGATAATAAAATTTTGAGACGAAGCTAACCTAAAAACGAAAGACAATCTAAAAACAAAGTCTTAAGAAAAGCTAAAAGTCAGGCTCTTTCGATTTAATTAAACAAGCCTCTTCCTCGAATTGTATTTTGTCCAATATTCTTGAGGCATTTTTAAGTCTTCCTTTAAAAAGGTGGTAAGACGTTGACTCCCTGATTGCTTTGGGTATTAAATTCCATTCGATGGGGCCCCTGTACCTCACGCTATTTCTTCCAAAGTTTCTGCTATAACGCACTTGCGAGAAGTCTTTTGCGTGTCTTAAGTTATAATTATTGGCATCTTTAGGGGTTCCGAGTAAAACTACAATTTGCTCAGGTAGGTTGTTGTTGTACACCTGGTACATAATGGAGGCAAGCCTACGCTTGTAGATATAGCTCAATGACTTCCATTTAACCAGAAAACGAACTTTCATTTTCCAGATGACCACCCATGACAAGCTCAAGTTCAAGGAAGAATACTGGCTAGCTGTACACTGTCCGTATTGCTCCCTGACCATTCACATTTCCTGTTTGACCCGCTTATGCCAATGCCACCGAAGCTGCCCTCTACCGCGACTATATGATTCCTGCACGTTTCGCTTGCGCCGCTTGCCGACCTCACATCCACCGTCTCCATCCTCAAACCTATCGTTTTCATTTTTTTCCTCCTTATTTCAATCATTTGAGTGATATGTCGAAACCACTTTATGTGGTGTGTAGTATTAAACATTCCTTTTTTTCGTTTCAGTGTTTGGTAACTGTCTCCGGGGGTCTGCTCAGTCTCGTTCTGCCCTCCTATTTCAAACATCCCTTTTATTACGACAGCCGCACCTACGCCATGCAAGCCAGCTACGTCCAATTCAGGGAGCAGTACACCCGATCTCTTCGCTGTCGCCATTGCGTTCTGACCATTCACCTCTCTTGTTTAGTGGACTACGTAAATGCAACGCCTTTGGCCGAAGACAACGAATTCTGTCTCCCCATCCGTTTCGCCTGTCCAGAATGCCAACCACGGATCCAGACCGGCCTCCATTTGCCTGACCACCATTTCAATTCGTTTTATTAAACCTATTTATTCAATCCAAACAGTGTGTGTTCCTTTTCCCGCCCGGTCACGTGATTGTGAACCACTTTCAATGCAGCGCATGCTCTTCTCTGGTTGGTCCATTCAAGTTTGATGAGTTTGATTGACAGCTCGTTCTGGCTTCTGATTGGTTGACAGTTTTTGGGTCTATAGTAGCCCATACTACTACTGAGGAACTTGGTTAAGTATCGACGACAGCTGCAAGGAAGTAATTTAACAAACTAATCGAAATTGGCACTATAACCTTCAGCTGCTGAATTTAGAGAAAAACGTGGTCGTCTCGCTAATGCAGAACAACTGGATCTAAACTTAAACGGGGTACATGTAACATCGCAAAGTGCATCAGGCGTTTCCTTTTAACCGCTCCCACGCGATCGTATTTAAAGTCTTAGCTCCCGTTTGTTTGTTCAAACCTTTTCGATCCAGATTACGTCACTTAATTAAAAGACTTCGATAGACAAGAATTTTGGAAAGGGTACTGTTATAACAGTTTGTGACGACTGAAATTCCACCAAACAGGCAAAAGTAACGGCTTTTGCGTGCATCTGATTTCGGACAAGATACGTGCCCAAATGTTTTTTTTTTCAGCACCACTATAGTAATCTTTTGAGCGCATCCGAACCTATAAAGTTTGTCATGATTCTCCTAGCCGATTCACAGCGTGATTTTGAGCCCGCGGTTAACAAAAGACAATTTCTGACCCTGAGGAACCTCACTGACTTTCAGTGATACTTGATCACGGTTGTAGTAATCACATCAATCAATCGTACATTATTAGCATATTCAGTGGTCTGGAAGGTTTCAGGTGGCAAAAAATTTTCCAAAAGGAATCGAATAAGAAAAAATCTTGAATATTTAGAAATCCGGATCTGTCTCTGAAGAGATTTTCGTTTTCCGTGCATAACAATTCTCTCTTCAGTTCATTCCAGCTTAAATCCGAAATGATAGATGATAGATGGCCAGCTACAGGAGTCCGTTCTCCGCCAGCTAGTGTTCTCCTTTGAAACACTTCAGGTTTTTTCCCTAGCTAGTGGAAGATTAGGTTTCGTGGTTAATAAAAACCAGCCTTAGTTTTCCTCCTTATTTTATCCTTATAGGTCAATTCGTTTTCATTGGGAAGGCAGGAAATGTTTGGTCAATAGCGAGGACTGGTTTAAAGGAAAACTTTTTGATTTCTTTTTATTTCAATCAGCATCAGGATGTCACTCAGGGGTACCCAACGACAAGTTTCGTTAGATATCTCTTCTATGGAAGGAAGTTCTTCTTAGGCTTTTGGCGTCGATTAAAGGGTGCAATCGGATTTTCGAACGTGCCCTGAAAGATTCGCAATTCGGAAATCATAGCCCTTGACGTTTTCGGAAAGGTCGTAATTGCTGTTTTTGGCAGTCAAAGAACAGAAAATAGTTCCGCCTAGAAAGTTTGTGGTACCTAAGTTCAGCTAACATTTTCTGAAAGGATAATTTTGTTCCCTATCATTTTTGGGCAATTAAAATTTCAGCTGAGGAATCCGAACAGGAGCCAGTTGCTCGAAGCATGGTTAGCGCTAACTGAGGTGAAATACGATGACAACTTATAGATTTTAATACAGCTTAACCAATGGTTAGCGCTAACCAGGATTCGAGGAACTCAGCCCAGATCAAATTCTCCTAGCTAACGAAAACATCACTTTAAGCGGACGTCAAACACCATAGCGGTACTTAAAAATGCCTTTCTACAGCTTAAGTTGATTTGTACGTTCGCGCCCCCGTGTCACTGCCACATAAAACTTCTAAGAGAGAGTTGGATCTTCCAAACTTGTAATCACAAACTAAGCTTGTGATGAAAACATATAAAAACATATGAAAAAATATAACCTCCGCTGCCATGGATGGTTGTGCGCCCATATCATTTGTAAGGAGATAGAGATAGAGATTCACCGGTGTATATTCTGTCTACTTATCTATATCAGTTCTACGTTCATTTTAAGCATATCAATCTTTTCAACGCTTTAATGTGTCCCTTAACCTCACTTTAATGTAAACATGTCTATCGCCATGTAGTTAGTTTCAAGCCTATCGTTATTGAAATTTGACTTTTGACCTCATTTGACCACCTTAAGTTATACTTTAGAATTACGAAAAACGGGAATGATCCCAACGACCATGGTCGGAAGCAAGCACATCAGTCAATGCGGCGTACGGTTCATTTGGTATGTCATTCCCTTTTCGTTATGGAATCATTTAAATAGGCAAAGACTGATTTTAAAGGAAAAACGAAACAGAACCTTGTGACGGAAAAATTTAGCGCAATTCTTAACCACATCAATGTTTTCTCCTAAGTGCATGCCAGCCGAGGTGCTTCACTGAGTCTATTGTTCTCGGTAGCTTATGATAGCTAGCTTGTTAACATTATCTTTTGAAGAACTGATCTATTCGTTCTCTATACGTAGTGGATGTTAATTAATACCATGGTTGATTACACATAGTTTTTAACCTTATTTCACCATAGGTTAATTCGTTGAGATTGTGAATGCGAGCAACATGGTTGAATACCGACGACAGTTATCAGGGAAGTAACTTAAAGAATCCTCGGAATTCATACTATTAACTTAAGCTGCTGAATTTAGAGGAAAATATGGTCGTCTCACTAATGGGTAGCGTAAAAAATTGCTCAGATGCATGTTATAGGGTGTAGTCAGATTTGTCAGGAAGAACCTTACATGATCAGAGCGGCTTTTCAGTGCCCTATAAAGAAGTAAACTTTCCCCTTTGCGCTTATCTAACGTTACCAACAGGCATCAATTGAGATTTGTTTCGCGCATTTATTCTATACGAGTTAGTGGTTGCATATGCAGAACAACCGGGTCTAAAAGGCAACTTGATGATATCGCATGAGGCATATTCCTTTAACCGCCTCATGTCTGTTTGTTTAAAATTCGATCCAGTTCACATGTCACTTCAGTTGTCTTCACATAATTACATGTGTTCGATAGAGAGGAATTTTCAAAAGGGTACTGTAATAACAGTTTGTGATGACTGAAATTCCACCAAACAAGCAAATTTAAGTAAAGCTTCCGCGGTCTTCCGCGTCGATCTGATTTCGAACAAGAAGAGCTCAGCACCTCTGTTACGGCTTGTAGTGCATCCGTCCAAACCTATGACGGTTTTCATGATTCTCTCAGCCAATTCACAGCGTGGTTTCCAGCCCGTGGTTAGCAAAAGACAATTTATGACGTTGCGGAACCACATTAGCTTATATACTTGACCACGGTCGTAGCAATCACATCCATCAATCGTACATTATTAACATTAGTATTTTCAGTGGTCGGAAAGGTTGACGTGGAAATAAATTTTCCAAATTAAAATAATCGAATAAGAAAAGCTTTTAATTATATAGAAATCTTCTTCTTCCTTGGTAGTGATATATGTTTTCTTTGTATAACAATTTTCAATTTATACCACGACTGAAATGCTTTTACTGTTGAGAAGACGTAAAGTGAATTCGCGTTGTTTTGAACTCAGTTGATCGTGACATTTCTCACTCGCTAAAATGCAGTTTAGTTGTAGGCGAATTCTCCTGCAGTCGGGTTCTTACTGTTTGGTTCCAAGTTGAAAGTTTATCCTGTTTTGTTTAAGTCCTCCTTCAAACGCGTAATTAGGAAATCTCACGTGGTGGTCCGCGTACAGTAGTGACGCAAACAAAAAGTGACATCCAGGTGAAAAGCTATTACTTAGCTTACTGAATCTACTGCTTTTTTGACGTCCTTGCTGCGCATCTTAAAGGAGCACGGTCACGATATTTTGGGTTATTATTACAGAGATAAAGAATACGTTTAAATAATGCGAAACAGTTACTGAATAACACATTTTCAGGGAAGATAAGCACCAAAGAGACAAGAATAAATGCAGATATGGCGAAAATGATGAAGGATGGAGAAGATTGAAACGCGGATAACAAATAACATTTTTAAAAAATCATTGCATAGCATTTATGTCCAGCCCATTTTCTCAGTACTCAGATAATAATCAAATGCGCTTCACAACACTTTTTGGGGACTGACCCTGAGATTGCTTATGGGGAAAATTGCTCCTTCGCTCCGTCGCAGCTCCGCAGATGCTTTCTTTAGTGAAACATTTCCAGCAGCTCAAAGCTAAATGGCTACTCTCAAAACAATTTTTTTGATTTAAAAAATTGTAACTGGAGGCGATTTTTAAGACTTTTGGTAGAGAATGAATGATTTTGATCAGTATCAATCGCATCATGGTCTTCAGGTGACAAGTTTACGCGCTATTTAACCACGCTTAAAAGTACGCCAGCGCTGGTTTTTAAAGCCTAAATAATCGGTTGAGACGTTTCAATATATATATATTTTCGTTACAAGTACACGAAATAACAATAATAGAGTCTCTGCGAAAAGATATTTGGTGATATTGTTCCATGGTTAAACTTAATCGCTATGGTAGAGAACGAATGATTTTAATCGGTATCACACCATGGTCTTCTGGTGACAAGTTCACGCGTTGATTTAACCACGCTAAAAAGTACGCCAGCGCTGGCATTTAAAGCCTAAATAATCGGTTGAAACGTTTCAGAATTAATATTTTCGCTACAAATATACGAAATAACAATAATAGAGTCCTTGCGAATAGATATTTGGTGATATTATACCATGGTTAAAACGCACGTATTTTGAGCCCTGTTTAATCTTTTCAACCATGGTTAAGTGCCACTTTTTGACTCGTTTCATATCTGCGGAGACCCAGGAGCAGAGAGTCGGGTTGGGACGAAGATCCGGGACGAGCGAAAGTTTACAAGACGGACAGGAGAGCCCCTGGGAACATTTCTTTATCGGACTCGTTCCAGAAGCCTCCCGATTAGGCGGAAATTTTCTGGCAAGGAATTTTTTTCTGCCCAATCGGCGATCAGCTTGTATATCGCACTCCTTTCGTGACTTCTTATACCGAGGGTCAAACGTCCAATCTGCTGTCAGCCATATTTTCGATCGCTGTACAATCTCGTTCCCAGAGCCCACGTTCCCCTTATTCAGCGGAGCGGGGAACGTGGGCTCTGGGAACGAGATTGATCGCTGTATCGACACTTCGAGGAAAGTTATGGTGGAAAGGGGCCTGCAAAACCCAGTTATCGATAAATTCAACTTTTACTCAAGCAAAAATCACTTGTAGGAAACTAAAAAAATCAAGATGAAGACCGATCGCAGGTATCGTAAACTTCACGCGAAGAATTGTTGACAACTCGGCCACAATAGACCATTTTCATAATGGCGGACGATTTTAATTATTCTTTTGTATATGTGTTAATTAGCCCTACTAACCTCACTTTAATGAAAAAATTCTATTGAATTTTGCACATGCTGACGAGGCTAGTAGGGCTCATTATCATAAGAATAAAAGAATAATTTGTCGGGCGCCATTATGAAAAGGGTCTATTGTACTTGTTGTTGTTTGGTATGAGCTATTGTTTTTCTCTGGTTCACTCACAGGCAGTGGGCCGCTCCTGAAACTTTTCGGGGCGATGGAATTTCTGTTGCACGGGCCAGGCAAGTTTACCGATCGGGCGAGTGAAACGCAGCCGTTCGCAGCCGTTGAATTTTGTTTTGCTCACGAAATCGAACCGTCCACTGCTTACAATCGACTCGAAGTCGCGTCTCAGCTCAGCTCAATTTCGAGAGAGACCTTGAAATGACCTGAGAAAATCCAGTTTAAAATAATTTACCCGTAGTCGTGGTTGTCTCTCCATCCACTTATATTATGAAAATCATGAAAGACCAGGTTGGGCTTGAAGGCTGCTTTTGTGTGGAAAAGTACGGAGGCCGAAATCACAAACCAATTTATCAAATCAAAGTCAGTTCCCAGTACTCTGACATTCTCTTGCATACAGATGCCATTTTGACGTTGATGTGAGTTCAGATTGTGCTTTAAAATAGGTGATTACCTTGGTTATAGAGTAAGACTCGAATAGAAACTACTCCAGTGTTTTGGGGGGAAAGGAATGGAAAATGGCATGTATTATGTTAAGATGAAAACAGATTTTTACAAAAGTCATCACTCTTATGAGCATATAGACACTTCATGTTTTCCTTATTATTGGTAGAGTTAGCATAATTTTTGAGACCTTAGCAGATTTGTGGCAGATGTTTTGCATGGTAATTGGGGTACGGTATCGACCTGATACCTTTTGTAGCATTACAGGGCTTTCATAGCTCCTAAGAATTAGGCAGTGTGATATGGTATTGCTGAACATCTTGTGCAATGCACTTACTATAATTAGCCTATTACAGGTGTTTCAGTGAATGATGATGGTAAACTGACTTGTGTTTCGGGAAATTGTGAGCAAAGTGAAAGACCAACAGATAACAGATGGACAATTAAATTTTAAGAATAATTTTAAATTTTTTTGTACCCCCCTCTGAAAGTGAGGGTGTAATTTCATCTTGGGTATACTCATTGGAAATTTCATTTAGTACAAGGTAGGCTTCTCCTGAAGTGCTGGCAGCTGGCTAAAAAGTGGCTTCCTGAAATTTTGAGCCACCTACATTTCAATGAAAAGTTTCTAGGCTGTTTAAATGCTCATAAAAAAGCCACCTTCTTGTTAGATTCCAGTCAGCTACTCTATAACCTAATAACAACTCTGATGCCATAAAGCCTGTGACAAATAATCACTACAATATCCAAACAGATTACATGTACATTGGAAACTTGAATTTAAAGTTACATCTCACTATCAAGAAAACTTCTGAACAAACAAAAAATAAATGAAATAACAATCCCCTCTAGTTTTATTTTGTTTTTTTTTTTGTTTCCACTTTATCTAAAAGGGGATATCTTACTGAGAAGCTACTAAATTTTCTTGTGTGAGTGACCATGTTAACATATTTTGTAATTGTATTCAGGTTATGGGTATGGTTTGTGTGTAATGTTCTTTAATTTGAAACCTACCTTAAAATAATTTAACTATACTTAGCCATACCATTGTATCAGCCTAACTGTTTGACTCAGTGAACTGTATAGTTGAGAATGATTTGTCAATAGGTGGTTATCAAGGGTCTTTCAGCACAAAATGCATTTACACTATCTGAAGAACTGAAAACATGGTTCCTTAATTAACTGGAAGCATTCTATCATGTTTTAAAAATTGTCAAGGAAAAGGGCAGTGACAGGAAGAACCAATTCCAAAATTTGTGTGGTCTCATGGGAGAAATCAAGTCCTTTCCTGGTGTACCACTGGCTTAGCAATCACAGCAACTACAACTGTATCATGCAAAAATGGAATTTAATAATTGTCATATTATGGATACACTTGAGCGTTTATAAAGACAAGAGTGCATACAACACACTAAACATCCTGCATCAACTTGTAAACAATTTTATCTAAAACTTTGCAACCTAAAAGTTGCATCACAGTCAACGTAATGTAAATTTTTCATTAACTTTTTAACTGAGCTCAGCATCACTGTGGTAAAAGAGTTCATGGAAAGCTTGTGCAAATTACCATGCATCTTGGGTGTACAGTACAACACAATTACCAATTATTTTTAAGGCAATCTGCATATTTTTATGCACACCTTGGGAAGAAAAGCATATTGGCCAACAGATACCAGTCAAAAAAATATGACAACCAAAACATTGCAATAGATCACAGTGGAACTGTACACTTTCTCTAAGGCTTTTCCGTGGTCTCTCTCGAAATTAAGTTGAAACGGTAGACTCCAAGGTTCGATTTCGTGAGCAAAAAATTAAACCGCCGAGCTGTGTGCTTCTCGCCCGATCGGCAAAGTTGTCCGGCCCGTGCAACACAAATTTCATCGCCCCAAAGAGTTTCAGGAGCGGCCCACTGCCCGTAAGTAAACCAGAGAAAAAAGCCCAAACCAAACAACAATGATCCTAACCACAGAAAAGAGACCGAGCTACGTGCTGTTCTTCGCGTGAAGTTTACGATGCCTGCGGTCGGTCTTCATCTTGATTTTTCTAGTTCCTTACAAGTGATTGCTGCTTGAGTTCAATTTTAATTTGTGGATTTCTGGGTTTTGTGGGTCCCTTACCACCAAAATGTTCCTCGTAGGGTAAACCCGTCGAAGGAAAGTGGAACCACTGAAAATATGGTTGACAACAGGTTCACCGCCTACTTGTTGGTGTAAGGAGTCACGAAAGGAGTGCGATATACTATCCATCTCAGACGTCCGTGGACAAGGGCTTTTTTTCAGTCCGCTTCACGGACCGTTAGGGTGCTTACCATTTGTCAGAAAAATCCGGATGGAATGACCGTTGAATAATGGTAAGCGATTTTCCGAATTTACCAACAACCCGAATGAGATTGGAGCTTGCCATTTACTGCAAGGCGTTCCGTCATGCGCACTCACTCCTTCTGGCCCAAAAGGACCTGGAAACGGAATGGTGCGGTCAAATGGAAAGCAATTTTCCGAAATTCCGTTCCGAACGGGAAAAGAGGACTACCTCTGGAGGTTGTCCACAATTTCCGAAAAGATTTTCCGGAAAATTACCTTACCATTTGACTTCAAACCGAAATTTCCGGATTTTTCTGACAAATGGTAAGCACCCTTAATTTCAGTCTGCGGTTCGAAAATTCTGGTCACGTGATAACATTTTCTTGGCTCTGCGGTTTGCAAAACACTGATCACGTGGTGCCATTTTTAGTTGTTCCCGCCAGCGGCCACCGCGAGTTGAAGAGATGTTGAAAACAAAGTCAGGTCGAAGTTATAACCCTTGTCTGAGGATATTAGAAGGGACATCATAGAGACAATTTTGCAAAACGGTGGAGACCACATATCTGGGTTTTTTGGAGGCAGCTACTGTGATGTTGCAAGAAAATTTAATGTAAGCAGACAGACTGCAAAGAACGTGTGGAAACAAACTGTTGACAGCGGAGATTTATAAAACAGGAGAACATTCGCTAGTCGCTTAATAAGAGTATCCATGTCGGAGTGTACAACTGTGATGAGCAAATAACAGAACATGACAGTGGGGATTTTATAGACACATCAGGATGTATCGCTATTTGAGTTTCACTACTTTTTTCTTTTGAAAGACCGGCATATGTACCGACGACTATTGCTCCAATTATTTGTGCGACATGTCAAACATAAGTTCATGACTCCGCTAAAATTTCCCCAGTCATAAGTAGCTACTAAAGTAGTTTATTGTTTGCAGAAAAGTTTAAAACGTTTGCATGCATGGTCATTTACGTTGTTGTTGTAATGTAAAATGTCAGTTCAGACTGCGTGGCACCAGCTTTCTGCGAGTTTTTTTGAGTTCAGATTTCTTTGTCAGTGTTGCTTGTTTCCTTACTTTTTATAGGGTCTTTATTTAACTAGCATTATAATTCAGAGACATAATGAAGGGCTGGCATTCTGTTCGTAGTCGTTTGTTGCATATGCGTTGAAATCTCTCTGTAACGTGCGGTACAATAACTGGTTACAAATGGAAACGTAAACAGCGGAAATGATAAACTTTCACTTAGCTTGGATTATTTACAACCTCATTATTTCTGCGGAACTTTGGAGCCTCGTTTTGTACTGTAAAGAAAATGATGTAAACAAGCGAATATTTTGTCACCTGAACTTTTAATTTCGTGCACATGTAAACGTTAATGTTAAAGCACAAATGACAAGGAAAACAATTGAATGGCAGCACTTTCGTTCGCTGCATTTCATCCACAGTGGTGCTTGTTTACATGTGTAATATATAACTTAACGTACCCGCAGATGCCGGTATGGTAGCAAAATAGTAACTGACCATCTTCAGAGAATGAAAATAGTCAAACACAACACTGATTTTAACTTTTTTGTGAGGCCATAATCATTAAAGACGAACAATGTGTCAGTCAAACTCAACGCTAATTCGCTACCTTGGTAAAGATCGGTAAAAAGCTTTTACTCACTTTACTAGTCCTCACAACACAAATAATAAAGCCAGAAAAATGTCTCTAAAAAAATCACTTATTTATCAAGGAGCGTGACTCCCGATGACCGGGTTTTCCTTGCAAACTTCTCCATTGTATTCAAGAACATAAGGGGCGTTTTCCATTTACCAAAAAATTCCGGAAATTTCGATGGGAAATGACCATCGGTGAAGAACGTGTTCCATTTGACAAACGTTCCATTCATTCCCAGGCTCCCACTTTCCGCTAAACTTCCAAATGGCAACAACGATGTCATAAACGAAACTGTAGAGTTGTCTATGTAAGGTCTTTTAAATTGAGAAGACGATGATGACACTCCTATCCTCGCAGCGGTTGCAGCTTATATGAGGCGCGATCATCGCCGAAACGAAGGGTTTTTCAAAAATATTTCATCGATGAATGTTTACAAGCCACTTCAGGGCGACTCGAGGCGGACCCTTGAAGCTTAGTGCAGGGAAATCAAGCCACTGGAAGATTCCTCAGCGATACTCTTATTGGTTGTATGACAAAGCCGGACTTTCACGCCTACTGTGAAAGGAAAATAACGAAAGACATTGTTTCATTTCAGATGCAAAGTATTACGTGGGAAACAATCGGAATAAGCTTACTCAAAGAACCCTCGGGCAAAATTTAATGTTTTCTCCAATAAATTCTGCTTACCATTGGTATACATCACACAATTGTGATTCATTAACGTATGGAGATCGGGTGCTAGTCCATGACACACGGGGCATTCGTATAAAACTATTCGAGGTGACCGAAGAAGGAGCCGCCATCTTACCAAAGATGTGGCCGTGAAAGACCTGGAACTGGTGAAAACTTGTGAAACTCGTAAATCCATCGGAAAGTTTCCAACGGGAAAACAGGACTACCTTTTCAGAAGTTCCGTTTATTTCGGAAATTTTCCATTGGAACGAACCAAAAACATGTGTTCCATTTACATCCCAACCGGAATTTCCGGAATTTCTTGGTAAATGGAAAACGCCCTAGGTCATCCCTTCGCCCTGAAGCCTTTTAGCGTCCACCGGAACAACAAAATATGGCATCACGTGATCAGTGTTTTGCAAACCGCAGAGCTGAAAAAAATGTTATCACGTGACCAGAATTTTTGAACCGCAGACTGAAACCAACGGTCCGTGAAGCGGGCTGAAAAAAGCCCTTGTCCACGGACGTCTGAGATGGATAGTATAAGCTGATCGCCGATTGGGCAGAAAAAAATTCCTTGCCAGAAAATTTCCGCCCAATCACGAAGCTGGATTTCAATAGCTTCTGGAACGAGTCCGATAAAGAAATGTTCCCAGGGGCTATCCCGACTGTCTTGTAAACTTTCGCTCGTCCCGAATCTTTGTCCCGTCCCGACTATCTGCCCCTGGGTCTCCGAGGATGCAGAAGCAATAACCACTTTTGATTATGACGTCAGATTCCTTACAAATGTACATATTATTATTTCGCTAACTTTGGCATTCCACACACAAAAAGGCCGGAGAAGAAAGGAAGAAAGAAAGAAGCAAAAGAAACAAGCAAAAACATTTGAGATAAGCTCGATCAAGAGAGGGGAATAGACCCTATGCAAAAATGGTTGCCTTTAAATAATCATTTTGTTCGTATTCAAAATAGCCTCACTAAACTCGTTCGGGATGACAAATTCTTTAGAATTTCGATCTCAAAAACGAGGTTAGTGAGGATATTTAGAATACGAACAAAAGAAAAATTTAAAGGCAGCCATTTTTGCATAAGGTCCATAATTCGAAATTCTTAATTTGAGTATACTGTTTTGGAGTTTTGATTTTGACAAAATCTATAATTTATCGTTTTACACCATAATCATTAGCGCACTTATACAAACAATAGAGTGTCTTTTACATTCATTTCGCAAAAATCTTTTTTCAAATAAAAACGTTACATAATCAGTATGAATTATGAGAAAACAAATGAAGGGAACTTTGAAGATAAATGCAAAGTACGTTATTAGCCTTAAATTTCCTCGCCATTAAGACAGCGTGGCAAATAGGTGTGCATGAACCTAAACCATTGGTAAGTCTTAGCAGCAGTTAAAACACCTATGCAGCGCTGAAGAGCATCGAGTAGCAATAGGGTTCGCATCTCTCCTAACGGGATACCTAGGCGTCTGGCCTCCGCTCTGTCGTCCATTCGAGCCTATATTTTGGGCCTCGATAGGTCTCCTTTTATCTTTGCCTTCAGTGAGCTGATTGCCTGCTCCACTATGTTCAGGAATGGGTTGTAGGCCGGAAAGTTCTCCAGCTCGGTATTGGCCGCGGGGATGGCGCGATTTTGATGTGCTGGCCCACCGTCGTTTATAACCTCCTCGTCGGGTTTGGGGTGACAAAAATTACATAACTTGTACATCATGCTAAAAAATACCTTCACTCCATTTGTTTACAAATTCATACTGATTATGCAAGGTTTTTATTTGAAAAAAGATTTTTGCGAAATGAATGTAAAAGACATTCTATTGTTTGTATAAGCGCGCTAATGATTATCAATAAAATTGTATTGGTTGTTCATTGCTGCTATTGACTGTTTAGCCATGGTTAAAAATTTTATTGAATATATTGTTCACTATAATGAATGCCCGATCACGCAAAAGAATATTCTTTTGATGTTATTGAATTTAAAATGCGCGCAAATGAAAGTTGCTTTGTCGACTTTGAATTTCGTAAGATGTAAATGAAAGTCTTGTCACTTAATTGAATGTTTACAATTATGCAGATATCCTTGTTGAGTGTGCATTTCGCACAACTGAATGCCGTTTGGCGCAAATGAACGTATTTTCGCATTATTGTCTGACTTTTAAATCAGATGAATGCGTATTTTCTCTAAATGAACAGCAAAAGGTGTAACTGCCCTGTATTATAACATAACTAAAGAAAGGCGCGCGCTCTGATTGGTCAATTAACCATTTACTATTTGCCTATGGATGAACGCTGTTGACGATAGCTGGCGTGTGCGCTGTTTATAAACTAAAATTTCGCTTTTTTGAGCGATATTTTACAAAATTTGTATCGTTTCAATCTTCATAGTGTCTACCGAAGTATTAACTCATTTGTTACTGCCATTTTGTACGTGTTTTTCTGTAATTTTCGAGGGGTTGAGGTCAAGTCGATCTGGTTATTCCATATAAGGGGTTACCAGGGATATTTCGCTAATCCACAACATCGAAGGCTCTATCTTTCATATCACGCTTGTCACGCTAGCTGTCGTTTATTTCTGAACGATTACTGTAGCTACAATTCGTTACTTATTTGATTTATAAGTGTGTTTTTCGAGCCATTTTCCACCTCAGAAGCCCCCTGCCTGGCATCATAAAGCTGGGTTGATGGGTGAAGGCAATCCTTTGAAAGAAAACAAAGGTGAGAAGCAATTTCACACGAAGTGGGTCGTTGAAAGTATTCGAGCGAGTAGTGGCAATTTACGGAGTGAAGTTGTGTCTTAAGTCGTTTTGTGAGTGGATTCCGGGACCTGGCATGGCAATTTTGACAAGTTTTGACCTGTAAATAATGCAATCGGTGCAATGTTTTGTCAGCAGGACCGGGTGACTTCTGAAATGGAAATTGGCGGACTGCTATGCGGCTGTTATCAACGAATATCCCAGAATTCCTTTGGGTCACAAACGCGAAAATTACAGATCAGCTAGAGCAACTGAAATCAAACGCGTTATCCACGTCGCGCTTAAAGAATTGAGCAAGAAATTGTGGAACAGATAATAAGAAGTGGATTCGAAGTTTGCTGGCAATGTAGATTTTTAGCTTTAAGAGGAATTTTTGTCTTAAAAACTTCAAGACAAAGTTGCGTAGTTTTCAGTGTCGTTCAGGAGCATGTTTGGTTTTGCAACGGAATAAAAAGGTCATATTCAATGAAAATTGGGAGTTTTGGTCAGTTTACGGAGCGATAAAGTCTACATAAATTAGCATTTAACAATAAGAACAGTTCATTTCAACGACAGCACGGGGTTTGGGAAAGATTCAGCTTTTCAAAGCACTAGCGGTGTTTATGACAGACATATCGGCCTCTGGTAAGAAATGAGTTAAGCCGTTGCAACTTCTGTGAATGAAGTTTCGCGCGCCTGTTTTTCTTATCGTGTAAGTTAGTGCGATAAAATGGGACTTTGCTTTCTCTACGATGCTTAAGTTGTGTTATAAAACAAATGATAAACGTATAAGCGTGTACTATTGAGTTATGGATGCACTTGGGAGCTATGCTAAGCACTCAAGAAGCTAGAGTCGCTCTCGGCCACGGCTCGAGCGACTCTTACGCTTCTCGCCAGCTTAGCAACCCCCCGCGTGCATCCATAACTCAATAGTGCACGCTGATCCGCTTATTATTATTTATTTATTTACTTATTTATTTATTTATTTATTTATTTATTCTATATATTTATTTATTTATTTACTCAACGTGCATGTATATTTATTTTATCTCTTCACTTATCCCATACTCACAATTATTATACTTACTCTCTAAACAGTCCTACCCGCTACCCGCCTAGATTAGCCTTAGCTATTTGCGGGTTAGCGCTGTTTTGTATTATGTTGTTAATTTAAACTTGAACTTGTAAACTTGTACCATTTGTTAATTATAGAAGGCTCCAAGAGATCAAGGGGTAGCACGTATGATGTTCAAAGTGAGGTCATGACCTGTGTCCTTAGAGTGTCAAAAATCTTTTTTCAGTGAAAAGTTCTACTTACTGCCTTAGAGATGCAGATTTCCACATTCGTAGATTTAATGCAGCCACCTACGGGAAACGCTTCGTGAGATATTCAGGACCCAAATTCGACTAACTTAAGAAACCTACCGTCTTTGCACCCTTTCAAAAGACAAATCCGTTTAATCAATCAGTTCCGTCCAAAATACAACAAGAGTGGAACTAAACTGTGTCCTGTTAATGTAACACTTGACCTCCAAGCTTCGCTTTGTGAACATTATTCCAAGTGACTGAATTGTTTTATACACCAGAGTGTTCCATCTAAATTGCCATCGTTATTTAAAACAACGACGGTAAAGTTAAGAAAGGGAGTGAAACTTTCGCCGTCATGCGTTCACGTCCTCCACAAACCCTTCAATCTGGTCATTTCACGTTGTTGTTTACAGACAGGACGGTAATGAAATATACCAAAACGCGCGTGCAAAGCCATTGTTATTGCTCATTATAAAACCTATTATTTTGTGGCGTTCTTGTTGCCGTTGCCGTAGTCGTTGCTTGAACTGAAAGAGAAGGGGTGACGTATGAAGCTCCTGGACCACGCCCACATGTTACTGAAAACGGGAAGAGCTTGGCACTAGTTGGAGTTCTGGCGGTGCGCGCGGGAAAAGGGAAAGCGGTTCCAAGACATCTTGAGTTGGTCGTTTGTACGAGGAAATGAACACCGATTTCGCCAAATTTCGCTTCATTCGTAAGCTGTCACTCTGAAGTTAGTTCGTACTTTGATCAAATTTACCCCTCATTGCATATTCTCGTAAAAGATCGAGAGAAAATACGCCGAAGTGAAAACATGGCTGACAGCGATAACCAATTTGTGTACACGATCTGTGGGGTCAAAGTTGTCTTTCCATGCAAGGCTTATCCGACACAGCTATCAATGATGAATATGGTAAGTACATCGATCACTTGTCTTGTATGGTTTTTTTTAGCAAGAGTTTGTCACTATATTTGAATGAAAATGGCATTGTCACGAAAGAAAGCAGTGTATCATGATGAGATCGAAGAACTCAGCCTTGCTTGTTGGCCAGTTTTTTCCTTGGTTTATAACATTTCAACTTCAAACAAGCTGTTGGAGTTCTAATGGAGTGGTTAAATAATATAAGCTGAAGCTTATAAGTAGCCTCCTTCGCAGACGTCTTTTGGCTCGTCACGCGTTCCTTCACCACGAACGTCTGCTGAACTGGAGCGCTTTCCTTTTGAATGGAAAAACCGGGAAGAATTCTCGGTCAAAAGGAACAGGGCAAAGCGAGAAAAAAGAAATACCTCGAAGGGTATTACCTTTTTCCGAAAACATTCCACTGGGATGAACCGTTCCATTTGAATTCTTTCCGGAATTACCGGGTTTTCCATCCAAATGGAAAGCGCCCCAGAACTGCCAGTTCCATTCGCCGGCGGTTAGCCCTTGTTTTGAAGAAACCAATGACGAGCTGCGTAAAAGTGGAAATCGACACCCGTGAAGTAATTTCCGGCAAACGATTTATGTGCATCATCTGGGGAAATAATCCTGGGGTCGAAGTCCTACTTTCCACAAATTGGAAAACGAACTATGATTGGCTAACCGCCACAAACTGAAGTGGCAGTTCAGGTCAGTAGACGTTCATGGGGAAGGAATGCGTGACAAGCCCAAAGACATCTGCAAAGGAGACTAGCTTATAAGTGCATCACTCCAATTTGGGTTGTGTTCATTATTTATGAGGGGGTGGGGGGTCATCTTGTATGGCTCCACTTTGAGTTTCTCCCCCTCCCCCTTCTCTTGCATCATCAACCATCATGGGGTGGTCAAACAGAAAAACTATCCTGAATAATCATGAGAAATTTGAGCAGGCTCAAAGTGAATGAAAGTCCATGATAGTAGATGATAGTACATGCTAGTTGGTGGTCAAGGGAAAGTGCGAGTCTCAGCCATCATCATTTTTCATCAACTGTTATTAACTGTCATGAGCTGTTTGACCGGGGCTTTATATACTTTATGCAGGAATGCTGTTTTTGAGATACCTTTTGTCATAGGGGGCTCAGTGAGCAATTTTAAGGGTCTGTAGATGTGGGTCTTGTCAAAATACAACTGTATAAGCAAGCTGTAATGTTGTAACTGTCCGTGGCAGTGACCAACTCGAAAGGTTAAGCTACTTTGGTCACCGCGCATTTGCTTTTCATCACTTGTGTAATTTAGTTTGCTGATTTATCTCTCTACCCATGTAATGTACTTTTATGTAGAAATGTTTGTAAATAGTGGAAGAAAGAATAAACTGAAACTGAAACTGTATTGTTGTTTTTTTTTTACCTGAGGTCCTTAATCTGTATCACTAAGAAATACTGTACAGTAGAATCTGTTGTGATACAGCCCTGTAGGTTCCCTTTGGCACAACTAAGGTTTTGGGAATCATTGTATCCATGTCTTGACAATTTTTAATTCCAAATACTGAAAATTCACCTGTTTGCTTAAATTTGGTATGGGGAGTATGCCTCATGGAACAGATTATAAACAACTTTGTTGTAACTTTATTTTCATTGGTTGTTGTAACTTTTGGCTGAGTCATATTATTGTCATCAGGGTTATGGGCATTGCTTGGCTTCCTTAGTTATTGTTTCGTAAACCATTGGGAGGCCTTGTTGCAAATAGGGGAAGGTTGCCTTCTTGGATATCCAGAGTTCATTTTATGGCTTAAATTAATGCCTGAGTGCTGTATGTTTTATTGTCCATCCATAAACATGAGTACACATATTTTCATTAGAAGTGACATGTGATGCATGTATTCCTGTCAAGTGTGACTTGGTAAATTGTCTAGTCCCCCTTGATGGAATGTGGAAAGATCTGTTTATAGTGGAAAGTGATCACACCCAACCTTCAATTGAAGGCTGGGGGCATAAACTGCCTATGTAGAGTTTTAGGTGTTTTTTTTGCATATGTTATTTCTCGAAAACGAAAAAGAAATTGGTGAAAAAAAAATACGGGACAATGTTTTTGAATCAAAATGCAGTTCACATGCAAAACTTTGGACAAATCCAAGCGAACTAAAAAAATGGCTGAAAATTCCACAGGCAGTTTTTGCCCCCAGCCCTTCATGAAGTTAAGCTCATTTGTATGCGTACTGTATTAATATTCATACGTGAATTATGTGAACATTTGTGAAGAGTAAAACTAAAACTGGACATGAAATGATTGACGGGTGGAAAGGATTGTTTGATAGTGTGACGTAGACTATAAATTTGGCGGTTAAAACATTGATTAAGCTCATCGGATAAGAAACTTATGTGAGTGCTGGAGCTGTGGATAGCTAGTTATTAACTGCATTATCGGTTTGCCTTCCCGCCTGGTGATTGAAAGACATCATTGAAAGTCTGGAGATCCGCAAGTTTTTAACGCTTCTGAAAGAATCCAGTTAGCGTTTTCTCTGTGCTTACCAAATCACAATGAGATATAAACTTAAGTTGACTGTCGGGTTTTGGAGTACAGAGTAGAAGCCAGGCAGGAAAAGTCTGAAAACAACTCTCGTCTCAAAAGCGGCGCGTCGTTGCTAGTCTTGGTCCATTTCTCAAAGGTTGCCGTGCTGAAAGCTGGGAAAGCGAGAGTGGTTTTTGGACTTTAGGCAAAGAGTGTATGTTTGAAGAGTCTTGTTGTTCACGCTTGGAGCAGACAATGATCCCAGAATTCATTGCAGTCAAAGAGGGTGCTGTCTGAAGTCAAAAGCTCTCGCGGGGGGGCGGTGGGTTGGGGCAGATTATTACTTGTTTTCAGTAAAAACTCTACCTTATAAAATGACTTTGAAAACTCTCTAGCTGCTGCACCGAGGTTTCCATTGTTCATTAATTTTGAAGAGCGCATTTTTTGAAACCACTCATGACATGAAATCCCAGCTTGCTTTTACTGTTAGCCGTGAAATAGTTGGTCGAACTTCGGAAACGCTACCGAGAATTCATTTGGCACGAAGTGAAGTCTGCCCGTTTTCGATGAGTATCTTGAACACAATCCATGGAAAAGTTGCATTGGCACGCACGGCAAACATTCAAAGCAATATTAAGCGGTACTCCTTGCGATTTGTCTGTGTGAATCAGATGTACGTAAACAACGGATGATAACGTGAACGATTGCCACAGTTATGAACACAACTTAAGCAGTAGTGAAACCAAAAATAAAAAAACAAAAACAAAACAAAACGAAAAAAAAAAAAAAAAGCTTGTATGGGATTCAAACCCACAACCTCTGTTAAACCGGTGAATTGCTGTAACATCCGCGCTTGTTGGTTCATAACATATCTGTGACTGATGAACAAGTGAGAATGAATATTTGGTAAACACGCTGACGAATTTTAACACATAAATCACTTTTGCGTTGATCGCCTCGGTTTTTTGCTTCTGTGGAGGCTAATAAACTACAGCAAAAAGTATTATCACGGGAGATAAACATTTGTGTGCGACTACATTCATTGTGATGAGACAATCCATCACGCGTGATAAAGGGATTGAATTTCATGCAAATTTTTTTACGTTTTGGAGCCACGTTAATTTCAGAAAAGAGTTCAGTATTTCTGTCAAATTCTTTCACTGTCGTCATTTACGTTAATTTTTATAAGATTTTCATTCCATTGTTTTCCACTTGACGAAAATGAATCCATCAAAAACATTTCAACTGATGAAACCACGCGCAATTAACTCAAATTTTTGGTGTAGCTAGGTCACCAATAGGAGTTGTCTTGGCAAAACGTTTCTTCAAGTCAAAACAGCCATCTTTAATATTTTGTGATTTTTCAGCCATTGGCAAGCTTTTTGCGCACTGATTTAGAATCAACCGAGGTTTTTGTACGCTGGATTTAAGATGTACGCTGTATTTAAGACAACCAAGCGACTTTAGCGCTGTGTTATATCGGCCAAAGCCTTTCTGAAAGAATGTAGAGTCAACCTCAGCAACTAGGTGCTGTTTTTGACTCGGACGAACCCTTGAGTTAAACTAATTCAGACTCAAACAACCACGCTTTAACGCTAGCGTTGACGTTAACATTAACACTAACCCTAACCATGTCCTTAACCCTATCCCTAGCCCTAGCCGACGCTCTAACCCTAATGTCAAGTCCAACCTAAACCCAACAATAACCCTGAATCTCTTCGGAGTAAGTGCTGTTTTCAGGTCGGACAAAATCTTTGCGCGCTAACCTGAGATTAACGAAGGCTACTGTGAGCTGTTTTTTTTTTTAAGTCAACCACGAATATTGTGCACTGTTTTCGTGCCAAGCGAGCTTGTCGAGTGTTATGATTAAGCAAAAACGACACATTGCGCATTACGTCTAACTGAACAGAAATGTTCTGTGTTCTCTTAAATCGGTTACGAGCATTTGGCGCTTAGTCTTTCACTCAAAGAATACCCTTAGGCATTGTTAATTAGCATACTCCACAATATGAAGGGCTGGGGGCATAAACTGCCTATGTAGAGTTTTAGGTGTTTTTTTGCATACGTTATTTCTCGAACACGAAAAAAATTGGTGAAAAAAATACGGGACAATGTTTTTGAATCAAAATGCAGTTCACATGCAAAAATTTGGACAAATCCAAGCGAACTAAAAAAAACGGCCAAAAATTCCACATAGGCAGTTTATGCCCCCAGCCCTTCAATTGAATATATAATGTTACATGTTATCTCACTTTATAGATTATCAAAGGCATTGAAAGGCATCAGAATTCTCTCTTGGAAAGTCCAACAGGAAGTGGAAAGAGCCTGGCTTTGCTGTGTTCTTGTTTGGCATGGCAGGCAGCAGAATATGGTATGTACAGTACACTGTACATTGTAGCCATATTTCTAATTCATCAAAATAATTGAATAATTATTGAATTGCAAAGGATGTCAAAAAGGCAATTTCAGTGGACAGTAGGTTTAATTATTGTTATTTAATTACTATTCAATATAAAAATGTTCTCAATAATAATAAATATTATTATTATTTTTGCCATTAACTTTTGACTTGAACGTAGCTTAAACCAAGTAATTAGGGGTTAATGTAAATTATTGACATTTGAACAAGCTGGCCTTGCTTCTCACCAAGTAATATTAGCCATTATTACTCTGGGTTTTTCTTTTCAGCCAGTGACCGAAGATTTTTGTCCTCAGTGAACAGTTCATTCGGCAGCAATTGCACAATAAAGAATCCTTGCTGTCAATAATTTTTGGTCTTAAAACAAAATAGATGACCTAGATGGTTGCACCTTTGGCACTCCATTGGAACTGACGCACCCACTATTCTCTGCTTGCTTTGCTCAAGTTAACTGTAACTTCATTTGAAAAGGAAAACCAAATACATTTTGCCATTTGTTATAAAATAATTATTGCATTATTTTACCCTGTTATAATTTGCCGCCCTGTTTGCAACTGGCTCTGAGATTACACGAGTCGTTCACATGTCACGCACCGATAAACCATTACAAAATACCTCAAATGCACTTCCTGTGTCCATGTTTTGTTTCCTTGTAAACAGAAAAGAAGGCAAAACTTGAAGAGGAACAAAATGGTAAGTTAGATTTTTCATGATTACATGCAGGAGTGGTCTTAAATTAAATTGCATACATTGTTTGCGCAATTGAATCCAATAGTAATTAAGGTTCTATACTATTTTTTGAGTGCTTTGATGTATGTGTAGCCTCCTATGCAGACACTCTTTGGGTTCGTCATGCGTTCCTTCCCACGAACATCTGCTGAACTGAACTGCCACTTCCGTTCAAAAGTCCAAGTCCGAGTCCAAAGATGTCTGCGTTGGAGGCTAATGTGCATGCTGTATAATGACGATTTTCAAAGTAGAGACAGCAATGCCAAAATTAAAAAGCTCTACTTTCAGCACCTGTCAAAGTCTCTCACAACAAGGAGGCCACTATAGTGCAAGGAATGTGTATTTGTGAATCCTGACAGATACCGGTATCCAATAGTTTTTTGTTTGTTTTTGGCAGCAGCTAAAGCATCTGCAGATGATAGATGTTGTGACAAAGCATGTGGTTCTGAAGACAGGCCTCTTCCAACAGGTCTGTAGTTATACAGTACTGTACATTGTTGAACACAATAGTAATGCGAGTGGGTGCTGACCAATTCTCTTGAATTCTCTCAATGACGTTGGTTAGCAATGGTATTTCATTATTGTCAGCCAATATAGAACTAACTAGTACACTTCTCAGGGTATCCAACAAGCCAAATCAACCAAAAGCTGTAGAAAGGCATTTTTAAGTACAATGTACCCTATGGTGTTTGAAGTCTGGTTAAAGTATTGTTTTCATAAGCTAGAAGAAGTTCATTTGTTTGGATTCCCTAGCTGAAATTTAATTGCTTGAAAATGTTAGGGCACAAAAACTTCCTTTGAGAAAATGCAAGCTGAAATGAACTTTCTACAGAACTATTTTCTTTCTGAAATGCTAGCTGGCATTTTTGACTGCCAAACACAGCAATTACGACCTTTCCAAAAACCTCAGGGGCTGTGATTTCCCAATTGCAAAACTTTAAGACCATTTTTAGTTAAGAAAATCCAAGGACACTCTTTAATTGAAGGCCTCGGAGCATAACCATCCTATGTCGAATTTTGAGTCGTTTTTCGATTTTGCTTGGATTTGTCTGAATTTCTGCATGTGAACTGCAATTCGATGGAAAAACATTGTATGGTATTTTTTTGACTGATTCATCCAGAATCCAGAAATGCATTTTTTCTTACGTACATCAAGAAACCAACCTTCCATGGCAGTGGTTTGCAAGTTGCATTACATCTTCTTTCAATCGAATTGCAGTTTACATGCAACAATTCGGGCAAATCCAGGCAAAATCGAAAAACAACCCAAAATTCGACATAGGATGGTTATGCTCGGAGGCCTTCAATTGAAGTTAAGCTCATTTGTATGCGTACCGTATTAATATTCATACGTGAATTATGTGAACATTTGTCAAGAGTACAACTAAAAGTGGACGTGAAATGATTGACGGGTAGAAAGGATTGTTTGATGGTGTGACGTAGACTATAAATTTGGCGGTTAAAACATTGATTAAGCTCATCGGATACGAAACTTACGTGAGTGCTGGAGCTGCGGATCGCTACGTATTAACTGCATTATCGGCTTGCCTTCCCGCCTGGTGATCGAAAGACGTCATGAAAAGTCCGGAGATCCGCAAGTTCTTAACGCTTCTGAAAGAATCCAGTTAGCGTTTTCTCTGTGCTTACCAAATCACGATGAGATATTAGCGTTTTGGAGTACAGAGTAGAAGCCAGGCAGAAAAAGTCTGAAAACAACTCTCGTCTCAAAAGCAGCGTGTCGTTGCTAGTCTTGGTCCATTTCTCAAAGGTTGCGGTGCTAAAAGCTGGGAAAGCGAGAGTGGTTTTTGGACTTGACGGCAAAAAGTGTATGTTTGAAGAGTTCTTGTTCTTCACGCTTGGAGCAGACAATGATCCCAGAATTCATTGTGGTCAAACAGGGCGCTGTCTGAAGTCAAAACCTCTTGTGGGGGGGTGGTGGGTTGGGGCAGATTATTACTTGTTTTCAGTAAAAACTCTACCTTATAAAATAACTTTGAAAACTGTCTAGCTGCTGCACCGAGGTTTCCATTGTTCATTAATTTTGAAGAGCGCATTTTTTGAAACCACTCGTGACATGAAATCCCGGCTTGCTTTTACTGTTAGCCGTGAAATAGTTGGTCGAACTTCGGAAACGCTACCGAGAATTCATTCGGCACGAAGCGAAGTCTGCCCGTTTTCGATGAGTATCTTGAACACAATCCATGGAAAAGTTGCATTGGCGCGCACGGCAAACATTCAAAGCAATATTAAGCGGTACTCCTTGCTATTCGTCTGTGTGAATCAGACTACGTAAACAACGGATGATAACGTGAACGATCGCCGCAGTTATGAACACAACTTAAGCAGTAGTGAAACCAAAAAAAAAAACAAACAAAAACAAAACAAAACAAAACGGAAAAAAAACCGCTTGTACGGGATTCCAACGCACAACCTCTGCAAAACCGGTGAATTGCCGTAACATCCGCGCTTGTTGGTTCGTAACATATCCATGACTGATGAACAAGTGAGAATGAATATTTGGTAAACACGCTGCCGAATTTTAACACATAAATCACTTTTGCGTTGATCGCCTCGGTTTTTTGCTTCTATGGAGGCTAATAAACTACAGCAAAAAGTATTCTCACGCGAGATAAACATTTGTGCGCGACAACAGTCATTGTGATGAGACAATCCCTCACGCGTGATAAAGGGATTGAATTTCATGCAATTTTTTTTACGTTTTGGAGCCAAGTTAATTTCACAAAAGAGTTAAGTATTTCTGTCAAATTCTTTCACTGTCATCATTTACGTTAATTTTTATAAGATTTTCATTCCATTGTTTTCCACTTGACGATGAAAATGAATCCATCAAAAACGTTTCAACTGACGAAACCACGCGCAAGTTTTAATTTACTACGCAACACAACGTTCTGAGTAAACGAAACATGACGGAAAACAGCGTACTCTTAGGACTCTTAATTTTCGCCCTAAAACATCTGATTAACTCAAATTTTTGGTGTAGGTCACCAATAGGAGTTGTCTTGGCAAAAAGTTTCTTCAAGTCAAAACAGCCGTCTTTAATATTTTGTTATTTTTCAGCCATCGGCAAGCTTTTTGCGCACTGATTTAGAATCAACCAAGGTTTTTGTACACTGGATTTAAGATGTACGCTGTATTTAAGACAAACAACCGACTTTAGCGCTGTGTTATATCGGCCAAAGCCTTTCCGAAAGAACTTAGAGTCAACCAAGGCAACTAGGCACTGTTTTCGACTCGGGCGAACCCTTAAGTCAAGCTGATTCGGACTCAAACAACCGCGCTTTAACGCTAGCGTTGACGTTAACATCAACACTAACCCTAACCATGTCCCTAACCCTATCCCTAGCCCTAGCCGACACTCTAACCCTAATGTTAAGTCCAACCTAAACCCAACAATAACCCTGAATCTCTTCGGAGTGAGTGCTGTTTTCAGGTCAGACAAAATCTTTGCGCGCTGACCTGAGATTAACCAAGGCTACTGTGTGCTGTTTTTTTTTTTAAGTTAACCACGAATATTGTGCACTGTTTTCGTGCCAAGCGAGCTTGTTGAGTGTTATGATCAAGCAAAAACGACACATTGCGCATTACGTCTAACTGAACAGAAACGTTCTGTGTTCTCTTAAATTGGTTACGAGCATTTGGTGCTTAGTCTTTCACTCAAAGAATACCCTTGGGCATTGTTAATTAGCATACTCCACCATAATATTGAAGGCCTCGGAGCATAACCATCCAACGTCAAATTTTGAGTCGTTTTTCGATTTTGCTTGGATTTGTCTGAATTTCTGCATGTGAACTGGAATTCGATGGAAAAACATTGTATGGTTTTTTTTTTGACTGATTCATCCAGAATCCAGAAATGCATTTTTTCTTAGGTACACCAAGAAACCAACCTTCCATGGGAGTGGTTTGCAAGTTGCATTACATCTTCTTTCAATTGAGTTGCAGTTTACATGCAACAATTCGGGCAAATCCAGGCAAAATCGAAAAACAACCCAAAATTCGACATAGGATGGTTATGCTCCGAGGCCTTCAATTGATGCCAAGAGCCCAAGGCACATTACCCTCCAACGAACAGATATCTACCAAAACTTGTTGTTGGTGCCCCTGACTTCTCCACTGATTTTTTTGATTGTGCAACCTTACCATGATTCTTGGATTGTAACCATTTATCTGTACAATGGGTTTTGTTCCTTAGACCCAGAAATTCACTTCAAGAGTGAATACTTCCAGCATAACAGTACCAGTCATGCAGGTGGAAGTGGTACAGCAACCCCACTGAAAACAGAATCAGTGGATTCTACAGAGCAGACTTCAGGTTTGTTGAGCAAAACATCATTCAACAACACACAGTCTACACTTTTTCTTTTTACCAAATCTGCAGACCACAGGGCACGTACCTTTAGACTGTCAAGTAATAAGCACTGAACCTAGTCCATACTGTAGAGGGTGGGGTGGGGGCGGGGGTATCATTTTGAAGAGGTAGAAGTTCACAGCATGCTGACTTTGAGATCAGGTGACAATCCCTCAAACTGACTTTATTTGCAACAATAATTATACACAACAATGCTTCCTTTCGCCACCAATAAAATCTTAACTTTTCATCAAATCTTAACAACCTATATATCAAATTAAAGCTTAATAAATTGCCTTTTTGATAATTTTGCCAAAACACTTTGTGCATAAGTTGGTTTCAAAACTCAGCTATGAAATAATATTTTTGGGAAAAAATGAGCAAAATTATACATCAACAAAGTACCTGGATGTCCTCTTGATTCACCAGGCCCATTGCAATAATCAAGGCAAGAAAAGCTTTAATATCACCTGATGTCAGGCCATCCTCAGGCCAATTTCTAAACCGAGAGTGCTGTGGCAAACGATCTCTTCACCGTAAATCTGCTATTGTTTCCCATGTATATTTGTTAGTTTGGGTAGCTATCTCATCAAATAGATTACCCAGGAAAAGCAGATGAAAGAAGTCAGGGAACAAAGGATTGTCTGGAAGCTGCACGTTCAACCCTCAATCAGCTGTGAAGTCAAGCCTTTGCAGGTCACGAGCACCAACAACCCAGTTGTCTTCTTTGGTTTCTATGTCGCTTTCTTCCTTGCTATTGATCTCTTCTTCGCTACTTTTCATCTTCGTCTTTGCTCCTTTCAGGATCAGTCAAATGTTGATCTTCATCACTGTCCTCAATCTTCATCACCATCCTCTCCCCCAACAACTTCATCAATAGTTCCTTCGTCTGCAAACACAATTCTGGCCGCCATCTTTGTTTATTTATACCTTACTATTTTTATGCTAATTACTTCTTTTAGTGTATTCGGGTCTTCGGAACTTGGTCGGATACCTCAGTTATGTTCTTAGGTTTGACCCCTTACAATCTCCCGACAAAGGCCGAGGTTTGCCAAGCTAACCTGTAAGGAAAACATTGGTGTTCGGAAACCTGGAATATTCTGGGATCCATCCACACAGATGTACGTGCATGTCCGGAATATTCCGAGAACCGCATGATAAGGGTTAAAACTTAAACTTAAGGTTATTTTATCTTAACCTGTTTGTTTTGGATATTACTTGCAGAAACAGATGTGTCTTTTGTTGGGAACGATGGATCTGGAAGTCCCACAGATAATGACTTCCAGCCACCTAAGAAGCGATTCAGGACTCCAGGACAACAGGTATGAATATGTCCATATTGTGATACGAAAGCAACAACATGTTGGATTGTGATAAGCAGAAATATTCAAAGTAGTGTGCAGATGTCTGAATAAAGTGTAGTTAGTTTTGATTAGTTATTTGGAGTTATTGAAATTAAATCTTCCTAAAAATAAATCAAAGCTCCAGTTTTTGGCATCTGGCAATCATTTTGCAGAAAATTCATCAGATAAGGGCAATTTTTTTCTCTTATGACTTATGCCTCAATATGTTCCTTTTGTTCACACAGGATACCAAGAATCCTTTCTTTATAGCATTTTCCTCAGAATGATAGGAAAAATAGGAAGTAGAAAATACAAGACAGTCCTTAACTTTAATTAATTACTTAACTTTAATTTAGAACTAGATTTCTTTCATATTCAATTACAATGAAGGGAACATTGAGATTCAGTTGGGTGCCAAAAATGAAACAATTGAAGGCCTTGGAGCATAACCATCCTATGTTGAATTTTGAGTCGTTTTTCGATTTTGCTTGGATTTGTCTGAATTTCTGCATGTGAACTGCAATTCAATGGAAAAACATTGTATGGTATTTTTTGACTGATTCATCCAGAATCCAGAAATGCATTTTTTCTTACGTACACCAAGAAACCAACCTTCAATGGGAGTGGTTTGCAAGTTGCATTACATCTTCTTTCAATCGAATTGCAGTTTACATGCAACAATTTGGGCAAATCCAGGCAAAATCGAAAAACAACCCAAAATTCGACATAGGATGGTTATGCTCCGAGGCCTTCAATTGAAGTTAAGCTCATTTGTATGCGTACCATATTAATATTCATACGTGAATTGTGTGAACATTTGTGAAGAGTAAAACTAAAACTGGACGTGAAATGATTGACGGGTAGAAAGGATTGTTTGATAGTGTGACGTAGACTATAAATTTGGCGGTTAAAACATCGATTAAGCTCATCGGATACGAAACTTACGTGAGTACTGGAGCTGTGGATCGCTACGTATTAACTGCATTATCGGCTTGCCTTCCCGCCTGGTGATCGAAAGACGTCATGAAAAGTCCGGAGATCCGCAAGTTCTTAACGCTTCTGAAAGAATCCAGTTAGCGTTTTCTCTGTGCTTACCAAATCACGATGAGATATTAGCGTTTTGGAGTACAGAGTAGGAGCCAGGCGGAAAAAGTCTGAAAACAACTCTCGTCTCAAAAGCGGCGCGTCGTTGCTAGTCTTGGTCCATTTCTCAAAGGTTGCGGTGTTAAAAGCTGGGAAAGCGAGAGTGGTTTTTGGAGTTTAGGGCGAAAAGTGTATGTTTGAAGAGTTCTTGTTCTTCGCGCTTGGAGCAGACAATGATCCCAGAATTCATTGTGGTCAAACAGGGCGCTGTCTGAAGTCAAAACCTCTCGCGGGGGGGCGGTGGGTTGGGGCAGATTATTACTTGTTTTCAGTAAAAACTCTACCTTATAAAATAACTTTGAAAACTGTCTAGCTGCTGCACCGAGGTTTCCATTGTTCATTAATTTTGAAGAGCGCATTTTTTGAAACCACTCGTGACATGAAATCCCAGCTTGCTTTTACTGTTAGCCGTGAAATAGTTGGTCGAACTTCGGAAACGCTACCGAGAATTCATTCGGTACGAAGTGAAGTCTGCCCGTTTTCGATGAGTATCTTGAACACAATCCATGGAAAAGTTGCATTGGAGCGCACGGCAAACATTCAAAGCAATATTAAGCGGTACTCCTCGCGATTCGTCTGTGTGAATCAGATTACGTAAACAACGGATGATAACGTGAACGATCGCCGCAGTTCTGAACACAAATTAAGCATTAGTGAAACCAAAAAAAAAACAAAAAACAAAAACAAAACAAAACAAAACGGAAAAAAAACCGCTTGTACGGGGATTCGAACCCACAACCTCTGCGAAACCGGTGAATTGCCGTAACATCCGCGCTTGTTGGTTCGTAACATATCCGTGACTGATGAACAAGTGAGAATGAATATTTGGTAAACACGCTGCCGAATTTTAACACACAGATCACTTTTGCGTTGATCGCCTCGGTTTTTTGCTTCTATGGAGGCTAATAAACTACAGCAAAAAGTATTCTCACGCGAGATAAACATTTGTGCGCGACTACAGTCATTGTGATGAGACAATCCCTCACGCGTGATAAAGGGATTGAATTTCATGCAAATTTTTTTACGTTTTGGAGCCAAGTTAATTTTACAAAAGAGTTAAGTATTTCTGTCAAATTCTTTCACTGTCATCATTTACGTTAATTTTTATAAGATTTTCATTCCATTGTTTTCCACTTGACGATGAAAATGAATCCATCAAAAACGTTTCAACTGACGAAACCACGCGCAAGTTTTAATTTACTACGCAACACAACGTTCTGAGTAAACGAAACATGACGGAAAACAGCGTACTCTTAGGACTCTTAATTTTTGCCCTAGAACATCAGTTATTCTGATTAACTCAAATTTTTGGTGTAGGTCACCAACAGCCGTCTTTAATATTTTGTTATTTTTCAGCCATCGGCAAGCTTTTTGCGCACTTTTTTAGAATCAACCGAGGTTTTTGTACGCTGGATTTAAGATGTACGCTGTATTTAAGACAAACAACCGACTTTAGCGCTGTGTTATATCGGCCAAAGCCTTTCCAAAAGAACTTAGAGTCAACCAAGGCAACTAGGTGCTGTTTTCAACTCGGACAAACCCTTAAGTCAAGCTGATTCGGACTCAAACAACCGCGCTTTAACGCTGGCGTTGACGTTAACATCAACACTAACCCTAACCATGTCCCTAACCCTATCCCTAACCCTATCCCTAGCCCTAGCCGACGCTCTAACCCTAATGTTAAGTCCAACCTAAACCCAACAATAACCCTGAATCTCTTCGGAGTGAGTGCTGTTTTCAGGTCGGACAGAATCTTTGCGCGCTGACCTGAGATTAACCAAGGCTACTGTGTGCTGTTTTTTTTTTAAGTTAACCACGAATATTGTGCACTGTTTTCGTGCCAAGCGAGCTTGTCGAGTGTTATGATTAAGCAAAAACGACACATTGCGCATTACGTCTAACTGAACAGAAACGTTCTGTGTTCTCTTAAATCGGTTACGAGCATTTGGCGCTTAGTCTTTCACTCAAAGAATACCCTTGGGCATTGTTAATTAGCATACTCCACCATAGAATTGAAGGCCTCGGAGCATAACCATCCTATGTTGAATTTTGAGTCATTTTTTCGATTTTGCTTGGATTTGTCTGAATTTCTGCATGTGAACTGCAATTCGATGGAAAAACATTGTATGGTATTTTTTTGACTGATTCATCCAGAATCCAGAAATGCATTTTTTCTTACGTACACCAAGAAACCAACCTTAAATGGGAGTGGTTTGCAAGTTGCATTACATCTTCTTTCAATCGAATTGCAGTTTACATGCAACAATTCAGGCAAATCCAGGCAAAATCGAAAAACAACCCAAAATTCGACATAGGATGGTTATGCTCCGAGGCCTTCAATTAATTTTTGTTTGAAAATCACAAAGCTCAGTTCCCTTTCCAGCTGACCCACCTAACCAGTCTCACAGTCCTTGCAAAGGTAAATCAAAGTCATCTATTGGTCTAAAGAGTGAAGGCACCAATTTTTATGTGTTATTTTTAGGTAGTGCCATCTAAAAAAAGGCGTATTCAGACACCCTCTGGAATCTCTTATGACGATGACTCAAATTGTGATCCTCCGGAATGGAAAATGGTGTTAACAAGAGATGGAGCAGGAGAAAACAAGTCTCCACATGCCGTGGATACCAGTGCAAATAAGGAAAGCTGCTGTTCTGATGATGGTGGGAAAAACGATGGAAAATCAGGGACAATAAGGTAAGCACAGACAAACCTGACGTGGTGGGGCCAACCGCCACCCCCCATGACACCCCAACCCCACAGGTTAACTAAAACTGGTGGGAGTGCCAATTCCTCCCCACCCCCACCCCCCCTCCTCCTACGTCCTAGTTCTGTCATTACATTGTAAACCTTACATGTACATGTACAGTACCTTGTCTTAGGCTGTGTTGTCCAAATTCACAAATCCTTTTTTATATTCAGTTTTATTTTAACAGCATAATGGTAAACTTACTAGTCTTGGAGTTTATAGATTTAATTCTCCTGCAAAGAAAGTCTCAAAAAACTCTCTCTCTCTCTCTCTTTCTTGTGTTTGATTTTTCAAGTCCCTACTGATTTAGTTACTTGCTAATAACTGGGTTCTTTTTACAGGGTTCCCAAAATCTTCTTTGGCACGAGAACACACAAACAAATAGCGCAGATTTCAAGGGAACTTAGAAAGACTGAATACAAGAGAGTGAGGTACAGTGCATTATGGGTAACTTACAATAGCATTATCAACACTGATAACATGAACCTCAGTTACCATTAACAAAAGATACACAATCACATACAAAATAAGCAGGCACCCCTGAGAACTTTTGGGTTGCCCTTTTCTAATTCTTAACATCAAAGCTGGTTACTGTGTTAATGTTCCTATTACACTGGTATGGGAAGTAAGAACTGCAAAAACATAGTGGCATTCCTTCATGTATAATGGGCAGAATTTCATTTAGAGAACAAGGGTGCTGGCACCCAGGTCCCAGCTTCTAATAAAAACCCTGATGGTATTATTTTGATAGTAACAATACATAAACTTTGGTTAGGTATACAGTGGAGCTAGCTTTAGAATCAATGCCCAACTGAACTATCCTGCCAAGTTGGTTTGGTATGTCTGTTGCAGGTCAAAATAAAATTCAGGTCAAAATGAAATTCCTTTGCCTTCTAACCCTAGTTTTTTATGATTCATGAATAATTTTTACCTAGGTTCACCACACTTCATGGACAAAATACAATTCCCTCTGCTTGCTTCATAAGCCTTTTACCTGTGTCTGTTGGCTAGTTATCTTCCTTTGAACTTTGGCCTTTAGAGATATAATCTTCCTCTCAATAATTATTAAAAATGTTTTCTAGGATGACCATACTGTCCAGTCGAGAGCACTCCTGTGTTCACCCAACAGTTTCAAAAGGAAAGAATAAGAATGAGGAATGTAGGAAGCTATTGGATGGCTCAGTGGTCTGTATTGATTTTTCCTTGCTTTCAGTGCAAAACTAGAGCACAGTGTTATACTTTATGAACTACTCTCTTTATGGAGAGTTTTTGTTACACTTCATGAAACTGCCGGTCATATTGATGTACTGAAACAAAAAAAAAGGACTTGGAAATAGAGTTCAATTCCCAGAGGTTTAGTTTGGGACACCAACATGGCTGCTGTTTCTTTGTTTGGGACACCAACGTGGCTGCTGTGATGTCATTTAAAAACACTCTCTAGGGAATTACTTGCAATGAAATAATTATTTTATTCACAAATGTGACCTCTCACGCGAAAACGTTAACAAACGAGTTCCCGTTCAGAACGGAATTCCGTTCACCAGTCGTTTCTTATACGTTCGAACGGCTTGGGTCATCCGTACAAACGACTTGGGTAGCCGTTCAGAAAAAGTTTCCATCCGTTCTCACGGCTTGGGTACCCGTGCAGAAAACATCTGCACTCGTTTGAACGCCTTCGATCAGCCGTTCATAAAAATCCTCCATCCGTTCGAAGTAGAGGACGTCAGTAGAACCCATGATTTTTGTTTGTCGTGACACCACAAATTCACGCTTGTCGACACTTGCAAAATAAGCTTGTAAAGAAATTACTCATCAGTAAACAGCGCATCATAAGCACTTTTGTAACCGAAATTCAGCGTGTAAGGACAGAGTATTTTGCCGTTTCAGTCCTCTCTGTGCGCCTTGTGGAACCAGAGATATCACTGTAACATAAATAAACCAGGCTGTTTAGGATTGAATTCATTGTTTCATTTGTAAGACTTTATGTCACCGGTTGTTTTTGTGCCGCGCAAAAGCCATAGAGAACAAAAACAAAACATTGAGCACTCTTTAGTGTCCTTCAAGTTTTGTTCATCGGAGACTGTGGAGCGTTGAACTGCGCTGCAACACGAGTTGAAAATGAAGGGAGCGGGTGAGGTTATTTCATATCTGAAGACGCCGACGTGTGAACTAAATGTGGCGACAAGATTACCAAACCCAGACAGAAACGCGTGACGGACAAGTTTTCTGCTTAAAAAAAACGTTGCTTTTATTAAAACACTGTTTTGTATTCAATCACACGGGATTATAACAGAGAAAAAAAGAAAAGACTGAATCACTGTAAACTCAATGATGCGGCTAAAAATACTCACAAGTTAGCGGTTCACGCCACTGATCTGACTGATAAAGTTTCAAAGCCCGTCAGCAACACATGTGACAGCGCATGACGGACAAGTTTTCTGCCAAAAAAAACCTTGCTTTTATTCAAAAACCGTTCTATATTTAATCACGCACGATTGTAAGGGAGAAAAAAAAGAAAAGAATGAATCATTGTAAAGTCAATGATGCGCTAAAAAACTCACAAGTTGGCGGTTCTCGCCACTGATGTGCAATTGTTGTTGAATGAAAATTAATTAATATGCATGTTCGTGTATAAACGCTCGCATCGCAGGGAGATCAATGATCATTTTTTTAATGTCATGAATTGTTTTAGGAGCTTTTTCGATTGTTTCTTCCTTTTGATATGAAAGAAAAGTTGTAAAGAGGTGCAGAACCACAGAACTGAATTCTAAACTTTATAAATTACAGACAGTAATTTTATCTCTCTACAACTACAAAGAGGCGGATCGTGTTGTCATTTTCAGTCAACGCAGTCAATTACCGAAATATTTGTGTTCCCGAAAAGAAAAGATTATAACTTGCGTTCGATTTGTATTGTTGCAGTAATTTTGGTCTCTATTCATTCCGCTTTAACGAAAATGTTCACAGGACATGAATTTTTTTTTCGTGGCTGTTGTTGCGTTATCTGTCACATGTTCCGAACTCGTATGCAAATTCTTAGTGAGTGATAAAAAGGTGCCGAATGACCTTTGTGGTTTCGTTCGCATTCGCAAAGTTTAGATCAGTTTAATTAGCTGAATTTGTTTTTAGATCCTAGTTCAGAACGTTTGTTTTGTTTACCGTTTGGCTACTTTCCGTGTGTAATCGTGGGTTACCTATTCGTTTGCTATTAAAACCGTTCACACTTATTTTTGGATGTTGTGAGCTGATCAGTTCGCTTGGCGTTTTACATAGCTGTGGCTACGAGTTCACCGACGTTCGTTCAAAACAAGTTTTTGTATTTGGGGTGGCGAATGGTTCTTCAACTGAATACGTGTCTCGCAGAATTTTTGTCAAATTTCACAGGTCTTGGAGTCTCGAATCTTTTCACTTTGTCGTCTTGAAGTGTCGATTTCTTTTGCAAAGCCGGGAAAGTCTCGGGCTCGCGGGAAATATATTAGTCTCAATGTCTCGCAAAGTCTCGGATATAATTATTTTTCATTCGCCTTCCCTTGTATTGGGTCTTCGGTCAGTCACCAGTTCTCGGCTATGCGTTAGAAGTTTTCCGTTCATGGTCATCTAAATTCGCAATGTTTACGTGAGCTGCTTACTCGTTAATGACCACCCATCAATATATTTTCAACGAGCCGTCTGGGCGTTCATAGCTACTCGTTCGAAATTTTCAATGAGCCGTTCATTCGTTCATGACCATCCGTGCGAAATTTTTAATCAGCCGTTCAGGTTCATAGCAACTCGTTTGAAATTTTCAATGAGCCGTTCACAGTTCAGTATCGTGCGTTTCAAACGGGTTGATGACTCGTTTGTTACCCGTTCAGTAGCCATGCGTTTCACCCGTGCACGGAACCCGTTTGTTTACGTTTTCGCGTGAGAGGTCACAAATTTGCTAATTGTAGGTAAACAGACAAGAGGACAGTTGTCCCTTAATGGACTTGTCTACAGGCCTGAACTTAAACTCAAGCCCAACCAAATTTTAGTTAAGCTAAACAAAAAAAAAGATATCCATTCAAAATAACTAAATCAGTGACATCTTTGCCACACTTGTAAATTTAATGGGTCAAGTGGACATTTCATTTGCATGGGCTTTTATCTTCATTGTAGTTTTACAGATGTAGTTGTGAACTGGCTGACTGATTGGCTGTGCAAGCTATTGAAATCCTTGGTGAACTCCTCTTAAAGTTAAAACCCTGTATGTGGTAGGGGTGGGTGGGTCCTGCCTGTCTCTCCATCCAGATGCATCTGGCAGATTAAGTCATAAGTGCATAATATTGTGTAGAGAAGGTCACAACTGACCCATCATCACAGGCTGTTTTTCTTGATTTTGTTCTTTTTTTTAATAAAATGAAATTTTGATTAGATTACCTACATTAATTGGTGTTTGTATCTTTGCAGGGTGCAACATGCCGGTTTTACCAGAAGGTTCACACCATCAAAAGCCAGACAAGTTTGAAACACCATGGTCTTAATGAAGCCTGGGATGTTGAGGACTTAGTCACACTTGGAGGTCAAATCAAGGTGAGGTAAATTGTAAAAAATAAAACATGAAAATTTGGCTTATCAATGGAGTTGATAATGTACAGTACTGCTCAAAAGGAAGTTGCCACCTTTGCGCGCGACACGAATCGTGTTTTGCGCTACGCAATTCGCGTCGCATGCTACGTGATTCACCTCGTGCGCTACGTGAATCACATTGCGCGCGATGTTGTAGAAACTGTAAGTAAACTGGCTTGCGACTCTGGCGCGATTTAAGATGCCCATTGTAGAGTAACAATAGCCGATTTCAATAGTCGATTTCCAGTGTTGACAAAAGACCGCTAAGAAGAAATGAATATGTGATTGATCGATTGCTGGAGAAGGGCGGCGCGTCCTAAGCTTCGAAATTTTGTGTCAAACCGTTTTTGCGGTGAAACTTGGCTATGTTGAGGTAAAACCAAGGAAATGAAATACCGCGGTCAAGTTTGAATAGGCTTTTATTTTCTTTGTGTTTTGGATATCACATTAAAATCGCACCAAAGAGCGTTATAACTGAAACAAGTTTCGGCAGGAAATCTTGAACCACGTATCCTGAACAGGATTAAGGACAGTCATGCATGGTCGCTACACATAGACCTATCAGCTTTTTAGTACATGCGTAGAAGATCATAGGTGGATGGAGAGTGAAAGGAAGAACTTTCGAACTGCTACACTGTATGCAGTGTATGTTCTTCGAATGGCGGAGCGGCAAAACAAAAGCGGTTAACCAGTCGGGAATACATATATAACCGGATAAATACTAACGAATGAAAAATCATTGGAATTTTGAAGAAAATAAATAAGCAATTGCACGTAAAAAGTTTATATTTTAAAATGGCTACAGATCACTTTATTAAAGGATGGTGAAACCACGATGGGTCCACGATCTGTTTGTCTGAATAAGGCGCTAGCAGACGCCAAATATTTGCATACCACGAAAGAGAACTTCCACTCATTTGCATATGGTAACGCAACGCGCATTTTGTTCGAAGTTGTTCCAAATCATTTTCTCGAAGTGCAGCAGCTCAGAATGACGAAGAGGTAAATGAGCTATATTTTTCAGAGGCTGTCGGAGATTCAAAATTTTTTAACCTTGAAAATCATCGGAGGCGCAAATCATGGGAGATGGTTATTATTCTTCTCGCCTCATTACGCTTAATCGATCACACCTGTCCACGATCATTTGTTACCTTTGCATTCAAATGCATCGAAACTTTTAAGATCTTTTAATAAACAGACATACCGAATGAAAGCGAAAACTTTTGCAAGGAAACTATGAAGAATCTACGCACATACGAGGATTCCTATAACGGCTGATGTCTGAATTTCTCAATACGCTATTCTTAATTACCATGATCAGATAAATTGCGGCTGCCTTTCACATCACTTCCAGTTGCTCGCCTTTCGATACTTCAAAATTGATTAACCTAATAGTGCAGTGATCAAAAGCTTTTTTAGTATTTAGTACTCTAAGTTTAATGTGGATTATTACCAAACGCAAATAGGTATATGGTAATATTTGTTTGTGTACCTCAAAAAAGCTCAAAACATAGAGTTGGCACGGCGATTGAGGGTAAACGAGCTGGGAGATAAGCATGTGCGACGCTTCGATCAGCAACTCTTTACGCGGACAAACTCTACTGTAGCGCAACTTTACAAAGATATGCCCGGGAAAATGTTTTTAGGTCTTTTGAAGTAGAAAACATACGATTGAGTGCTGGCGTGTTGAATAACAAACTTCGCCATTGCCAGATGAATCTCAAATTCTACATGATAAGATCGAGCCGTGAGATAAGCTTATCGTTCTCTTCATCGATCAATCAACCAAAGTAAGCTCAGCACATGTGAGGCTTCCGAACTACCGTACTCTTCAGCAAATCTTTTTACGCAGACACACTCTCCTGGAGCACAACCTTACAAAGATATGCCCAGGAAAATGTTTTTCGGTCTTGCAAACTAGAAAATATACAATTGAGTGCCATTGTGTTGAATAAACATTTCACATACGCTTAAGTCTTAAATGCATGTAACAACTCAAACTTCGTCAGCCAGATGAACTTCCAATTTGTACATGATAAGATATTACTTGTTCAAAAAGAAGAAAATGAAATAAAGTCCGTTCTGCTTTGGGTTTTCCACAGCTTCTCAAGTAAGTAATGATTAATGAGTGTTGTGCCATGTTTACTGAGTGGAAGGTTTCAGGTTACACAGCCAGTAGTTTTTTGCAGTTTTATGCAAATTTTAGCCTGCATCGCTTTTTGAACTGAAAGCAAAATACAGCAAGCAGTCGCCAATGGCCATTTGCTTGTGGCGAACTAGCACTTAATTTTCCCAACGAATTCAGAAAACACGACCATATATCGTATTGACGACAGAACCGATAAAAGTTGTCATTTTAGTGCTAGCGGGAGCAAGGAACACCTGAGGAACAGTAACCATTCGCAATCGATCTTCGTCGGTTTGTTTACAAGAGGACTGCGCCATTTCAGTTCGTGATGAACTCCATGATGCTGTCTGTATTTGCATAGAAGGGAACGACATGTATTTGATTGAAACAATAGATGCATTTGTAAAGTGCTACGTAAAATTAATTGATTTCGCGACGCGATTAGTGTAGCATGCGACGCGAATTGCATCGCGCAGTAAACACGACGCAACTGGCAACTTACTTTTGGGCGGTACTGTAAATTGACCACCAACAGAGTTGAAAATGTAAATTGACCACCATACAGGAATTAAAAAAGCTGGCGTTTCGAGCATTAACCCTTTGTAGACTTAATCGCAGAGTCATTTGCTCTGAAGAAGGGCTAACACTCAAAACGTCAGCTTGTTGAATCCCCTAGCTATTATAAACTCTGTTGATCAACCAAATTTTTGTGTTTCACTCCCCCACTGAGCAGCACCACAGTTTCCTCAGAAACTAATCCCCTTTATTCATTTGAGGTAAATTATAGTTTAACCAAAATACAATAATTGAAGGGACTGGGCATGAACTGTGCCATGTAGAAATTTGGTCTTAAAATCAAAATTCTTCAAAAATTAATGAGGTTTCGGTACAGAGATTGGTGTTAATCATGTTACTATTCTCTGTTTTATTTTGCTGTGTAGGCCTGCCCATATTATGCTGCAAGGGAACTAATGAAAGAAGCAGATATAATCTTCTGTCCTTATAACTATCTTATTGATCCCAAAATCAGATTACAGGTGAGAAAAACATACTTTTTAATTCCGTGTAAGAAGTTGAATGAACATTGAAATAAAGTCAATACAATAAAATAATAAATAAATTGATATTTAGTTTGGGCTGAATCAGAGGAAAGCAAATGTTGCCTTTCTCAGAGCAAGCTTACTGTAGCTTTCAGAAACGGTAAATAACCAACTGAAGGCAGCAGAATTGCACAATAATAATTATTTGTAATTAGAGTTAAAATTAATATTAGTAGGTGAGCTTGGGAGCAGGTGCCTTAAAGGCTGGTCATGCCAGTTAATCCTAAAGAAGATAAATTTCGCTGGCTGCCAATGTAATAACTGCCCTTGATGTATTTTATAATAAATTTTAATTTATCCATCTTACCTGTACCTCACTTTAGTTTTTTGTTTGTCTGTTAATCGATATTTGTAGTATGCAATTTTTTTTAGCTTCAAATAATTGTTCTTTTTTATCTATATACAGTACCGCTCAGAGATATGCGGCCAAAAATCGACGTATTAAACGCGTTGGCAACAAATGCATTAACGCATTTGCACTAACACATTGCGCATGGAAAACGCGCATACAGCAAAGCTCATTAGTATGTAAGAGATAGCTTATTGTTTTCCTTTGGTTGATGTCTCATTGTATGTTTAAAACAGCCTTCAATTTCTGTTCCTTGAACTTCTGCACCACAAAACTGAAACAAAAGCAAGCGTGAATTTTTGGCGTCGCGGCAAACATAAAATAGTGATATCTCCGGTTTTACAAGGTGCACAAAGATGATTAAAATGGCAATATACTTCTTCAAGGCTGAAATTCGATATAAAGCTTATAATGCGCCGTTTAAAAAGAGTGATTTCTTTGCAAGCAAAGTCTATTGTGTTATTTTTAACTTGCATGAGCGAGCATGAATTTTCGGCGTCACAGCAAACAAAAATAGCGATATCTCCAGTTCTACAAGGCGCACAGAGACGATTAAAACAGCAAAATACTCTTTCTTCGAGGCTGAAATTCGATGTAAAGCTTTTTATGATGTGCCGTTTAAAAGGAGTAATTTCTTTCCAAGCAAAGTCTACTGTCATAAAATTCACAAAGTCTACGGTGTTAGCTGGTGTTGTTATTTTTAGCTAGCACCAGCGAGTGTGAATTTTCGGCATCGCGGCAAACATAAAATAGCGATATCTCCACTTCTACAAGGCGCACAGAGACGATTAAGACGACAAAATTCAAGGCTGAAATTCGATATGTGGTTCTCCACAGGATTTCAGGTACACAGGGCACGCGTGCGAGGACATGCTAAACAAAAGAAATTTCTTTTAACACGCCAGCAGCGTGTCACCATGCACGTCTCATTAAAACTGCCTTTTGTCTTATCTCACACGGAGAGCACAAAGGAAAATGTTCAGTCACACAAAGAAGCGTGTCAAGTTATGAAAAACAAAGGGATCGAGCAAAATGACACGCTAGCGTGCAAAATGTCTCGCTTTGCAGGCAAAATCACTCGCTAGAAAAATAATCATCGCATAAAATTAATGTTCGTATGACCTTGTTCATCAGCCAACAGTTCCCAGGAGAAAATTGTTATGAGGAGTCAAAAAATTGAAACACAGCTGTCAGCACATGGAATGACTTTCTAAATTTTATTTTGCAAAAGATAAAGCGTGACAAAGTTCAGCCGTGTGCAACTAAATTAAACAAGACCCTCAGCTCTGAGACCAAAAAATGCCGGGTTTCCTGTACAAATTTTGTTTAAAATGCTTACACCGTAATTTTTCAGTTACAAGGCACACTCGATTATAAGACGCACCTCCAACTCAGCAACTCAACTGTCAATTTTTTCTGATGGGAAATTTCCGTAAAACACTTGGTTATATGACGCACCATAAACTGAGAAAGACAGAACAAAATACGTGGAGCGACAACGGAGTTGTAATAAACAAGAAAGAAAGAGCCATGCATAAACAAAGGGCCGAAAAAGTAGATGGAATATGATTTGTGAAGTTTACTTACTTGTGACCCGACTAAATAACCAAATCCGTGCAAAAAAGTTGCATCCTGCCTTGATTCAAGCAAACTTGTCGCTTGCGTGTAAAAACTAAAGATTCACTTTGATTACAAAAGCGTAAATTGTTACATGCGCTCAATGGTGATTTGGTTTGAGTTGCGAGCGAGGAGAATGCTCGAGTTAACCGGCTTCATATGTCAGTGCACAAAAGTGGATGGATGGATGAACAAGGTTTGTATAATTTGTAAAGAAACACAATTTACATTTTGCAATGAAAGTGTTTGCGATTTTAGCGCGACAAGTATCACATTACAGAGCACGTGCTTTGAAGCACGTCTGATATGCAAATGAAAATACTCTCTAGGGAACTGAAGAGTAGATTCGAAAAACCTCCATATCTATGAAAGTCAGTGCTTAATCATAGCGGAAAATGCGAATTTAAAAAATTGTTTCAGAAAAATATTTACTTTTTAATTTATGGCCCATTTCAAACATCGTGCTACTGCTGTAGTTCACACATGAATGTTCCTGTGGTGTGACATATTACGCGGCAATAAGAACGATAATTATCATCTGTGAAATCGAAGATTTTCAAGGTCAAAAGATTACAGATCTTCGACTGCTTATGAAAAATAAAGCTCCTTTATTTTTTCTTCATTCTGAGCTGCTGCACTTCGAACAAACTTCGTTCAGCTGACAAAATGCGCGTTGTGTTACCATAATTTTATGCAAACAATACCAGTGAGCTTGTATTCAAACCTTGCATGATTTTGCTTCAGTCTCGCCGAGCCCTTTTCTCTAGATAATCGTATAACATAACACACTTCCCGTGTTTAATCACACTCTCCGCATGACAAATTGCATGCTAGCTTGAACAAAAGGTTATGCATGTTAAGTCACGGAAAACAAAAGCTGCATGCCACTTTTTGTCCTCTTCATTATATATTTGCATATCCGTGACAAATGACACGCTTTGCGTGGCGTGTCCTCGCACGCGTGCCCGTGTCATCACCATTTTACCTGAAATCCTGTGGAGGACCACATATGAAACTTTTTATGATGCGCTGTTTCAAAAGAGTAATTTCTTTGCAAGCGAAGTTTACTGTGTTGTTATTTTTAGCTTGCACCAGATTTTCAGCATCGCGGCAAACATAAATGGTGATATTTCCGCTTCTAGAAGGCGTACAGAGACGATTAAAATGGCAAAATAGTCTTTCTTCAAGGCTGAAATTTGATATAAAAGGCTTTTTATGATGCGCCATTTAAAAAGAGTAATTTCATTGCAAGCGAAGTCTACTGTGTTGTTATTTTTAGCTCCTACCAGATTTTCGGGGTCGCGGCAAACATAAAATAGTGATATCTCCGCTTCTAGAAGGCGTACAGAGACGATTAAAATGGCAAAATACTCTTTCTTCAAGGCCTAAATTCGATATAAAGCTGTTTATGATGCTCCGTTCCAAAAGAGTGATTTCTTTGCAAGCAAAGTCCACTGTGATGTTAGTTGTAGCTCGTCACCAGCGAGCGTGAATTTTTGGTGTCACGGCAAACATAAAATAGTGATATGTACAGTTCTACAAGGCGTACAAAGACTATTAAAACGGCAAAATACTCTTTCTTCAAGGCTGACATTCGATATAAAGCTGTTTGTGATGTGCCGTTTAAAAAGAGTGATTTCTTTTATATAACTTGCACTAGCGAGCGTGAATTTTTGGTGTCATGGCAAACATATCTCCAGTGGTCCAAATTAATTGATTCAAACGTCGAACTGAATTTACAGTTTACAGCGGCAGTCATTGTCTTTCAAAACAATGTTGCACAAAGAAAATTTACTGCAGTGAATGACAATAGATAAAACATGCAGAAGAAATGTGTTTTCTAATGCGCTTTTTGAAGCGCGTTAACGCAAAAAATGTGTGCATGTTTTGCATCTGCGTTGGCCGCTTATCTCTGAGCAGTACTTTAGTTCTTAGCATGTATATCTTTAGTCTTAGTTCATCATACACTTGAATCATGAGCCTCCAGCTTGCAAGATCTGGGCAACCACTCCCTGTGTAATTGACATTAAATATTTAAATAAAAATAAATAAAAAGCACAGGGAAGGAGGAAACCATGGCAACCCAGTGAGCGGCCACCACCAAAGGCACCATCAGTGGAGTACTGTTCTTACCAAGCCCAATACTTACCATGGGGAGAGGGGTGGAACTTGGAAATTGACCTTACTCACAGGTCAGCGAGCAAGCAAATGCAAAATTAATGCAAGCCACAAGACACAAGGTTGCCCCGGAGTTTTGATTCATGTAAGATGTCACAAAATGTAATGTTTTGTGATCACTTACATGAAGTAAATTCAAAGTTTCATGTCAACCGCCATTGTGGATGCAAAGCTTTATGCTTCATTCTTTCTGATATCGCCAAAGAAAATAACTTCGCAGCTATATAAATCAAAGAAACAGTTGGGAAAAGAATTTAAAATGCCTCAACTATAAGGTAAATGGTTCGTAACGAATAACATCGATTCGATTCTTGATATATATATATTTTTTCCTTTCAGATGGATATTAACCTCACCAATCAGATTGTAGTTTTGGATGAAGCACACAATGTGGAGGACTCAGCTAGAGAGGCAGCCAGTCTCACACTTACAGCTGTGGATTTGCAAAACACATTAGATGATCTTGACAGACTTGGTAATGAAATGAAGTACTGGTATCTATTACAATTAATTTTGCTGTACCATGTGTGGTGTGATAATAGTCTGCAGATGTACTTGGATTGGTTGAGAGCCTAGCAATAATTCTTGCCATATCTACCACTTACTTTTCTTTATCTTGGGTTTGTCAAGAGTTAACTTGTTCTTGCTCCTATTAAATTAAGATAAATACACACATTCCTGTTAGTGTGCAAAATATAATATATAATAATAATAATAATAATAATAATAATAATAATAATAATAATAATATGCACGAAAAAATACTCAATTCTGATTGGCTAAAAAAGCAGTGCAGTTTTGCTGTAATACAGTGCAAAAACATGTAACATGAGTGTAAAGCTGTAACACAGTGCAATTACAAAATAATGTATTTTGATTGGTTTAGAAACAATAGAAATTTGAATGAGCCAATCAAATCGTAGCTGTATCTATAGCAACAAGTTCGCGGTAAGTTTGAGCCACGTTAAAAATTGTGAAAACATTTAACAATGGCCAACGTTTTGAACAGGTTTCCTTTCACAGAGGAGCTGAAAACAGCTCTAAAAACAAGCATGGTGCGAAAAGCACTGCTTTTCGTCTGTCTGTTTGGTTAAAGTGATGTCTTCAGAAGGGAATTACGGATGAAATCGAAAGTTATGAGCCTGTTGAACTTGAATAACACTTTGCTCAAGCCATTTTACTCCGAGAAAACAACAGAAATCGCTAGCAAACCGAACTTGGGCCATTGTTGTCGCTTCACGGATAAAAAATAGCTACGTCAAAATGACGTTTTCAGAAACCTTGAGCCTCCAGTGCCTTAGGACAGCACCACTTTTCCCTGGTAGTTCAAATAAAGAGTCACAAATTGCTATTCATCGTTTATAGGTGGAAAATCACTCCGAAAATGTAAAAACCTGCGGTAGTCAATGGGTTAACAAAGAAAAATAGAGGTCACGTGACCGGTCCTTTTAACACTATCCAGTGAAAGTCATGGTTGGTGGTAGTTTAAATCCAGGGTCAGAGTTAAGATTCTACAGTTAAAACAGTTTCTAGGGGGGTGGGTAACTTAGCAGGGCCAGGCTTCATTTCACGTTACCTCCTGGGTTTGCAGTTGGCTAGGTCACGTGACAAGCCACAGTATCAAACTCAATTACCCTAGATGAGATGATCATCGACTTCTGACTGTCACTAGTGGCTCCAACTCGACCTCCATTGTCTAGTTTTTAAAATCACCACCTCCTCAAGTTGGCTTTCATGCAACTTCAACCTTGAAGCTAAATACTGGCCAGAAAGTGGTACCCTCCCCCCCAGATCTTGCAGCATATGGTTGTTTTCGAATAAAATAGCGTTGATATGTTACTAGCCTCAAAGGCTTTTGTTTAAGTAGGTGAGCAATAAAAAATATCAACATCAAAAAAAAATTATGTTTTATTTAACCCATTGGCACCCGTGCTGGCCAAAACCGGCCGTAAAAAACTCCCATGCTTCAAAACATTGCAACTCTCTCAATCACACGAATATTGCCTTAACTGTTAGTTGTGAGCACGAAATGGAATGCCCTTTAAATTTGGATATCCAATAAATGCAAGAAACGTAGCGATTTTTACCAAATATGGCCTTTTGAGTTTGGACAAGAACGAAACTGGCTGTTTTTAACGTCAAAGAGAAACAACAAAAATGCCCCTTTTTGCCTTCATGTTTTTTAGGGAAATCATCGTCGAAAAACCAAAATTCAACCATCATAACAAAATTCAGTCCTTTTTCTAGCTTAGAAATGACTTTTTTTGTTCATATTCTTCTCCCGAGCGTAGATACAGCCTTTTGTTCCAGTGCATTCGGGCCTTCCCGACATTTTCAACATCTTGAGCGCATTGCATGCTGGGAACTAACGAGAATTTTTGACAGCGCCCGTTCCTTCCCCCAATTCTTTCACATATAAACTAAGTCTACAGCCACTCCGACCTACCGCCAAAATTTCCTGCTCGTGGTCATCTTCAGTACACAGAAATTCCAAAATATGTGGCGGTAGGTCGAGAAATTTATCAATAGTCGAGTCCCAAAGGTACTAAGTGTTCGACCGGCCAAATTCCCAGTTCGTCGAGTAACAAGCCAAATTCAACAACAAAGTACATCACCTTGCTCGATTCTTTGAGAAAGTGGACTCTTAGCTACCGTCACGCTTAATGATGCTCATCAGGCAGCCGCTAAAGATGAAAAATGGCTGTAAATTTAGCAGAAATCGCAAGCAAACCGAACTTGGGCCATTGTTGTCGCTTCACGGATAAAAAATAGCTACGTCAAAATGACATTTTCAGAAACCTTGAGCCTCCAGTGCCTTAGGACAGCACCACTTTTCCCTGGTAGTTCAAATAAAGAGTCACGAATTGCTATTCATCTTTTATAGGTGGAAAATCACTCCGAAAATGTAAAAACCTGCGGTAGTCAATGGGTTAATATGTAATCACATGATTTTTCTCATGCAATTTGGAATAAATGAGCACTTGTAAATTTTTTCAAAGACCACAAATTGCACTTGCCCTACAGGCTCGTGCAATTTTGTTAGTCTTTGAAAAAATTTACTCGTACTTATTTATTCCAAATTGCACTCAAAATCATGTGATTACATATACTAATAACAATTAAAACTTAAATAGTGTGATTTTTCATAGTACTGTACATGATCAAAATAATGTGCTTTTCAATTTAAATAAAATGATTAAAAATGAATGAAATTTTACAAGCAGTTATTTAGATCAATAAAAACAGAAGGTAAACAATAAATGTGTTGTCAAATTAGAATACATAAAATTACAAGTTAAAAGCTTGTTTAAAAAGATATGTTTATCATTATAATAATGAAAAAAAAAAAAACTACTAATATTATTTTGTTGTCTCTTCACATCTGCTCATTGGTTGTAGTATTTTATCCAAGGTTTAGCTAATTTCTTCTTGATTAGAAAAAAATTGTTTACTTTTGTAGTCTGGGAGAGGTAAATGAATGACTAAATAAATAAATAAATAAATAAATAATAACAGATCTGATTCATGAATGTGCATTAAGTCAAAGATGTTAATGCAATGGCATGGTACAACGTTTTTTGAAGTGCATATAATTTTACAGGCATTAACCCATTGACTCCTAGCAGTTTTTACGTTTTTGGAGTGATTTTCCACCAATAAACGATCCATAACATTTCATGACTCTTTATTTGAAACCACCATGGAAAAGCGGTGCTGTCCTAAGGTACTGGAGGCTCAAGGTTTCTGAAAACATCATTCTGACGTAGCTATTTTTCATCCATGGAGCTACAACAATGGCCCAAGTTTGGTTTGCTGGCGATTTTTGCTTGTGTGGCCAGTTTCGGCCAGTGTAGGAGTCAATGGGTTAAAGCTACCAGGCTTCCCTTTCTGATTAATCATTATGAGCAACAAGCCTTTTCAATATTATTATTTGGAACTTTGCCTCCCCATTCTCCTCCCACCCCTATGCAATGTTGATGTACTGCAAAGTCTTGATGTGTGTGATGTCTGTAAGAGATAATGCTCAACTCACTGAATAGGAGGTGATGGGAATTTGGTTACTGGTAATAAGCCAGTCATAGCATAGAGGGTGATGTTGTTGAGGTATAACGAAAAGTGCTGAAAAATGTCCAAAACTGTTAATTGTTCATCACTCAGCTAGCCACAATAATTGAAGAGCTTAGTGGAAAACTCTACTAAGTGTTTTTTGGCCTGTGTGTTCTCGAAAACTAAGCACAAAACAACACACACACACACACACACAAACAGGGCAATGTTTACCACACAAAAACAAGCCTGTACAGTGTTTGTGAGAAATCAGGAACTACATGTACAATAATTGAATTATTATTGTGCTGTAGTTCTCACTTCATGGAAGTTCACTGGAACTCTCAGCGAACGTTTAAAGTATAGGTACAGCTGTACTTGTATTGGCGATGGGTGGGCTAATATTTTTAGTGACAGCAAAAAAGTGATCAGCAACTATAGAAGGAAAAATTCTTGGGTGTACTCTGACAAACTGATTATTTTCTTTTTATCTCTAGTCCAATTGCAGGTATTAACAGAGCACCACAGAGCACTTCATTTTATGGTAAATTAACTGTTTCTTTGCTATAATGTTTCAATAAATTATAATGATGAGTGACATATATTGAGCAAGGAAATTGTTTAAATATTTTTTTAGGTCTACTGGCTTATATTTTAAAATCAGCAGTTTGGTCCTGGCCTTTATTTGAAGCCAGCCTTTAATTGGGGTCTATTTAGACAGGCATTTACAGTATTAATGAAGTGTGGGGTAGGCAGCTTTGAAATCCTTATTTAACTGTACAATGTGTGATTTCCATCTAGAAAGGACAAGACTAAAAAAATAACTTATAAAAAAACAAACATTCGACGGGAGCTGGTGATTTCAAAGACAATGAGCACTATAATGCATGAAAGAAAGTATATCAGTAATACAACACAAACATGAACATTGCCAAATCCTAGTTTTGTTACACCAGTACTTTTTGTTTGCACTTTTATCAAAATTACCAAAGCAGCATACCATACTTAACTATGTCTTAGCAGTGCTGTTCAAGAGATTATTATTTTTTTTTACTTTTTGTGTAATCTTGACTGCAAATAAACACCAGGGCCTCTATCAAATTCCCCCAGCATTGATATAAAAAATTAGCAGTTTTGACGTGGTATTATTTTACATGAAAATTTGGTTTATCAACGGAGTTGATAATGTAAATTGACCACCGTACAGGGATTCGATTAGCTGATGTTTCGAGCGTTAGCCCTTCGTCGGAGCGAATCGAGGAATTGTGGGTTGTGTATGGTTTATATACAGAAAATGGAGCTACGCTATTGGTGGTAACATGGTAACATGAAAAACAGGAATAAATTAATTGAATGAAAAGTGCTCATTGATACTGTGGGGATTAAGAGTGCCAATTTGAAAGATCAGTTTTTGCTCAAGATTTTTACGGCTTTCCGTGGTACCTTGATGTAAGGAAAGGCTGGAGATCGATCTCCCACAATTCCTCGATTCGCTCCGACGAAGGGCTAATGCTCGAAATGTCAGCTAATCGAATCCCTGTACGGTGGTCAATTTACATTATCAACTCCATTGATAAACCAAATTTTTGTGTTTCACTCCCCCATCGACGCAGCACCACAGTTTCTTTAGAAACTAAACCCTTTTATTATTTTACATGAGGCTGGTGTGTAATCAGGGTCTGGCATTTATCATTATTGAGGAAATATGGTACTTCATTTCAGTTTTTACTTTGCTTAAGGACAATTGAAGTACATGTAACTTGAGCCAGTCTTTATGCCGATGGCAATTAAAAGCTAAAAATTAGTTGTCTGCATTTTCATTTTAAGGTTGGGAGCTTTTCACGGTGGATACATGAAAGCTCCTCACAGTTGAAAGAGAGAGCCTTTGAGCAGTCATCTAAGGTCTGGTCTGGCATAGAGATTGTAGCAGCTATGGAGAAGCAAGGGATCACACCTGGAACTTTCTACCTTCATTGTGTAAGTAGCATTGTGAACCTTAATTTTTAGGGGTTCAATAGAAGTAGTAGGCACCACATTGTAGTAATTGGTGTAATTCTTGGTACCTTTTTCCTGCCACACCCAAGAGTGCCATCTGGAACACAGGGTTATTGTGAAGGTTTTGAATAGGAGGAATGCCATGTTTGTTTCTCAAGGAATTATGGGAATTTGCACTGGCCCTGAGAAGAATGGGACGTAAATGTGGCAGAAGCTGAACTTTATTTTGTTTACAGCCCAAACCAAGTGTGTTTTCTTCAAATTAAGGTCATGAGATGATGCATTTTCAAAGCAATAACATTTAATAGGTATCTTCAATATTCGGTGAAAGGAATAATAATGTTTCAAACAAGAAAGAGTGTTTTCAAAATTCAATCACTTAGAAAGAACAAAGAACGTTTGGCAAGACTATTTTGGTAAATATTTTCTTAAAACAGCCATATGAGTAACATTTATGCCAGTGGCCACTAAAATAACCTGTTAGCAGCTCTCAACAGTAACCTTGAGAAGACTGCTATTAATTTAAGCTGGTGAAATAGGAGAGCATATTGTGGTTAGAGCAGTGACTTATGATGTACTACATGCATATAATAAAATAGTATTAATATTATTATACATAACAGAACTATCAGCTGTAGGTAGCAGCTGGCTGCATGTATTATGGCCAGGGAATACTGTACAATACAGTGCAAGGCTGTCATTAAATTTTGAGCCACTTGTTACTTTGAGCTTTCTCACATAACAACTTGTTCCCTAGTTAATAAAATGAAACCAGGCATAACAATCAAGAAAACTTGTAGCATCAAGGTCCCAATTCTTGGCCTGCAAGGGTATTCAAACTCTTCAGTAACGTTATTTTGAGTTTTTCTGTGTGTCACCAGGAACACTTTCAGTTTGTGATGGCAGCAGCAAAAGATCCAAGCAGGTTTGTTCGTTAGATTGTTTTTGTTCTTGTTTTTTTATTTTAAAGTGAATGTTGATCAAATAATTATTCAATCTTACATCCTACAACCACCAACCGTCAACTGGTTCTTATAGACAAATATCACGCTTGTTGTGAACAATAGATTTGCCTGTCCAGCCTCGTCCACAAAACGAGCAAACAGAAAGGATCTTAATCCAGTGGGAGCTAGAACTCATCCTGATGACAAGTCTGAACGGGCAAAATCTATTGTTCATCAGAAATGTGATATCGGTCTATTGGATGAAGCAACTACATTTAGGATTAACTTTTCCCTCTGGGGGTCATGTTACATGTACACTGTAGTACATTATGGGGTTGCCCTCATGTCCAACCTCTTCCTGATCATACATGTATACTAATTATCAGTGTGTAATATTAAATTCATTTGTTCTCTTTCTCAGACAAGGCATGCCATGTCTGTCATCTCACAGTAGTTCTCTCCTAGAGGGAATATTTCTGATTGGGAGATTCATGATGGGGAACGATATGCATTATATTTCTGATTACAGGTGAGAACAAGTACTTGTCTGTTTTTTCTAAGTACCGGTATGTGTGTCAATGAAGACCAAAGGGCCTCAAAGAGGACACAAGGTTAACGGTAATGAAAATGCACAAGAAGAAGGAAAAGAATGGAGAGAATGTGAATTTCAGTAAAATTGTATTCTTGAGTGAATGTCGGTGAGCACATACGTGTAGGAAAGGAAAGGTCTGTAGTAATAAATGTTTTCCCTAAGTTTGGTCCGTGATCAATCTTCTTAGATGCCATATTATTGATCATATTTAAATCTGGCTATTTTTACTTGAAGTTTCTTGCTTAAATAAGTTTCTAAGAACCACAGACTGTAAAAGATAGATATTTAGTTTAGAGCTCACATTTACAGTGGAGAAAATCAAAAAAGAGAAGTTGGGTAAACATTCCATCAATTCCGAATGGTTTTGCTCTTAATTGACAGAAGATCCATCCAAAAAGTTACGGACTATCTTACGCAGTTGATGACATAGAGACTACTGGCAATAATTGCTAGTAACCACAAAAAAATACATCATTCAACATGTACTGTTGTCTGATTGTTTGCCTCTGATGAAGTACATAGTCATATATAAAAGGGATTTAAACTAGCACTTGGCTGGTTGCTACCGGTAATTCATTTTTGTCAGTTTTGAGAGCTCACGTGAATGTGCCTGTTGAGGAGGGATTGTTTCTCAAAAAGGACCACACAGGACTTTTATTGGTAGTCCATTAGCCCAGGACTGCTATAAATTTGGTTTGGGCTAGTAAAAATTGAGAACCCTTATTCACTAGGCTACAGTACTTGTCATAGAAGAGGTTTGGAATTATTATTGATGAACACAAATTTGATTCAAGTTAATTGCCCACACCATTTGGCTAGTATGTTTTATACTCTACTAACCCATGTACTGGTTAGTTAAAAAGTTAAGGTCAAGCACTGAGGGGTGTTTTTAGGAAAGGGAGAATGAATTACACTCACGGCTGTAGATGGGAAGGTATAAAAATCATTATGAAAGAGTAATAGGAGATGTTGAAAAATCTTTTAGATGTGCCATACTGAAAACATCTGTCATGGTTAGAGATGTGCAAGTCTTGGTAAGTTCACAGTTTTATTGTTTTGTCAGGTCTGCAAGGTGTTGTTTTGACTTCTAGATATAAAATCACAATTCTGGTGAAAACGGTCTTGATTACCGGTAACTACAGTATTGCTACAGTAGGTGAGCTTTGAAAAGCACATTTCCAAGAAATGAGCAATTCAGAAATTTTGACTTCTGTGTGGGTGACAAATGCAAGAAGCACAAGCTGGGATTAGGAAGTGTAACAAATGTCATCTCCAGTGCATTTTGCAACGAGAGTCTAGTCTGATGGATGCTGTCTCCTTGTACTTTAGTTTGTGCTTAGCAATTTCCTGTTGTACGTGGAGAATACAATGGAGAGTGCTATGCAAGCATGGCCAAAAACATATTTTTCTTGCACCTGCTTATAGGCACTACATGAGTTTATTAGATAGTACATGTACTAGTACATTTGTACATGTAGGTTTCTGGGTGATGATGCTTAATATAGTTACCGGTACATGTAAAAGCAGTTTAACTAATTAAAGTTAACAACAAAGACCAGTTAGTGGTCAGCTATAGATGTCATTGGTGCATGCTTACATGTAAGTTGGTCATGCAATCTCAGTGTAGCAGCCATTTTGGAGCTTCATCACCTAGATTAATTGTCCCTTGTGGTGCAGTTGCCTTTATTCCCCTCCCCGTTCCTCCCTATTTTCCACTTCTTGTCAGTGTGACGGCTTCTTGGATGCCTGCATGGGGGCTCATGGCTGGGTTGTAGGGATTGCCAGCCGTGAGAGTGGTACTGGGCTTGATCTACGGGCTGGCTGGCCTCCAGGGGAATCCCCTGGACATCCCAGGAACCCAGCCTCCAATTAACGATGCATTTGTTAAAGTCATTTAGCAAATGCGCCTTGTCTTCACAAATCTGTTTTACTGTTTGTATAAAGAGCATGAGAGTTGTGCCACATATCTAAAAACGGCACCATAAAAGTTATTGTTTAATCTGTTGTCTTTTCTTTTGGAAATCACTTTAGCCTGGAGGATGGAGAAGATCTCATGGAGGTGAGCTTTTTATTCTGTGTTTAGATTTGTGTTGTGTATGAGCAGGCCAATTGTACTAATTTGGTTTTAAAACTTTACATGCATTTATAAGGGTTTAAACTATTAGCAGCATCTCTGATTTCAATGCTCTTTGCTTTACAGAACCTGCATTTTCTTTTCCTTTTTGTTTATTTGTTTGTTTTTACCACTGTTGCTTTTTCATTTTGTTGTCGTTTAAAAACTGGACATGGAAAACTGATCTGTACCTATACTATTCTGAATTATTCAGGAATGAGGAAGGAATGGACACACTCACTAAACTTCTGGTGTTTGAACCCTGCAGTGGTATGACAGACATGTGTTCTTTTCAGTGACGAAGTAACTAAATGCTATCAGTGTCTTAACTTACTACAAGACACAGTTGTTGGGACAGGTCTCACTGCAGGGGGTATAAAGTACAGGTCAAATTCCACGGGTCAACATACAGGTCACCTGGCTATGGCAAACTTTTCTTACAGTAGATTGAGGAGAAACTGTTTGGTTTAGTTACCAATCAATAAAACAGTGACCTGTACCTGTGACCTGTGGAATGTGACCTGTACTTTTTTTCCTGCCTGTCTCCACTGGCCTGCCCAATCAGTGTTGATTTGCACAACTTTCAACAGGATGCAATTAATAACATCACGAGTGCAAAGGACATGTTCGAGAGCTTGCAGTAAAGTAGCAGACCCCCAGATGTCTCAGTCTGGTGTTGTAACTCTTCTCTACCAGTGTGGACTTCTCTTTTCTTTTCAAACATTTTTATCACATTGTTATCACAACTGTGAGGATCATTCTTCATTTGATTGTTATATTGAACATTAATTTTGTTCCCTCGAAAACTGTTTACGATAAATTGGCTTCAAATGCAATCTTGCTTCTCCTGACTGAATGCAGAAGATTTCCAGCCAACAGGTTTTTCACCTTTCTTTATTTTTTGTTATTTCCTATAAGGCCTTTTCTGAGCTTGGTTCCCAGGCCCGCTGTATCGTCCTGACTTCTGGGACACTGTCACCCATGGCGTCATTTTCTTCTGAACTAGGGGTGAAATTCCCAATCCAGTTGGAAGCTAATCATGTTATTGCCAATTCACAGGTATTTAAACAGTGCTTAGTTTTATTGCTTTGTCTGGTGTTAATTTAGATACAGATACATACAACTGTAAATACAGACCTTATAAAACAAAGACTAGTCTTAGAATGATTGGTTCTCTGGGCACCCCGTACTAGTTTTCTCTAAAGACTACCAAGGTAGACTGCTCACAAACTGATTCTCGTGTTGCTGTTTTTTTCAAAAATTTTGATAGCAAAACTGTTTTGAGTGTTGCAAAGAATGTTTGTCATTAACTTTGCTAAAGCGTGGATGCACTCTCTCACTTGCCAGTTTTCAAAAAATAAATAGGGGCAGCAATTAGCTACATTGAATTAATTTGTGCACTCCTTATCTTGGCAGTATTAGTTTATTCCTCTTTGCTTGTTCAACTACAGCTTAACCCTTTAAGTCCCGATAGTGCCATATGGCACAAGATGCAATTAAACGCTCAATATTCAGTCAATTTGCATGAAATTTGCACAGCCAAAGGATCTTGGAAAGATCTGCACATTGAAGGGATAATACCATGCCCCGTCCTATATAAGACTTGATTTACCACCCCTGCAACTTTTGGAACTTTTTGTCTTTGTACTTTTTAGACCATGTTTATATCTGACAACAAGCAATGTCCTGAGAGCTGCAAATAGAGCTATAGTTTAGGGGGATGCCCAGTGAGTATGAGGAACAGGACAATTTTAAACATTTTGATTTTTTCATTTTGGGCACTTCTCAATCCAATCTGTGGCCTCCTCCATTTCTTTTTGTGTGATTTATAGCATACCCCACAAAATACCTTTCAAATGGTATATCACATGTGATCTCCTGGTTTATAGTTACTGATTTAGAAAATTTTGGCATTTCCCTCGGGGCTTAAAGGGTTAAGAAAACGTTACAGCAATATGAGTAGATTTTAGTTAAATTCCTCCCAATCATGTTTCCAGTATTACATGTATTTCCAGCTCTCCTATCGACAATGATCGGAATGCTTACGTTGTGTAATTGTGCCCTGTACAATTCATCATTGATAGTCTACTGTTTTTCTGTTGTTCTGTCATTTAGGTTGGTTTCCGTTTTTACCTTTATTGTGTTTCTATTAACTTAGTTATTATTTAAACAGGGCCCATATTGACAGCAGTTGTATAACTGAAGTGGTTACCCTGAAATAAATATTTTCAATTATTATTATTATTATTATTATTATTATTATTATTATTATTATTATTAACTTATGGAAAACGTGTTGTGTTTCCATGGAAACACGTTTTAACCAATCAGAATCATTCACTTGGGGTAATTTTTGTGAAGCTTTTAAATATCTAGGTGAATTTCTGCTTACATTATCAGGTGTGGGTCGGGACCTTGTCAACAGGGCCAAGTGGATCAGCTATCAACGCTAGTTTTCAAAGTTCCGAGGTAAGAAGTGGAAGTAATAGGGTCTGTGGCTTTGAATAAATACGATAAAAGTCGGAAAGCAACGTATTAGTCGTTTATTGCCCTCCTTTATAGGACTTGTTTGAGGGAGGGGAGGGAGGTTTATATAACCCTAGTATTACAAAATGTTCAAATAATTACGCGCGCTATGATTGGTCGAATCGAGTTCATTATATCTCAACCTAAGCACGCGCCCTACTGTACATGTACGTCACGCACGTACATTGTGGAATGACCGCGGGCTACGTCGATTGGCTAAAGTGTGTACTCTGGTTTTGGTTTCATTTAATCGAAAGCCCGTCTACAGAGCGAACTTGGAGGTCACGCTGCTGTTATGATGACTATCTTACTATACCTTATTTAACAGGTTTCTTCCCAATCAGTTGACCTAAAGGAGGTTTTTGCAATGAATGTCTTAAAGCCAAGACCAATCACTAAAAACCAGAAAGCGCACTTAGCCATTCAGATTTTATAGCAAGTTAAAGAGGCTGTGTCATGGATTGCTAGTAAAACTTTGGAATCATAAGTAGACCTGTTTCCCATGGCAAACGAAACATAATAGCCAAATTTTCTTCAAGACGGCTATTTTAGCGCACAAAAACTATTTTGAAACGTTTTTGGTTACACTGGGATAAAACTGAGTGCTAACTTGAAAAAGTCGGACCAAAGTTTTCAAGTTCTTCCCTTGTGTCTTGGATGAAACTGGAAAAACTTACTGTGGTTTGTTTCTTCTTTAACAATGTACTTGATTTTATCTCACTGGTGATCGAGAAGCAATTAATGAATGAAAAGGTTTCTGAAAATTGATGTAATAAATTTTTGTCCGTAATGTGTGATAATTCCTAGGTTACTGTCTCTTTATTGCAACCTGTGTCAGCAAAGGAAAGTTCACGCAACCAAGTCAAATTACAATTGGTTTTGGTTTTGCGTCTGATTGGTTGAAAAAGTGGCGCAAGTATTGTCAACCAATCAGAGCGTAGCAGAACCAAAGCAAACGGAATCACACTCAACTGAAAACTACTCTTGCTGCTACATTAAATACTAGCTGTTATCTGGACTTATAATTCCTTTCCATTCTCTGTTGTAGACCTTCACCTTTCAAGATGAAGTTGGCAAGGTGGTGCTGAACATTTGCGAGGTAACGAAATAACAGACATAAGGATGAGAGTTCTTGTTGAGATGTTTGGAAATCTTTACGGATGCCAAGACAAAGAAAAAGGCAGATTTGCAGACAGACAGGACAGACAGATAGACAGACAGACAAGCAGACAGACAGACAGACAGACAAGACATGACAGACAGTCCTTGTAACAGCTCCCTTTTACAGGGCTATTCTGCCTTACTAAGTCTTGTGACCCTCGTTGTTTTTCAGACAGTTCCTCACGGAGTGCTCTGTTTCTTTCCATCGTACAGTATGTTAGACAAACTCAGCAAACGGTGGCAGGTATGGCTGAAATTTAATATTCCTTGAAACATTGGTTTTCCTTTAGCTCAAATACATTGACTTGTTGCATGCGCTACCATCACGGTTGCGCACAAAAATTATTTACCCTCGGCAGTATTTATAGGAGGAAGAATAGTTGGCTATTTACAAGCGTGGCTGAGCTTCATAAGCTTGGCAAATAGACTGGGATAATTTAGATGATATGACGTTGCGCACCTTTAGAACCTTAAGCTATCGTTTGTTCCAAAGGCAGGTGGAAAACACTTGAATGACTCGCTTTATAATCACAAAGATCGCGGCATTTGCTTATACTATACTTACATCCAGTTGTATTGAAAAATGCCCCGTAACATATATATCCGAATTTCACGCTTTTATATATATTGATGTTGTCCTCAACAGTTTAATGTCCTAATATAATTGAATCAAAAATGAATGGACCATTCACACAGGCAACAGGTTTATGGTCAAAGATCTTGGACAGGAAAACAATCGTCAGTGAACCACGGAGTGGAGACAAATTAGGTATGCAAGGCTGATACAGTTTTCGTTCTTTGTAACTAAAAGGTGCACAGGTGCTATACAGAGAAGGTGCAGAGCTTGCATTCGAAGTGATTTTGCTGGGTGAAAGAATCGATGTAGTGATAATGCCTTGTTACATATAGTTACTTGCCCTGAAAAATTTGCTTTCAGCAGATGCTTTCCTACGCAGTCAGAACCTATATTCTCCAGACTAACTTTGTGCTTCAGCGCAATCTACCTACAATACAGATTTGCTGCACAATTCATTGTCTGTACTACTATTCTCTTCAAAGAAACTCGCCACAGACACCTAGGCGAAGGAAGTTAGATCCTCACGTCATTACCACCGCCTGCCTTTTCTGTGTTCATTGTAGTGATAATGCCTTGTTTTCATTTAGTTACTTCCCCTGAAAATCATTGCATTCAGCAGATGGTTTCCAACTCGGTCAGAGCCTATAATTATTCTCCAGACTAACTTTCTACTTCACCAACCAACCTTCAATACAGATTTGCTGCACATTACTACCGTCTACTGTTCCTGTGTTCACTAAACAACGAGTCCCCTACATTCTCCCATCACACCTACTCATTAATTTAACTAATTATTAATCATCAAATGAAGAATGATCCTCGCAGTTGTGAACGCAATTTATGCAATTGCGAAAAGAAGCCTGAAAAAATTCAGGACTTCAACGGGGTTTGAACCCGTGACCTCGCGATTACCGGTGCGATGCTCTAACCAACTGAGCTATGAAGCCACTGACGTTGCGAGCAGGTCAATTGAGGGTTCATATGTTCCCGTGAAAGAAATGAGTGTGAATGATATATGAAATAATTCATACATGAACTGCGGAAATGAAATCAAATGAAGAATGATCCTCGCAGTTCATGTATGAATTATTTCATATATCATTCACACTCATTTCTTTCACGGGAACATATGAACCCTCAGTTGACCTGCTCGCAACGTCAGTGGCTTCATAGCTCAGTTGGTTAGAGCATCGCACCGGTAATCGCGAGGTCACGGGTTCAAACCCCGTTGAAGTCCTGAATTTTTTTTTCAGGCTTCTTTTCGCAATAGCATAAATTGCGTTCACAACTGCGAGGATCATTCTTCATTTGATTTCATTTCCGCAGTTCATGTATGAATTATTTCATATATCATTCACACTAATTATTAATCATGTTAATCCTGTTCTATACTCACCTTATTTTACTTATCTTTGTTGTAATGCGATACATTTCCTCAAATAAGCTCTCACGCCCTGGTAAGCATCTCCCCCCCATCTCTCTCACTTTCCTAAACAGTGAGGGATGCAAGGAAAACCTGTTGCCATTGTCACTGTATTTATAATCTTATAAACTTCAACTACACCAGCATCAGTACATGTAGGCGGGCAGATTATTTTCCGTCAAGTCACTGCCAGTTAGTTCTATCTCCTTGTGCTTGTAGAGTTATTTTATGTACATTAGCCAAAATAAAGTTACATTTCGTTGAAAGAAAAACTTAAATAAGCGCCCCCAATATTTTAAATCAGCGCCCAGGCGCTTAATCGAGGAGATACAGTCCTAAACTTCAAGCGAACCCATTGCTCATGCTGTGAAACACATTGAAAGGAAATAACACCACACTGCTAAACCTATAAATGCATACAACTGAGATTGTCCCACATTTTTAGACAGTTAACAGAAAACATCATTGAGACTACCGGATGTTCATTAGGCTTTGGAGATCGGAGAATTCTTTTGCTACTACGCAGAATTCTCTTGCTAAATTTCGCTTGCTCCTTGAAAGAGCTTTTCCTCCTCCTGTTACTTTATGCTATTCTCCTGTTACTACAATTCATAATGAAAACCCTGAGACTATCGGTTAATACTTACTGTCATCAGTTTGGAGCATTGGCGCCATCTTCAGGGGGCTCTGCCATATTCTTAGCCTGCGGCGTAGACGTAATCTAACCCCGGTTAGTAACGTCTGCGAAGCAGCGCCGAATTCCTAGTTCTGTTTGCCGTTCTGTGTACCAGAATTGACGGGCCAATCATAGCGCGTACTCAAATTCTGGTACACAGAGCAAGGAATTCAGCGCTGCTTCGAAGACGTTTAGTGTTCTACGTTCTGTTCTAAATTTTGCTGGTATCTATGTATGGTTGGGATTCAACATGAATGCCTCGGCAACAAACAATGAGTAGCGTGCTGTCCTTCGAAATAAAATATCCATTTATATCTTAATGAATGATGACCAGGTTTTTCACGACAAGATATCCATTTGATTGGTTGGATTGTTTCTTTATCAGAGTTTGATGACGTAATGCACCAATTCTACCACGCCGTGAGAACCAGCGAGGATGAGGAAAGCGCAGAAACAGGTAAACAATTTTCCCAAATTGCCCCTCTCCACCCTCGGGTATTTTACCGCAACCTCGTTCCGTGGCTCTCTCCTCTTCCCGCCCCCTGGAGCGAGAGAGAGAGAGAGAGACTCTGGGAACAAGATTGATTTTACCGACGCTTGGATAAGAGCTCAACTGATTCTGGCGTCGTTTGCGTGACTTGTTCATTGAACAAAGACAAGGAATTTTTCATTTTCTGTTCCGAATGAGTTGCTAAAGCTAATGAAATGGCAGTAAGAATAATAAGGGACTACTCGTCATCTACATTTGCCGGACGGTGGGGAATTTGCCAGAATCCGAGAAAAATGCTTATGGCCGCGATGCTGTAAAGGACGGTTATGTCAGATGAATTCAGGAATTTTTTGTTTTGATGCAAATCAACCAACGTCATTCCACATTGTTCAAAAATATCCCAGCATGGTGTTTAAAGGAATCCATACCTAGATACTGTTATAAAAATGTTCAACGATGAATCTGGCCAAAATCCTTTCCTGTGACTGATCATATGCCGGGCAGCTACTGGGCGGAGCAGTGGTGCGCATTTGAAGGAGAAATAAAAGCACCTCATTTCAACAAAGTCAGTTACTACGCTCTCCCTTGTAGATTCGGATGATGAATCGTGTGTTGATGGAGGATTGTTCCTGGCGGTTTGCAGAGGGAAAGTAAGCGAAGGACTTGATTTTGCTGATAACAACGCCAGGGCAGTCATCACGGTGGGTATTTTCGTGCAGTATTTTCTTTTTCACTGAATTAAAAGTGCCCTGTGTGGCCGACGCTGAAAGGGGAGATTCGCGAGGGGGAAAGAAGGAAAGCGACTTCCTCGTTTCCCCATCGAGCGTCGCCCTCGCGTGTCATCTTAGCGCTCGCGACACTCCCCGTTCCCTCCTTTTCGCAGGCTAAATTGAAATTAAGTCAACTGGTCATGGGAACAAGGAAATAACAGTGGAATGTCTTGATGTTAATATGAAATCCTCCAACTGGTTCCGTAAGAAATTTTGGGAGAACAAAGCTTGAAGGGTTAACGGGTTAACAGTGGAATCGCTGTATTTTGTGCGATTTTCGATTTTTCTGTTCCTTCTCTGACCATTCCAAATTTCGTTAATACGCTCCATGTAGAAAATCGTAATTCGACGCAAACTTGATCAAACTGACTTTGAAAACGCAACTAACTTTGCTAAGGACAACTGAAAAGGCCATAGAATGAAAATGGGTGTTTTTATTTAAAATATCCTAGCTACAATTAACTTGTCTTGCACCTTACGCTAGGGCGTCCTGAGGTTTAATGGGTCCTGGATATATATAGCTAGCCACGGGTCACGGGTAGTGTGACGATAGCTGTCCAAACGTTTGCCATGTAAACCATCATGTAAAACCGCATATTTAAATATTTTCGCTTCTGTCTAATTTTATTATCGTATATTTTCTTTTCTTCTCTATTTTATTGTAATTACGGCAGCCGGAATAGCCCGGCATAGTTTAGAGGAGTCGTAATAAAGTGTCTGTTTGTCTGACGCAAAACGAGCGTTTTACCCAGTTTCATAGTAGAAACGGCAGTTGCAGTAGACACAAACACTTGGGGGAATGAGGTTTTCGCGACGCTTAGCCTCAATTGCTTCTTGCAGGTCTCTGTCATGGTGCCTCTTTATGTTCCAAGATGTGAGGTTTAATGTTCTGAGTTTGCAGTTTTTGTTGCGCACTGCCTTGCATAGGTCAGGAACTACAACCGCGGTGATGCGGTTGCTTAATAGCTCCAAGAAGGTGAGCTTACAGTTTCGATTCTCCAACGCATCGCAAATGTATTTGACACCGTGGTTCGTCATTTTGTGACAGTAAATTTTTAAGCAGGTTAGTTTACAGTTTTGGTGTTTGAGCGCTTCGCCAAAGCGGAGCAAATCAGTGTCCGTTATTGGCGCTTCCACACCTCGAACCCTTAAGCAAGTCAGTTTGCAATTTTCATGTCTCAGCGCTTCACACAACTGTGATAAAACCGTCTCCGTTATCTGCTCTCCTCCAAGACGTAAGCAAACGAGTTTGCTATTTCTGTCTTTAAGCGATTCCCAGAGATGCAGAAATGCTTTTGAACTTATGTTGTTCAAACTTATGTTCAACATCTTCAATTTGCAGTCGTGTGCGGTCATGACTTCTGTCAGTGAATCGAAACCCTGGTCAGTAACATTGCTGTCTGTGATGTTCAAATATGCTGGTCCTCCTTCTTTTAACACCTTGGCTAGTTCTTTGCTTCCACCGCTAGCTATGAAATTTCCACTCAAGTCAAGACTATATTCCATCGATTTGAAGTGTTTCAAGAAATGAACGATTGCCGTGCAGTCGGCGGGTGTGATTTGGCATTTGGACAGGTCGATGGAATGCTGGAATTTTTTGTTCCTCTGTAGTTCAGATACTGCCATCTTGACTTTGGCGTCGTCATTGTACTCATGCAAACACTTAATGGTGAGCAAAGCCATGTATCTGTCGGTTGGATTTGACAGCAACGAGTTTCGGAGACAGTTGATCAGGCTGTCTATCGCTTGATTTTGTTGACCACAAAGGAGTCCAGCGACGAACTGAATCACAAGGTGCCACTTTGGATCTTCCGCGTTGGAGACGATAAACTCATTGAGATCCTTGGGATCCATTTTCGCGACTTCTCTGGCGGCGAGAAACTCTTGCAAAGTTAAATGAACGAAGCAGAAACACTGTTTGAACTCGACTGGAGACAGCTTACTATCAGGCAATTGGTTGAGTAAACCACAATCTTTCATGGCGGCAACTTCCTCAGAGTCGAATATCATTCGTCCTTCAGCAATTCCTTGTCTTGCTAGTGCTCCGAGATTGCTCAACCCCTGTTCCACCGACTCTGAAAATCTCTCGTTTCCTTGGAATGGCTTATCTCGGTATTCAGGGTGGTGTTTGAAAATGAGAAGTCGCAAAGCTCCCTGGTAAATGTCCGTTAACCTTGTGGGTAATGTGATGGTGTCCTGGCAGCTCATTGGTGTGTTTAACTTGATCATTTCCTTCAAAAAGAAGCAAAATATGCGGCAGTTCACTGGGATATAACACAGTGACAATAGGTTTAGATTGCTACTGATATGCTCCCTTATCCTGATTGCGGTTGTGTCGTCCTCATCATGCTTGCAGTAGTTATCTACGTACTTATGAATCTTCTCTTCCGTGAATCCCATGATTTCCACTGTGCTGTCGAATGGCGCGATTCCAATACTTCCCAGAACGGTTGGTCGACTTGTGGTGAGCATAGTCGCTTCTGGCAACAACTTTCCCTGCAGTAATTTGACGTACAGCGCTGAGGCAGGAATTTGCTCAGTTGAGCTGTTCCCAAACTGAGATGCGTGATTGGCGGTGCAGCTTTCGTGATCCTTAAATTCATCCAGGCCGTCGAATAACAGAAGGATTTTCTCAGGGTGGTCCAACAGTTCCTGAAAGACGTGATCGTCCAGGTCTCCCTCAAGGTGAACGGCCCGACTCAACAGCTGCCGAAGGGAGATCTTATTGGCTGATTCTGCAAAGAACGATCGAAACTGAAACAGAAAGGCGTACTTAAATCGTTTGGCACCGTCACGAAAGAGTTCTCGTCTACTCCAGTCACGCATCAGTCTTTGGCACAACAAAGACTTTCCGATGCCAGGACGACCGACCACAAGAATCCTTCGAGGGTGTTGGGCGTCAATATTGGAAAGGAATAGTTCTGACCGCGTGCTTATCGCAACTGATCCACACTGCCGCTCAGGCTTCAGATAAAAGTCGTAAATCAAGTGTCTCTGGCTATCTTTCAAAAACTCCTCTCGTGCCCTTCCAGTGTAGATAATTACATCAAGAAACACATCATCTAAGTGCAGTCTGTCTTCTTCATTTCCTAGACTGCAGTGGATAAGTGGTTCGAGCAATTCCGTCTGCTGTGTTGTTTGTTTTTTCATTCGCTTCCTGAATGCATTTAGAGTTCCAGGACTGGCGCCTGTGTGGAAAAAGTACTTTACACAGAATTCCGAATCGAAGGTGAAGTTGGTTCCCTGTGCCACTCGCGCTAAGAGATAAACCATTTCGCCGAATACAAGAAATGCAAATACTGCGTGTGTTATCCCAAGAGTTGTCGCAAATGTGGCCTTTTCAGATGCAACTGTATTGTGACAAGCAGCTGTCCAGTCCTCATTATCAGTTGTGTTCCTTGGTTTCGTCTTAGACGACACACAAGGGAATCTTACAGGAAAACCAGACGGGTATAAAACAAGGCTCTGTGATGCAGCAAATGCAGTCCCCAGAACCAATCGTGCTGCTAGATGAAGGAAATAACAGCAGAAAATTCCACGAGACCTTATTCTTGGTCTCGGACGAGGATTTTCAGCGTCGGGTGTTATGGCGGCTTCAAGTTTGTCAACGCGAGACTTCACACAACACCAAGAGTAAACGAGGCAAACGCTAATCACAGACGCGAAACTCGAAATGACAAATACGTAAAGCGGTAAAGGTGAATTGTGTTCCCGGTCGTAGTATTCAAAACACTGTGCCTGGTGAAAATCCTCCCCGACAAGCTGTTTGGGAAATCGCAAAGAAATTTCTTCCTTTCGCTGATTCGTAGCTTGCTTGTCAAACCCACAAAAATAACTCCGGTCGATAGAAAGAGCACCGTTACGGTGTAGCCAAATAAGCTGAAATGCTGAGGAGTTAAAAGGGTTTTCAGGCTTTCCATTTCCAGAGCGAGCGAAAGAGCGAGCGAACGGCACAAGAGATCACTGAGAACTATGAAATCAGTCTTTTACACCTGCCGACAACTCGGGTAATAAGCTCTCATAATGCAAATTAGAGTGGTAGACGTCATAAAAAATCACAGTTCATTTCATGTCATTTATCATATGTATTCAGCTCATTTCCGTTCGGCGATTTTTTAAGATACAGTCATACCGTACTACAAGAAATTTCCACACAAGTTATTGTGAATTTGCGATTTTCAGGAGGCTGAGAATACATCTTGATTACTCGGTGAGGGTAAAAGGGGGAATGAGTTTGCGGAATGGCATGTGGCATGACTTGCGGAATCGCATAATTATGCGGAATGTAATGTATGCAAAATGGCGCGAAAAATTTAATTCAACTGAAGGAGTTAATTATTCAACAGCCAAACGCAAGCTACGTAGCTGCCGATCTCGGTCACAACTACTCTCCACCCGGCTTGCTTTCGTGTAAACGTAACACTTATGAACTCTTGAGGTGATTAAATTTGCCTTGAGTTTTGCTTTCATAGGATTAGCCTGTTCGCGAATGATATTTGCAGCATATTTGTGAAGCTATGCACGAAAGAATCGTTCGACTGCGAGACAACAGAGACAAGCGAGCTTTTGCCATCTTGTCAATTTCACAGTGTAGGTCAAACTCTTTTGGCAGTTTTGAAATTAAAATTCTATTTTTCCGGAGTCGACTGTGAGCGATTTAGGAACGGAGTCTCACAGAGGCTTATCAGTTATGGTTTTCAGAGTTTTACAGGAGTCTCAAATCGGTCGAGCTGCTTTTGTTGTTATGAGTATGAATAACTGAACTCTCGAAGATCGAGCGACAAACGAGGAAAATATTATAATCAGTTGCGAACTGACTAATCCTATAAACGCAAACCCAAGACAAATCACTTCAAGCGGGTTCATTAGTAATATATTTATATCAAGTCTATCAAAGTACAAGTCCCCTCTACAATGAAAACTTTCTCGGTCAAATCCAATTTGTTTTCAACATTTTGTTGTCACTGAGATCAGCAACTACAGCTAACGACAAAATTGTTGAAACAGTTTACCCTTTCCCGCTGTCCCCCAATGTTGGGGTCACAGGATCTGCTGAGAGAATTGCGAGAAACAACACTGAGAGGGAAGGGGGAGCCGCCGAGCGTACAAAATAGCCCTTTGCTGTGCTGTCTCAAGTAATTTTGTCGCCGACTGTAGCTTGCCATTGATTATTCACTGTGCTAGGCTGGCAGACGCGATTAATAATCGCGAGATCAAGATTATTAACCGTAAAATTATTATCTAGAGAAGGGGCTAGTTGTTGATCCCGGTAACAACAATTTGCTGAAAACAAATTTGATTTGACCGAGAAATTTTATAACATCTGGTACCTAGGGTACTCGATCTTCGATGAGGCGAATCTTGAACGCGAGCACTGAGTTCAGTTATTCATATCATAACAAGAAATTAGCAGCGCGACCGATGTGAGACTCTAGTAAAACTCTGAAAACTATAACTTGAATAAGCCTCTACGGGGCTCCGTTCCAAAATCTCTTACAATTGACCCTGGAAAAATAAAATTTTATTTAATCCATTTCAAAACTGTCAAAGAGTTTGACCTACACTGTGAAATTGACAAGATGGCAAAAGCTCGCTTGTCTCGCAGCCGCGAACGATTCGCACAAATACACTGCAAATATCATTGACCAACACTCCCGAACAGACTAACCCTATGAAAGCAAAACTCAAGTTAAAATTTAATCACCTCAAGAGTTCATAAGAAAGCAAGCCCGGTGAAGAGTAGTTGTGACCGAGATAGACAGCTAGCTTGCGATTAATATTCTCTGTGTTAGGCTGCAGAATAATTAACTCTTTCAGCTGAATTAATTTCTTCGCGCGATTTTGCATACATTACATTCCGCATAATTATGCGATTCCGCAAATCATGCCACATGCCATTCCGCAAACTCATTCCGCCTTTTACCCTCACCGTTGATTACTGAGTAACATAGCAGTAACATATTCCCTAGTGGTCGCTCCGACCATATGGAAACATAGCTTGTATTTAAACAATTGCGGCGATTATGGCAATCGTCGTAGCTTGTTTGTCCAATGATTTTTCCGACTTATTTAATTCGATATCTCTCATTGTTTACTTTTAAATTGAGGTAAATGTGAGGGAAGCAAATTTGCAAGCCATGGATCTTTGTCGAGAATGATACTTATGGCGACTATTTTAAATTTAGCGACATTTGGTTTTGTGAAATTTGCTCTTAATTAATTAGTGACCACTAATTTTGTAGAACCCTATAAATGGTTTCTATTTTGGGTGACCCCTTTAGCAAGTTACTCCTCCCCATCTCCACCAACGCCAGCATTGATTTAGCGCCTTCACGTTATTATAAAAAGCCCCTAAAAAAAACATCAGTTGCCATTTTCAGATTTTAACAACGTAGCAAGTTACCAAACCTCTCACCTGGATGATTTAGCAAACTGCAATGCTAAAAAGGCTTTTAAATATCTGTTACCATTTTAGCGACATCATTAATTAGGAAACCTCCCACCGGCATGGATTATTTTAACAAATTCTAATTTTAACAACACTGTAAAAATATCTTTAAGGTGACTTTTTTTAGCAAAATCTTTTTTTGGCGGTGCCCTCTGACCTAATAAAACCACGACGATATATCAGCTTAGTTTGCTATTTCAGTAGACAGCCTTTATTTTTCTAGATCTTCAAACCCTCTTTAAATTTAGGTACGGTATAAAGAAGGCAGTCTGGGACTGCATGTGGCTTACTGCTGTTATTACTTAGAATAATTTAGTAAAATACCATACTCAAATTTAAATGACTAAATGAAGAGAGCCACAGTTAATCATAAATCGGTCAGCTGCACTTAACTCGCGTCTGAGTATTGGAAAAAAAAGTAGAGGTTAAATTCATGGGCGCACAGTGGTAAGAAAGTTATCTTCGAGTGTTCAGCTGGATATGTCACGCGTGAGCAAAGATTGAGAGTGAACACAATAAAGTAAATTTGATATGTTCAAGTCTAGTGCCCGTGTAGTAAAAGAACAAACAGACAACTTACAGGCCGGTTGAAAGAAACAACACTCCTTAGGTCAACGATAGTTAGAATTCCAACTTTCCTAATAAATACACTAAGTCTTGTTGCCAATCAAAGATTGTAAAAATTTCGCAGCGAAATTTGATCCTGTTGTTACATAGGTGAATTTGATTTGTGCTGCGAGCTAGGATTTTCGTTTGTTGACATAGATCGAGTCAAATTACACAATTCTGTGAAAAAAAGACACAAAAACAGACAATAAGTTTTCCTAAATAAAAAAATTTATTCAGCCTGTATGTATGTCTAAAAAGCAAACGTGCTCAATTAGTAAATGTACGCGAAGGCGAACAAAGCGAATCTTACCAGTTTTTGTACGAATCGATGAATTAAAGATAAAGCACCGTAAAAATTCACATTCAAACCTGTAATTTTTGGGAAGGTGGATTCCAAGAAGCGCCCAAACGATTCGGAGAAAGTCTAAAATTCTTGCGATGATTGTTGTGACTATTCCGGGAAGATCCATTTTAGTCTGCCTAGCTGAAAGCACAATCTGTCCTCGAGGAGGGATTTCATCGCTATGAACTGACCAATTTCCACTGTTGTAGCTGTCGAGTGTTCCTTTGAACTTTTTCTTCCAATTTAGTGTTTCAAAATGCTGTTTCCCTTCACATGACCGGCATACTGCTACCTTGAAAATATTCTATTCACCCGGGGAAGAAGCGGCCGCCATTTTAATTTGAAATTTGATCTTCCATGCGGGTGACTAAAACCTTTCTCTCTACCACTTCCAAGACTCTCGCAGTTAGTGGATTATGATCGGTTTATTATTCCTGAAGAGAATTAGAAAAAAAAGGAGACAAAACAAATTCCTCTCTAGGGGAGGCAGGGAAGGAACAAACAAAAGCTAAGATCGGGGAATATCGGTATCGAATCAAAATCGGCAGAGTTCGTAGGTCGTTCGTATTCTATTGTTACACTCACTCATTCACTCAACGCGACAACATAGTGGCTTCGCCTCCTTTAGGAGGCAGTAAGCCACAACCAGGCTCCAGCCTCCAGTACAGCTGTTCAAAGAGCAGCTAACTTTATCCATCGGATAAGTCGTAGCCTGTTCCAGGCTCTCAGATATTTGGGGCGAGCGCGCGAGAAAGAGCGAAGAAAATTTGCCCGGGCGCTTTTCTTCCCTCGTTCTTCGCTCGTTTTGCTCGCCCCAAATATCCGGCTGAGAGCCTGGAACAGGCTAGATAAGTCGCTACCCAGTGGATAAAATGTATTGCAATTAATAGACGGTTATCGGCGGGTTAGCGACTTATCCGCTGAATAAAGTTATTTCAGAGCCCTTTGAACTACTGAGACCGCACAAAAATATCATCTACTTATTAAATTTTTAAGCTGAATTTTTGCTTTTGGTTGTTGCCCAAGAGTGAGGTCAAGATGGCTGGATTTTGACCAAATGTTTTCCTTAATGGGACGACAGGAAGTATGGGGTCAGTGAAAGGTGAAGGAAAAAAATATATGAGAAAACAAGAGCGAGGCCAATATCCAGCAAAACATTTATTGAACTATAGTAATCGCAAAATGATTTAGTATTTGACATTACTGTTTAGGTTAACGTTACACTATTAAAGAGAGATGGGACTGCTTAGTTAAGAATCCTTTAGGTGCAAAATTTATTTTCGGTGAAATCAGATCAGATGATCTGATCATGTAAAGTAGCCTTTGATGTGTTTTGAAATCGTCTTAAAGCAAGCAAATAATTCACGAAATTTCAAATCATCGAGAATTCTTCAAGAAAGTTCACCAAACTTTGCGATATCGAGAATAATCTTTCAGTGTGAATGATATATGAAATGAATCATATATGAACTGCGGAAATAAAATCAAATGAAGAATGATCCTCGCAGTTGTGAACGCAATTTATGCTATTGCGAAAAGAAGCCTGAAAAAAAAAAATTCAGGACTTCAACGGGGTTTGAACCTGTGACCTCGCGATTACCGGTGCGATGCTCTAACCAACTGAGCTATGAAGCCACTGACGTTGGGAGCAGGTCAATTGTGGGTTCATATGTTCCCGTGAAAGAAATGAGTGTGAATGATATATGAAATGAATCATATATGAATCATATATGAACTGCCTGAAATTTTTTTCAGGCTTCTTTTCGCAATAGCATAAATTGCGTTCAGAACTGCGAGGATCATTCTTCATTTGATTTCATTTCCGCAGTTCATAAAAAAGCTTATTTGGAGTGGTGAAAGAGCGCTCTCTTTGCTGCAGCATAAGCCTGCTTTGTTTACATCACACTTTGAGGTATAACCTAGGTAGAATTGATGTCGCGCTTTGATTCAAATGTAGAAAATAGTCCTTAACTGAAAAGATTACGGCGGAAAAATTCTCCTTGTCATGAAAAAAAAACGGGTTATTCTTTTACCATTGTAGTTGACTCTAGCAGACCTGTTTCAGTCGCGGTGTCACAAAGTTTGGATTTTATCAAGTCCAGAATGTGTGGACTTAAATGAATTTGTATGGTCTGTAGGTTTAATATATTTGACAGAGATAACCAAAACATTCCTATCAAAAAAGAGAAAGAAAAACCCAAACAGTGTCGGGAATTGTAATATTTGTAATTCTTTTGCTGCGGCACCCTATGTTATGACATGTCTCTCAGCTATTTGTACCCTCTGGATATATAATTAGCCAAGGTTTTTTACTGATGCTATGAATCAACCTTCATAACCTCGTCATAAAACGTTCTCTCAAAAACATCTGAAGGTGTTGGTTTCACCCGGATCCCTTTCATTTGAAGTTAGAAGAACGCCCGTTGCCGGGGCGGTTTTTTGAAGTTGAACCTCGCGCGTAACGTACCGCCGTTTGTGATGTTGCAGCCTGGGCTCGCGTGAGCGGTCACGTGATGCGGCTGAGACGTATTGTCACGTTTTCCAAGGTAAACATACACGCCCATGTTTTTTTTGTTTGTTTGTTTTCTTAAGACAAAATCCAGACACTGTTCTCGATTCGAAGACTGAATATATTTTTGCAAACATGGAGAACACGTCATGTAAAGCCGTGTCATCTTGACCGTGCATTTTGAAATAAGTCTTGCTTTGAATAACGACAATCTACCATCAGACTGCGACGAAAGTTTCCAGCAGGAGTTTTGACCTTGTAAGTCAAGCTTCCTCTTTAAGTTTCCGACAAAATTCTCTATTTCACCCAAAACCTCTGCAAAGGTAGCAAAAGTCAAAATTCCTCTGAACCTTGTATGCTGTGATACCGTCCAACTAATGGGAACATTTCTAAATAAAGATACTGACTTGTCGTGATGACTGCTTCAGACAGCAGGCAAATGGTACTCATCAAGACGCTCAGGGTCACCATGGTTCACTTCCAGCGGCTCCGGGAATTTTTTTTTTTTTTTTTTTTTTCATTTTAAAATACTACAGTTGTTATTGATTCCACACTCTAAACCAAGAAAAGAAGACCTGCAATAGAAGTAGCGACTCTTGATTCTATGGTTCATTTTCATGAGGTCTGAAAATTGATTTAGATCTGGAATCATAATAGGGATTCCCCCTTTTATTCCACTTGTCTTTTTCGGACATAAGGATTTATTGCTAGGTAACAGTGCCCCACCCAGAGTTATCACAAAAGGTCTCTGGTTTCCTCAATCATATCAGTTTAGCGCTTGTGCGTATTTTACTGTCGTTTGCGGCCGTTGAACCATGTTCGATTTAGAAAATATCAAGGCATTGGTGAGTCCGTACAAATTCTCCTTATTTAACTATGTTTTGCTGATTGTCTTTTTTGTAACTGAAGTTGCTTTTATTGCATTGGGCGCATCCCAAAGATCGTCGTAGCTGGACAAGTTCCAATGCAACTTTCGTGACGACAATGGTTACCTTGGAACGTAGTGTTTTGCGAAGTATGACACTCAGTACAATTCTCCTCTACCTCTATGGATTTGTTACCTTCAATGTTGCTTCGGTGGCGGTTGTCTGCTTGGTTTATTCCTGTTGCGTGCAATCAAGAATAGCCAGAGTAATGTCTCGGCCAGATATAGAACGTCTACTTTTTAGGTAACGACCACGATCTTGTCAAATATTCTGGCTTTACGTCCCTCATTTAGCAGCACGTCTTGCTGTAATGACTGTGTTTGCAGTGTTGCTGGCAACCTTGGTTTTCCCTCAAGGATTCCCTTCCGAATTTTCCTGTGTTTTGCCAACGGAACAGCCACGAAATATCCCAAATTCTAAAATTTCAAACACGGAATTAGAACCAACTTCTCATGCTACAAACTGTGTAAGTCCAATTGCGCGTAAAAAAAACTGTTGGGTCTATAGATATCTGGGCCGAAAACCTTATAGTTTTATTCCTTGTGTTATGTGAAATTATTTTCCTAGCGGTGCGAGCTTCGAGTAATAGCGATTTCATCTCTGATTCTGAATTCCGTGTGAAGTATTTGATCAACAAAAGCGAAACTGCTGAGTACGAGACGCCAGTAGAGTTTAGAGATTAGATGAAAGAAACGATTTTATCGCAAACGGAGACAGTACATCCATTGATTACCCATGAAGGGGACAAGATGTTCGATGACATGTTTGTCCGTCCATTGATCCTCCTTGGCAGAGCAAATTACGAGGACCTCACGAGACTCACAGAAAACGACCTCACAACAAAACAACAAGAAAAGTGCTGGCTTACGAACAACTTCGAGGTATTATTTCTTCCCAATGTGAATGACACAAACTCTCGAAAAATTCTTATCTTTGGTCGCCCGGGAACAGGAAAATCTTTGCTTTGTGTCAAATTATTGCGTGACTGGAGTAACAATGCTTGCCACATTGCCAGAAGATTTGATTATGCGTTCTTGTTTAAGTTCCGGTGGTTTAACTCGGTAGAAACTGGATTGATATCTCTGAAGGAACTGCAAAAACGAGCGGCACATTCAGTAAGTGCTGTTACGGGTGATGTTTTGCAGCACTTTTTTGATAACCCTGATAAAATACTCTTTATGTTTGATGGCTTGGATGAATTTAATGACCGCGAAACCACGAGAACCGAGGAAAGGTACCCAAATACTGCAACAGATAAAATGCCGTTCTTTGCGGTTTACTTAAAATTACTGCAAGGCAAGCTTCTTCTCAGTGCAACAATATTGACAACTTGCAGAGCCGATGTAATACAAAGTTTAAGCATCTCACGATCTGACAAGACTGCTGAACTTATTGGATTCAGCAAAGAGGAAGTATTCAAATATGTCGACAATTATTGTAAACAGAATGAAGACATTACGTTCTCTACAAAAATAAAAGAACACATAGACACCAATGACAAGTTGCTGCCATTATGTTGCTTTCCTGTCATTTGCCGCATAGTCTGTTACATACTGAGGGATGTGCTAATTAGTGAAGGAATCCCAGAAACCGTCACTCTACCCAAAAATATAACAACTGTTTACCACGAGGCATTAAAATTGTTCATCTTCAGCCATCACCCCGAATGCAGGGATATTTCATTTCAAGGCATTGAGCGCTTTCCACAGATGGTTGAACAAGATTTAGCTGATCTAGAATCACTGGCGAGAGAAGGTGTAGCTGAAGGACGAACGATATTCAGCTCAGAAGAGGTGACGACTGGCATGAGAAAATAGGTTGTCAGATATGAGAGTTACCTCAGTTGAGTGGAGCGAACAATACTGTTTTATTCATTCAACTCTGCAACAGTTTCTCGCCGCGAGGGAAATCGTGAAAATGGATCCCGACACACTCGGTGCGTTTATCACTGCTAACGCGGAAGATCCAAAGTGGCAGTTGGTCATTCAGTTTCAGCCGCAGGACTCCTACGTGGTCAGCAAACAGGAGCAGTCAGCAGTCTAGTCAATCGTTCTCACGACTCTTTGTCGTTAAACCAAACCAACGGAAAGGCTCTACTCATGATGAAGTGTTTGTACGAATACAACGATGAAGATACAGTGAAGCAAGCGGCGTCTAAGCTAGAAGACAAGCTGAAGGAAACCTGCCCATACTTCAAGCGTTTTGATATGCGTAACTGTCAAGTCACGTCTGTTGATTGCGCAGTCGTTGTCTATTTCTTAAAGCATTTTATCTCGTTGCGATACTCGCTTGACTTGGGTAACAACTCCGTGGGTGCGGATGGCTGGAAAAAACTTGCTGAATTGATCAAAGCCAAAGGCCTATTAAACTTAGACCTCTCATACAACAAGATCACAGACCAAGGTCTGAAATCGCTTATCAGAGCAACAAAAAGGAAACGCAGTAACCTTGAAGAATTGCATCTTGGCTTTAACAAGTCGATTAGTCCAAACGCCTTAGCTTACTTGATCTTTGTGACGTGCTCACAACAAGAACATGTAAACTGACTTCTTTGAATCTCAATGGTTTGCACGCGACTTCTGAAGTGCTTTCAAAATTGTGCTCATCACTCGAGGATGCAAACTGTATACTTACTGACTTACTTCTTGGTGGTTGCGAAATCACTGATGAGGCAGTGCGACGTTTGTGTGAATCGGTGAAACATGAGAACTGTAAGCTCACTAGTTTGTTCATCGACAGTGAAGAGATGACTGACGCAAGCCTAGGGTACCTTTCCTATGCACTGCTAGATCCAAGCTGTAAAATACGTATGTTGCGGCTTACGTCTCAAGAACTAACTGATGTTGGTGTCAGGCATATGTGCGAAACGGCTTTAGAAAGTCACAACTGTAAACTGAGAAAGTTGGAACTTAGCAGTAACCAAATCACCGACAAGTCCGTACCTTTCTTGCTCAAATCAATTCGACGCAAGATCGCTAAACTCGAGACACTCGTTGTTGACTCTAGGAACATCAATAGCGCTGATATGACTGAGGTACAAAAGTTACTTAAAGCTAGAAGGGAGAAGTCTGGTAGGAGATAATTAGACTCGCGGTGAGATATCTGACCAATTAAATTGGAACTGGAACTGGAACTGGAACGAACGTATTTGTAGAGCTGCGTTCGTTTACTTTAGTCCATCGTAAAAAAGTGAACAGCGACGTAGTTAAATTTGACCAAACCACGGTAGCAAAGGCAAACAAGTCTTAAGTTTTGAAGGCTTGCCAACAAATCTCGAACAGGTGTACTGTAGAAGCAGCTGTAACAACCAAAGAAAAACGTTCACCGGTTGATCTTTTGCTCACTCACCGGCGAATTTTGACACTAAAGAAGTCAAACTCTCAAGGGTTGCAGATACGTTTTTACGGCAGGGTGCCAACAAGGAATTCCAAAGGATGGGTCAAATTTCCACTGCTCCCACCAAACCCTTACAAATTTTCAATTAATTAAACCTTGTAGGCTTTTTGACCTGAGACCCCCCTGTTACCTGGGACACTTCTTTCGTTAGCTGAAGTTTTGGTGTAAATGCCATAGAGAGGTTGCCAGGTATGTGGCGAGCGTAACTCGACTTTCTTTACTCTTGGGTTAATTTCCTGTGGGACGGGATTGAAAAGTCAACCCCTTTTTTGACCTATGAGAAGGAAAACAGTGACTTCCTCACGGTTGATGTCATTTAGATGTATATACTTGGAATTCGTATTGGTTCATTCCGCTGTTACATCTTCAGTGGTTGGCTAAAGTAATTGCTTTAATAATTAAAAATCACTCTTATTTAATCAAATCACCCTCAGAAATTAAAACCCTATGGGAAGCCATCCTACTGCATACAGAAAGGACTGATACTATTTCTCAGCATACACTGTATGCTCCCTAATATTAGGAAACAGCTAGAGGGTCTAAGCTAGTTGTTTCCTTAATTAATCATCTCATTGAAGCATTTTATCTTGTATCTCATCATCATCAATATCATCATCATCAACTTTATTAAAATGTCAAAAACTAATAGCTGACTATTTGTACAGAAACCTAGTAATAGACCTTTTTCATAATGGCGGACGATTTTCATTATTCTTTTGTATATGTGTTAATTAGCCCTACTAACCTCACTTTAATGAAAAAATTCTATTGAATTTGCACATGCTGACGAGGCTAGTAGGGCTCATTATCATAAGAATAAAAGAATAATTTGTCGGGCGCCATTATGAAAAGGGTCTATTGGGACACCTATACTACAGTAATAAAAATACTCAGTTACAAACATGTGAATTTTTTTTTTTTTTTTTTTGCATGTTAGATTTTCGTCTTTGTGCCATTTTATTACAATAACTTTAAAAAGATGAGATTGGAGAGAATTCGCTACAACATGAAGCTCAACATTGAAATAGCAAAGGAGCGTCCTTAACGTTGTTACTACAAAACTACCAGCAGTGGCCTATTATTAGTTAAATTGCAATTAAAAATTCATTTTCAGTAGATACGGTTTTTAAAACTTATCAGTTTCTGGGCTATACATCATCATGTAAAAACAAAAAAATAGAATGTATGGTGAATGATTTTTCAAAAGACAAGCATGTCACAAAGTCTTAGCCAAAGTTTTGAAGTCTCACAGTCTCACATTATTGTGCAAATGCAAGCCACCTCGGTGTCTCAATTTGTTTTGCAAGCCTAAAACTACAGTTTTGGGCTGGGCCAAAACTTGGCACTGAAAGAATAAAAAGTTTGTTTCAGTTGGTTAATGTTTAAAATAACAAAAACAAAAGGCTTAGGATAGAGACGTCTAGTAGTCAGTGTAATGTTTTGGTGAACAGAAATAAGTGGAAGTTGCATTTACAAGTATTAAGACTAGCATTAAATATCCTATTATAATCTTGGATGCCCACGATCAAACAACACAACAGCTGATCAGTATCAAAGCGGACCGCCGAGGGAACAAGTTCTAGTCTGAACGACAAGGATCGAAATCCTCCAATCAACAACAGCCTAAGCGAGGATCGAAACGCACCAATCACCACCAGCCACGGTGCTTCTTATACTCACACGCAGCCAGTCAACACCATAGCCTGATGAAGACCAGCAGTATAGCGGTCGAAGCGTCGCGATCCACATCTTTGTGACTCAATCGTGAGACAAAAGATTAACTCAGCTATCATTTGAAACCACGATGACGAACGCCTTTCATAATATAATAATTCTTTCTCTTCAGGTACTTTGGGGTACTTTTGTGATAATCAGTTAGCACAAATTTTGACCAAACGTCCATAACCAATTTATGGCATAACCCTTGGAGTAAACTTTAATTTAACAACATAGTGGAAATTAGGCTCTCACTGGGCTTACGATTGGTGGCATCACACTCTTTTAACAGCCTTTAAAAAATGAATTCGTCAATTTACTCAAGCTAAAAATGTCATCTTAGGTAACTATTCCATTTAGTATAACATTTGTATAATCAGTTGATATTATCCTAGTCATATAGAGAAAACATGGTGTAAAATTTAGTCCATGCATGTGACAACAGGAGCCCGTTGGGCTCCTAGCGACGATAAAAAAGGGATTTGGTTGAAGTTGGTCAAATGAAAACACTATTGCTAACTGTATTGGGGACGAGGTCGGGGTGTTGCAGGAGTGGGAGAAACCAGAGGATTTGAAGTGAGATTTGCACCAGTCATTGCAATTTCATATGGGCAATATGCGACTACATTTACCTAGGGAAGGGGAAAGTATTGTTCCATCGGGAAAGGTGGGATTTGAGCCCATTCATCCAAAAGGGGTTGAAAAAGCATTCACAGTTTTTATGCATTAATCTGACAAACTTGATTTCAGATCGTCATTGATCAAGCAAGCCTGTTCAAACAAATTAACATCAGTATCTGATCTGAAACCAGCTAGTATCAATTTCAAACTCATCTTGCGATGTAAAACTTGAATTATATAGTAATATACAGTAATATTAACAGGTACAAAATCACAAGTTTGCTTTTTAAGGCCACCTAACTTTCAAAGGAAAAAATTGGCATTTAACTATTAATGATATACTATATGATATAGTATTTACTAGGCTATAAAAGTTCAAAGAAGAAGCCATCTTCACCTTGAAGATGCATGACTTAATTATTAGTTGAAACCGTAAACGTTGCTTTTTAGTTTTAACTTTTTTAACCTTAGAAAAATTGCATTTTAAACCCTAAGCAAATATTATGGACAAATTCCAATTTGTTTCAAAAGCTACGCGCATGTCTAGTACTTCACGCAACGATTCAACTTCCAGCACAGCGTTGCTGCGTGGCCTGCTGCTGAAAGTCAGCCCGTCACTTGTTCTAAGAGTCAACTGGTTCGTATCATCTCTTAAAACGAGCCTCAATGACCCAATTCTGTTACAAAGGTGGCTGAACTACCCATGTCCCATATGCTGCAATGGTCAAACCGTTGCTTGTTGTGTAATGAAATTTGTTGAGGTATAAGGTGTAACCAAGCTTATGCATCTACCTAATTCCGTTTTTAAACCTATTGATTTTGGTGTAAATCAAACTACATACAAAACTGCACTGTTGAACTGTTTCTATACTTTCGTAATCCTGGTCGTGATAAGCGACTAATATTATTCAAGTGTACTGTAATATAGGAAAGTCTTTTGCTCTTCATCTTTTGCTGGAAGAACAACTTACTCGCTTTTGTATACTTCTTAAGAAAACAAGTCAACACGATACACAATCTTTGGCAGTAAATGGGACTAAGGTTATTGGGTGCTCCCTAGTGCAAGTGAGGGTGGCAGCACACCCTATGAGTGAATGTGGAGGGGTGACAGCAACACACCCCGCAAGTGACAAATGAGGGTGGTAGCAACACCCTGAACAATGATGACAATGAAGTAAGGGTGGGAGTGACACACCTTGAACAATAACGTGCAATGGAGTAAGGATGGTAGTGACACCCTGTAACATGCGGCTAAAAGTAACAAGTGCTAAGGATGAACCTTCAAGTGTGGCGCAAGCCACACCTGGGATGGTAACGGTAGGGAAAGGGGCCCCAACCAACCTGCTACGTGCGATGCAAAGTGGCAGGTGTGCACCCATACCATTAGTCCAGCTTTATTGAATTAAAAAAAAAAACGGGTAGTGCGAGGCGGGAAAAGCTACATATAAATTATACTGAAATTAAAGCTTAAAAACACAGTGCACCGTGTGCGTGAAGTCAAAACAACTGAGCTCACAACATGACTAGGCTGATAAGAGCATATATAATATCGATTACAAATTAGAACGAGGCCAACTTGTATTTACAAAGACTACATTCATACAGGTATGTAGTCCACGCTGCATTGAAATAAAAGAGTCTATCGCGGTAACTGTAACGCAAAGTTCAGCCTGTTTGATGAGTGCCACATGATTTGATAGTCGCTTGTTGGCAGGAGCATGAATGATAACACAATGCGCTTAAGTAGTTAACTCTATTTTACAAGTAAAATGTACATTTTGTTGATTTTGTCTTGTTAATTCTTTTAATGTGTATTTGATTGTTTTGTTGCTGTTATATACAGGTAAGGTGGGTTGTCGACCCCTCATTTCCTGTTTGCTAGAATTTCACTTGTTTCAGTTATTTCTACCGTTTTTTATTGAAATGCCTTGAATCTGATAAGTAGCTGATCAAAAGCTCTAACTGGGTGAATTACCCTGTCTTGCTAAAGTTCCTTTTTGCAAGAAAGGTATGTGGCAGGTTAGAAAGGCTAATCCCCTTATTTGTCGTGTGATATCGCTTCAACTTTTACCATAAATGCTTGAATTGTACATAGAAGGACCTTTGCAAGGTAAGGAAAGGCAATATGAATCCCTGGGTATTTTAATCAAGCGATTTAACTTCACTTTCGAAACCTGCCTATTTTTTATTTTTGTTTCTCCTCTAACTTCCAAGAGGAAGGTCTTCTCGTGATGGTTTTTAAACCACCACTGCAGAGGCGCATCCAGGGGGAGGGTTGAGGGGTTGCACCCCCCCCCCCCCCTTTTGTGAAGGTTGCGAACTTTTTCTGGCTCCTCGTGGCTGTCCCTTTTTCTTCAAAAAATAACCAATTGATTGTTAATAATAGTAATATCACATTTCCATTGCGCATTTTCTATGCAATATTCAAATGCGCATTACAATACTGGCCAGGGGACTTTCCCAGACTGTTAATTTAGATGGAAACCATCCATTTTGCGACTGCTATTTGTCTTATTTAGCTATTCCTCTTCTCGACTCCTTAATCACCGAAATGCAAGATCGATTTCCTTACGAAGATCACCACCCCCGCCATCTGCGTTGACTAGTACCATCGAGTAGTACCAATTAAGACACTGCAGCTACATGTACTTGATTACCTAGTAGACATGTTGTATTGGGAGAAAGACCTTCCATTTCCCAAATCCCTTTTAAATGAGCTGTATAGATGGGAAACACTCTGAAACTCAACACTGAATAGGGAGCTTCCTAACAACCTTTTACTAGCACTCGGTGCTTGCGATGAGATGCTTTTCCAAACATACATCAGCTTCTGGTAACTGCCTCCACCGTACCGATCACAAGAGCAGAACCCTGCACTACTTCGATGCATTCAAGGTAGACGAGATATGTAATGCCTTTGTAAAGGCTCATCTAAGATAGCTCTTTCAAGCCATACAGTCTGCTGGATTAAATAGGTAGAAAGAATGCGACAAATAAGTATCATTTTTCCTCTCTACTATTTAGTACATTAAAACTTCCTCTGGAATCAAAATGAAAAAATCCTCGATGCGCCCCTGCAGTGTACGTGTATGTGAAATAACTCATCTACAGATTTAGCCAAGCCTAAAAGCGAAGCTCCACGATTATTATTATTACTTTTTTTACTGGTATTGAGCAACACCGCATGGCTTTCCTTGGGCCAATATTTTATGTTTAGAGCAGTCAACAGGACAGACTGACAGGAATTGACCGCGGTTCAAAAACCTCAAAACATTATAAGAAAACAATACAGTCGAAGCGTGTGTTTGTTCGAAAACAAATTTAGCAATCAAAGAACGGTCAAATATTTTCATCCAACATCGTTGGACGAGCATGTTTGACGGTTTAGCAACCTCTCACAATAGTGCATTAAATGGCTTTTCATGTTTGATCTAAACTCAAACATGTTCATCCAAAATTTTGCATTACGAACAAATGTTTGATTGTTTAGCCACTCCAACAAACAAATCGTACACAAACGGTAAAAAGCAACCATATCAGCCACGTAACGTCAAAAATTTCAGCAATAATACGCAAAAATCATTTTTTGGACTCACTTGGTCCCGTGTTTGGTCAAAGATTGTTTTGCGTTTAGCCACCACACGTTATACTTGACAAACACGATAATGGATGAAAATGTTTGATCTTTTAGCCGGGAATTAAGAATCATATTACGTTGTAAGAAAACAATCCTGATAGTTTGGATAGGCAATCGCATAGGGCCGAGTAAATATCACCTGTGCCAATTTTCAGAAAGTTGCTGAAATTGCCCTCGTCGCACAAAACATAAGTGATACTAATCCTTAATTTTACGAGGACCCATTGCGATTACGTGTTAATAACATAAGGGCAAACGTTTCTTTCAGTTCTTAACACTGTAGAAACACAGACGTCGAAAAACATGTACAGTCGGCCAAGCGCAGGAAAAACACTCGTTCGCTTGCAAAACAACAAACAAACAATTCGATTAGCTACTTCTTTGTGTCCAAAACGAGTAGATTGTTAATTACGAAAATTTGGTTTATCAACGGAGTTGATAATGTTAATTGACCACCGTACAGGGATTCGATTAGCTGACGTTTCGAGCGTTAGCCCTTCGTCGGAGCGAATCGAGGAATTGTGGGTTGTGTATGGTTTATATACAGAAAATGGAGCTACGCTATTGGTGGTAACATGGTAACGTGAAAAACAGGAATAAATTAATTGAATGAAAAGCGCTCGTTGATACCGTGGGGATTAAGAGTGCCAATTTGAAAGATCAGTTTTTGCTCGAGATTTTTGCGGCTTTCCGTGGTACCTTGATGTAGAGAAAGGCCAGAGATCGGCATGTGTTGTTTGGAATGGTTAGGGAGATTAAAATGCCGAGCGACAGGTTTGGATGCGTCTTTGCCATCTTTCTCAATATCACGAAGATGTTCTCGGAATCGGTCACCTAGTCGTCTTCCTGTTTCGCCGATGTATAACTTTTTGCATAATGTGCAGGTTATGCAATAGATAACATTTGCGGAGGTACACGTGAAACGATCAGTGATCTTAACAGATCGCTTAGGGCCCGATATTTTGTCAGTGTTTTGAATGAAAGGACAAGTTTTGCATCGCGAGCGCGCGCATTTAAAAGTGCCAGGTTGTTTAGTCGTTTGGAATGCGCTTTTAACTAGAAAGTTACCTACATTTTTGTCGCGTTTGAATGAAATCAGCGGTGGTTCCGAAAAGATTCTAGCAGTTTCTGGATCATTTTGCAGTATCTTAAAGTTATTAAGAATGATGGCTTTAACTGGGTTTATTGCGGGTGAAATGTGAGGGTGAATGGAATTCTGTCATTCTTTTCCTTTTGTGACGTCTGTAGTGCTGACTGTTGATCAATCTGCTGAGCGTGGTGATGGCCCGATTGAACTACAGAATCAGGATAGCCACGTTTCTCGAAAAAATGGCACATTTCCTCTGATTTGTTGGAAAAATCAGAGTCATCACTACATAGACGTCGAAGTCTAAGAAATTGAGAATAGGGAATGGCGTTTTTGACATGAGATGGATGTGAAGATGAATACAACAAATAACTGTGAGAATCGGTGGGTTTGTAGTGCACACTGGTACATAAACCGTTGCCGCTGATAAAAACTTTGATATCAAGAAAGGCCAGGGAAGTTTCCGAAATTTCCCAGGTATATTTTAGAGCTGGATGAAAGGAATTAACGGCGGTTATAAATTGATTGATTTCCTCCTTGCTAGACGAAATTGCGCCGAGACAGCCGTCAATGTAGCGACCGTAGAGTTCAGGTTTAGGACCGTTGTACTCATTGAAGAATTGGTACTCGACGTACCCTACAAAAAGATTGGCGTAGCTAGGTCCCATTTTTGTGCCCATCGCTACACCATTAATTTGCTTGTAATAGTTGTCAGCGAAAGAAAAACAGTTAAGTGTTAAAACTAGTTCAGCTAGGCGG